>OY979705.1:2929123-3527951 GCA_963855925.1 Inga laurina
ATCAACTTTTGTCCGGAGGAGTGTTTTTTTTTTTTTGGGCCAGTGAACTTTTGTCTGTTTATTAGAGGCTCCGTTTATAAAAAAACTTAATTGTAATTCTATTATTTGAAGGCTTGCCCTTAATTTTATTTTATTTAAATTGACTCAACTTCCATAAATTTTTTTTCCATCAATTTTGATTACCTGATTGTAGAGCCGGGAATACGAGTCAACCCGGCCCTACAGGGCTGACCCTTCATAGGCTCGGGCCTAAACGAGCCGGCCCGTTTAACCCATTTGCTAAAAAGTACAATATTTTTTAGGCTCTCGGCCCTACAGGGTTGGCCCAAACGGGTTTAAACTCATTTTAATTCAAAAAAATTTCTTTTTCAAGTTTTACAATTTATTTATTATTTTGCTTTAAATTGAGATACATTATTTTTAAAACTCATAAGTTTTTAGTTAAAATAATCATCTAATGTCCAAATTAACCTATTTTTTAAAGTTTAAATTAATAAATCATTGTAGAAAATAAAATAAATCAAATCAATTAATAAGTGTTTGCTTGTTATTAATACTCTATTAGGTACTTAGGTGTCTCTCATATTGATAATTTGATATAATGATATTATATTTATTAATTTATTTTAAAAAAATATTAAACAGGTCTAAAAGGGCCAGCCCTCAGGGCTGCAGGGCCCGCCTTACAAGGCCGGCCCTTTTAGGCCCGCTTCTCTTTTTAGCCTCTAAATCATAAACCCAACCCTTAAAGGGCTCAGGCCTAAACAGGCCGGCCCGACGGGCTCAACCCGAATTTTCGACTCTACCTAATTGTTAGGGCATTGAGGTAGGCAGGCATAAACTTTTATTAACGAAGTGTGGCCCAATTAGCCTAACATGGGCCAACAACTTCTTAAATGCATGACTTGATGCAAGTCTTGTTATTTCTTTTTTTTTTTTTTTTTTTTTGAGGAGACAAGTCTTGTTTCTCTTGTCTGGTTTCTGAATTATTATAAATTAAATACTATAACTCCTAAAAATGAAATTTTCCAATAAAATTGAAGTTATTTTCAAGAGTCCTTGCAAAATGACATTTTTAATAATATATTGGGAGGAGAAGCCACAAGGGCTAAGGATACCTACCTAGAGTATGTTTGGGAATGCAGTTGGTTAAAGAAAAAGCTCGGTTTGGATATAAAAGCTCACAAAAGCTCAATTGGCTCATCTTTCCTCTGTTTGGGTTCGCGTTCGGTAGCACTAGGCTTCTCAGAAAAAAGGAGCTTCTTAGAGACGCTCCTTCAAGGTGCTTATGGGTTCAGCTGCTTCTCGTCAGGCGACTGTTATTGGCTCCGCGGATTTATTGCCATTCAAACCTTTACTAGAGATTCAAAAATGTGGTTGGAATAATAACCTTCTTAGTGCCTATTTGTTTTACTCCTCAATTCCTTTTTATAAGAAATGTTTAATCAAATTTCGCAGTTCAAAATGTCAATTAAAAACAATGAGTCTATTAAAATTCTAACATTTTTTTACTAAAATACCATTATTTATGAGGACATAGAGAATAAAAGAAATAATAAGGAAATTATTATAATAAAGAGGATTGTAGAAGAGAGAAAATAAGAAAATAAATATGATAGAAGTAATAGGTCTTTGGGAGCTGTGAAAATTATTATGTTCACATCAAATAGGATAATTAAATAAGGGCAAAATATGAAAGTTAAAAGTAAAAAATAAGACATTCTCTAAATGTTTATTATAAAAAATAATGGGGTATGTGTGCATGTTGTTTCTTATTAAAAGAAACTAAATCAGTAGTTTTTAAGAAGTGCTTTGACGATTTACGATATAAATATGTAAGAGAAATTTTTTTTTGTCTTGCAAAAAAAAAGCATCTGAAACCGTAGTTTAGAGGTTTCTCAGGATTTATTCTCCAAACTTCATTGGAGGAAATACTTATGCACATCACTACAAGATATAGATTTTATTACCCTAAAGGATATCCGTTTCTCAAAAAGGGGAAGTAAAAAATAAAGGCGGAAGCATTTTTGTAATTCTATACACAGATTAAACATCTCAATTCCAAAACGAATGCCAAAGGTATTAGGGACGCCAAAGGTGACCTTTGGACCTTTAATTAGGGACGCCAAAAGCATAAGCATGAATTTAAATTTATCGTCTTTATTTGCCAAATTCGCGCTCTCTTGCTCATCTTCCTTTTCTTATTGATTCAAATAAAAGACACTCCCCCTGGTACAAAAAGAAGAACCATTACTACCACGCCTCTACTACCACCACCACCTCCCTCATCACTACCACCAGTGAATCCAATGACAAGGTCGCCTAGTGGGCCACTTTCAATAACAGCTTTAGTTAGGTTTAGTCGATTTTGGACTGCAATCGCCTCCTACTTCAATAGATGAATGAGAACCACCAGTCGATGAAGGCAATCTTGGGTTCTGTTTCTTCTTCCTTAAAGTAGTATAATAAACTAACTCAGCTAATCTGTTCAACTTCACTAAATTTTGTTCTTTTCATTGTGAGATGGGCTGACGTTTGCTTTTGTGCTTGATTATGCCGTCTTTCTCCATTCCACACTTAAACGTCGAAAAGAAGAAACAAAAGCAAGGCTCTTTTTAAATTTAAATTTGAAAACTTACGGAAAACAGACACTATAAGTGACTTACAACGTCCCCTTTTAACAAACTTTGTATATTGATTTTACTATGTCCCTGATATAAGTGTCCCCCTTTTTTGGATGTTAAAAGGGCCAAAAAAATGGATATTGAAAGTGTTGTCTGTAGTAGTAGCAAAAGGAATTAATGTGGATACAATACTCAAGGACTAAATGGTTCGCTGATGGGGATCGTAAACGAGATACTTTCACTCTGTAGCGTATGGTAAACGCAGGCGTAATAAAATTGAGGCTCTGAAATTAGAAACGGGTCAGTGGTCATATGATGAAAATGAAATTATGGAAATGGGTAGTAAGATTTTTAAAACGTTATACTCAAAGGAGGGATCTATGCCTAACTCATTGATTTTTGGGTGTATTTATCTATTACTGGGGGAGGCTTAGTTAGAGGTTTTCGGACGTCCTACTGTGGATGAGGAGATCAAACTTACTTGAGATCCTCCTTATAAAGCAATTATACCCACTTCCTCAAAACTAAGAGATGGCGGTTATGTTATTAACTTGATCTAAAAATAAAATAAAACTCTCAATTTAACTATATTTAATATGATAAATTATATCTAAGAAGTCACAGAAGGTGCAATTAAAAAGATTTTAAAAGGGGCAATCTTTAAAAATTAAGCAATACCTCGCTTGATAGCTTATCATAAGGATCATTTATCTCCTATAGAAGAGACCTTATAAAAAGGTCTGAAAGCAAAAAGATTTAAAAAATAATAATAAAATTTGAATCTGTCATAATTTAAATATGGATTAGAATATAAAGTTTAATTATTTTTCATACACATATTAAACTAAGCAATAGTACTTTTTTGGATTCTAAATATAATAATTTTTTTGAGGGTTTTGATTCAATCTAAATATTATGTCTCATCCTCTCTCTCCCTTTTTTTTTTTTTTTGCCAATCTCATCCCCCCTTTATCCCCTATTAAATGTTTCTCTCCCGTAATAGTCATAAGGTTAAGGTGAAAATATATATATATATATATATATATATATATATATATATATATATATATATATATATATATATATATATATATATATATATATATATATATATAACTATTCCTAAAATACACCCAGTACTAAATATTATTTTGAGTATAAAAGTAACTATGAGTTTTTTTAAAATAGAAGTAAAAGTCACAATTGCCATCAAAGTGAGAAAACGTCCAGTACTTTCCAACGGAGTCCATATGTAATCTATTACTCCTTTGACTATTACTATAGATGTCGTAGCTGTGGGGGGGGGGGTGAAGACTCCAAAAAGTTGCCTTCCATGGACTGAAAATTGAGTTTTTTTTTTATATATATAAAAAAAAAAAGTGTTACGAAGTTGATCTTGAAAATTGACTTCTCTCCGGTTTGCCTAGATTTTGCTTCTGTGATAGTTTATCAATAAAGTACAAAATTCGTGAATACATAAAAATATATCATTCTAGTTTTATTTATAAATTTTTTTTATTAAAAAATTTGATAATATTTATAAGTCTATTTTCAATAAAGTAAATGAGATTGTGACAATTTTACCCCCTATTTATTATATCAACGCAAAAATAATTTAAAGATAAATAAAAGAGAAAGACCTGGAAAATACTCATTCATAAATGAGGGCATAGTTAAAAATTTATCCCATAAACATTGAGTTAACTATCTTACTAGAAGAGATTCATTTAGAGGTTTTGGGACATCCTATGGTGGATGAGGAGATCAAATGTACTGGAGATCATCCTTATAAAGCAATTATACCCACTTCCCCAAAAGCAAGAGATGGCGGTTAAGTTATTAATTTAATCTAAAAATAAAATAAAACTCCCAATTTAATCATATTTAATATCATAAATTATATCAAAGAAGTCATAGAATGTGCAATTAATAAGATTTTAAAAGGGGCAATCTTTAAAAAAATTAATCAATACCTCGCTTTAGTAGCTTATCATTAAGGATCATCCGCCTCCTATAGAGGGGTCTGGAAGCCAAAGATTTAAAAATAATAATAAAATTTGAACTGTCATAATTTAAATATAGATTAGAATATAAAGTTTAATTATTTTTCATACACATATCAAACTAAGCAATAGCACTTTTTTGGACTCTAAATATAAAGTTTTTGTTGAGGGTTTTGATTCGGTCTAAATATCATGTCTCACCCCCTCTTTTTTTTTTTCAGGCCAATCTCATCCCCCTTTATCCTATATTAAATGTTTCCCTCCCATAATAATTATAGAATTAAAGTATAAAAATACACATATAATTATTTTTAAAATGCATCCGATACCAACTGTTTTTTTAAAAGTATAAAAGTAGCGAGCTTTTAAAATAAAAACAAAAGTCAAAATTGCATTGAAGTGTGAAAACGTCCATTACTTTCCCTTAGGCCTTGTTTGGCCTGAGGGGAGGGGAGGGAAAGTGGGCGGAGGGAAAAAATTTTTCAGTTGAATTTAAAAAAATTAGAGAAGTGGGGTTAAAAATTTTTAATTAATTTTTCTTACTCTTTTATCTTATATATTCTCTTTATTAAAATTTTATTACCCCACTTCTTCAATCTTTTAAAATTCAACTCATAAAAATTTTTCTTCCCCTCCCTTCCCCTCCAAATCCCTCACACCAAACAGACCCTTAAAGAAGTCCATGTGTAATATATTCCTCCTTTGACTATAACCATGGATGTCGTGGTGTCGTGCAGTTGGGGCAGTGGAAGACTCCAAAAAGTTACCTTCCAGTCTGAACTGAAAATTGAAATTTTTTTATTAAAAAAAAAAGTGTTACGAAGTTGATCTTGAAAATTGACTTCTCCCCGGCTTGCCTATATTTTTCTTTTGTGATAGTTTATCCATAAAGTACAAAGTATATGAATACATGAAAGTGTAGTGTTTATCCATAGAGGTTAAAAAAAATGGTAAAATTTGAGAAAAGTCTTAGTTACCAATTTTATAGGTGAAAAAGATCTAAATCAAAATATCAGTACTTTGTGTGTAAAAAAAGAATACCACATGTGAGTCTCACATGAACGTATTTTCTTTCATTTTCTTTTTTCCCAACTAAAATTATTTATTCATAATTCTATTAAATTAATCTGTTTCCCTCGTGAAAATGGACGCGAAATCTTATCAACTTTTGTCCGGAGGAGTTTTTTTTTTTTTTTTGGCCAGTGAACTTTTGTCTGTTCATTTTAATTTTAATTCTATTATTTGAATGCTTGCCCTGAATTTTATTTTATTTAAATTGCCTCAACTTCCATAAATTTTGATTACCTGATTGTTAGGGCATCGAGGGTAGGCCTGAACTTTTATTAAGGAAGTATGGCCCAATTAGTCAAACATGGGCCAACAACTTCTTGAATGCATGACTTGGTGCAAGTCTTGTTATTTCTTTTTTTGTTTTTTTTTTCTGAGAAGACAAGTCATGTTTTTCTTGTTTGGTTTCTGAATTTTATACATGAAATACTATAACTCCTTTTTTTTTTAAACAGAAGAAATACTATAACTCCTAAAAATGATATTTTCCAATAAAATTGAAGTTATTTTCAAGAGTCCTTGTAAAATGATATTTTTAATAATATCTTGGGAGGAGAAGCCAGAAGGGCTGAGGATACCTACTGACTAGAGATTCAAAAATGTGGTTGGAATAATAAACTTCTTTGTGACTGTTTGTTTTACTCCTTAGTTCCTTTTTACAAGAAACGTTTAACTAAACTTTGGGGTTCAAAATGTCAATTAAAACAATAAGTATATTAAAATTCTAACATTTTTTTTACTAAAATACCATTATTTATGAGGACATGGAGAATAAAATAGATAATAAAGAAATTATTATAATAAAGAGAACTGTAGAAGACAAATGATAAGAAAATAAATTTGGTAGAAGTAATAGATCTTTAGGAGCCGTGAAAATTATTATATTCACATTAAATAGGGTAATTAATTAAGGGCAAAATATGAAAGTAAAAAGTAAAAAAGAAGACATTCTCTAAATATTTATTATAAAAAAAAAAGGGGGGTATGTGTGCATGTTGTTTCTTATAAAAAGGAACGAAATGAGTAGTATTTTAGAAATGTTTTTACAATTTATGATATATGTATACAGGAAGGATTTTTTTTGGCTTACAGAAAGAAAAAGGCTTCTTCTTCTTTTTTTACTGGAAACAAAAAAAGGCTTCCGCAACCATTGTTTGGGATTTCCCAAAGGCTTTATTCTCCTAACTTATGTTACCTTTTTTATTTTCTTTTTGTGAAACCGAACGGCCATTAGTCAAGTTTCAACTAAGGCCTATAATTCAGGTCAAAAAGACAAAGGCCCAATTTACTCATATTTGATATCGTAAATTATATCTAAGTCATAGAAGGTGCAATCAATAAGATATTAAAAAGGAGTAATCTTGAAAAAATTAATCAATACCACACTTAGTAGCTTATTATAAGGATAATCCATTTCCTATAGAAGATGCCTTATGTAAAGGCTTGAAAGCAAAAAGATTTAAAAAAATAAGGGAAAATTAGAAAGAATGACCTAGAGAGAATAAAATTGATTGGTAATGATAGTAAAAGTTGTAATTATTTAGAAAGATCAATTATTAAAATATAAATTTAAAAATACTAAAATACCTTTGATTAAACTTCCTACGTTGAATTCTATTTTCTCAAAAAATTACAACCGCCAAATCGTAATTTTTTTTAACTTCAACTAACATCTACGTAATCATGTCATCGTTATATCATTTAATTATTAATATAGACATTTTTTGGACAAAATTATTAATAGAGACATTGACACATTTATATCATTTAGTTTTTTCCAGATTTATACAAATTATATAAATCAAGAAAAAAACTTTATCAACCAGAAAAAAAAAAAACTCATTTCATATTTTATGAGTATTAGTTGTGTAGGCTCAAATGACAAAAATAAAGTGTTATTAGATTGATTCGGACCTCCTCCTTTTGTGGAGGATGTACTTTCACTTGCTCTATCACCAACGCCTCTCCGGCTCCATGAGCCGCCGCCGCTATTTCATTCTTTCAGATTCATTCACAATCTCAGAAAAATTATATGTGTGTATATATATATATATATGCATGCATGATTTTGATGAATATATATATAGTTATATTACCTCTGCAAGTAATGATCTTGCCCTTTGTATCGTTCTGACTCAGCTACTCTAATCCCATCTTCTACTTCTTCATCTTCTGAACTGCTTCTCTGAGTTTTGTGACATGGAGTTGGCATATATGTTTATATATATAGGCATATATGCCGCATATAGCAGAAGTAGGAGTGGTAAAATGGGCTGACCCGTGGGTTGTGGGTCAACCCGTGCGGGCTGCTAGTTGTGGCGGGGCGGGCTGAACCAGCCTACTAACTTTGTAGGCTTGTTTTTACCGGCCTGAGTCCGTTTAGGCAGGCTGGTGGGCCCGCCAGCCCGCCAATTTTTTTAAAAATTTTTACTCTTTTTCTCTTTCACCCGCTCATATCACACTTCTTTTCTTTTATATATTTGTGTTATGAAATTAATTTCATTCTTACTTTCCTTTTTTTTCATCTATTTACATCACAAAACTATATAAATACATTTCTTTTAAATTTAATAATAGTATAATAAATAAATATAATATGAAAATAAGTGTCAAATAAAAAGTATGAGAAATTAATTAAACACACTATCAGAGAAAATGAGATAAGGGACCAAAGATATTTGAGAAAAAAATAAAAAGATAAATTAAGCGGGTTAGCCTGCATCAGCCTGCGGGCTAAATGGGTCACCATTTCGGCAGCCCAAACCCGATTAAAAAAGGCGGGCTGACGGGCAACCCGGCCCGAATTACCAGCTCTAAGCAGAAGATATAGATGGCATATACAGTAATTAATGGTTCGTATTGAACATTTCAACATGACTTTTTTTCTCACAAGTTTTTTATGTTATTTAATATAATAATTTTTAAAAAAAGCGAAAAAATGAACATGAAGTAGGAGTATTTGTAATTTTTTTAAATACAAAGAAAATGCCACTCATAAATACATTTTGCAAATATTTCCTCTCTTTTATGTTCTGAATTGTGATTAAAGTAATATAGCTCAGGATGATTTTGAACTATTTTAGTAATTTTTAAAAAAAATAAATTCTTAGCTAATTTTTAAGGAATACTGTTGAAAATCATCGCAAAAATTTTTAGTTTTTTTATTTTACCAGCGCAAAAATTTTTAGTTGAAGTAGCTGGAAGTTTGTTTTACATACGTGTGACTGATCTTCCACAGGTGCAACGGTTTGCTCTGCACATCCTATTTTGATCTATGGGAAAATTAAAAAGCTTTTACAATGTTACTTATAATTAAAACAGGGGTTAAGCGGAAATCTTGTCCTAAAAGTTTTCACCTGGGGGTAATTTTACCCTAATCGTTATCTCAGTTGATTTTGACTGTCAGTTGACCAAATATATTGAGTTAACAGTCCACATATCATTTATGTCATTTTCGTTAAGGTGTAAATTTACACGTAAAAAACTATATGTCATCTACTTCATCTTTTTTCAAAGTTATATTTAAAATTTCCGGGGTAAATTTATACATTAACAAAAATGACGTGGATAACATATAGATTGTCAGCTCAACATATTTAATCAATTAACGGTCAAAATTAATTGAGACAACAGTAAAAAAAATTGCTCCATTTTTTATACCTATAAAACAAAATTACCCTTCGGTAAAAACTTTCAAAATAAAAGTAATCCTTAACCCTTAAAAAAAATTTTACCCGCTGAAAATGAGTTACACATGCTCAAACTCAATGACTCCATGCTTTGTATTCGTAGATAGCTTTAGATAATACAATTTGTAATAAAAAAATTTCAGCAATCTTGTCTTTTTAATTAGTTTTTCAATTCACGTGACTTGAAGTCTTGAATAAAACATCCTATAATTTGACCAAAAAAATAAAAGCATCCTATAAAAAGTACAGATAAAGAATATCTCCTTCATAATTAATATCGAAATTTTCTGGAAAAAATTTAAGGGAAAATTCCTGAAATATACCTCCGAAATAGCAAAATCCCTATTCAATACTTGAAATCCAAAATTCTGGATCAGTACCCTGTTAGTGTGGATGAACAGTGCGGAGACGCCAAAAGACGATTTTGCCTTTTAGCCCTCATTCTCGCCCACTTCAGAATAACAACACGAGGCTCTTAATTAATAACTCCCGATTCTTGATTAATAACTCCAATTTCATCTTTTTACAACCTGAGAAAACGTCCATTACTTCCCCTTCACGGAGTCCAATTGTAATATATTCCTCCTTTGATCATAACCTCGTGCCAGTTTGGGGGTGGAAGACTCCAAAAAATTGCCTTTCAGTCTGGACTGAAAATTGAGTTTTTTTATTTAAAAAAAAAAAAAAAAGTGTTACGAAGTTGATCTTGAAAATTGACTTCTCCCCGGTTTGCCATTATTTTTCTTTTGTGATAGTTTATCCGGATCCGGTACCCATTAGTATAATATAATAATATTTTTATAATAAAAAAAATCTAAAATGTTCAGATCTTAATACAACAACCCAATTTTAAAAAAATGAAAGGAAATGGATAGAAAGGAAAAAGCTGAAAGCCGAGTCCAGTTTATCCATAAAGTACAAAGTACATGAATACATAAAAGTGTAGGGCTTATACATGAAGGTTAAAAAAAATGGTAAAATTTGAGAAAAGTTTTAGTTACAAATTTTATAAGTGAAAAAAGAACTAAATCAAAATATCATTACTTTGTGCGTAAAAAAAGAATACTCCCTCCGGTCCTAATTATAAGATAAAGTTGACTTTTTTGGAGAAATTAAGGAAGCCAATTAAATTACTTTAGAGTGTTTATATTTTTAGTATCCTTAGACTATATATTAGTTTATTAGTCAAATTAATTAGTCAGGAGAAAAAAATAAAAATATAAACACTCTAAAGTAATTAAATTGGATTCCTTAATTTCTCCAAAAAATCAATTTTATCTTATAATTAGGATCGAAGAGAATACCACATGTGAGTCTCACATGAACGTATTTTCTTTTATTCATTCGTAGCATTCACATTTGACTGAAGCATCCTCAAGGTCCACTATTACCTAGCAAGCCAACTTGTTTATTAAGAGCACGAATTCTTCTTGGGGAAAAAAAAGCACGAATTCTATTTTTATTTTCTTTTTTTTCCAACTAAAATTATGTATTCATAATTCTATTAAATTAATCTGTTCCCTTACGAAACTCGATGCGAAATCTTATCAACTTTTGTCCGGAGGATTGTGGTTTTTTTTTTTTTTTTTTTGCCAGTGAACTTTTGTCTGTTTATTAGAGGCTCCATTTATAAGAAACTTGATTTTGATTTGATTTTTGGAAAAGAATTTGAAAATTGGGAAATGATAAATAACTTATTTTCAAAAAAAAAAATGGTTGGGAATTCAATCCTTAGTACATTTTGATATTTTTAAATCAATTCTTAATAAAAAAATTCATTTCTCATCTCTCAAATTCCAAATTCTTTTTCAGGATTCTCTCAAAAAAAAAAAAAACAAAGGCCTAAATTGCAAGAAATATTAAGGCCTGAATTTGGAAAACTAGGTTGGCCCAAGTCCAGATTTTACACCTCCACAATATTAAGCGTATATCCTGTGTACTATATGCTCTCCCATACAATTTTTTTGTATGGAGAATAATTTATACCCACTTCCTCAAATTTTTTTTTTTACCAGCCACTTCCTCAAAATTAAGAGATGGAATTAAGAGATCGCGGTTAAGTCATTAATTTGATCTAAAAATAAAATAAAACTCCCAATTTATTCATATTTGATATCGTAAATTATATCTAAGTCATAGAAGGTGCAATCAATAAGATATTAAAAAGGAGTGATATTGAAAAAAATAATCAATACCACACCTAGTAGCTTTTTTTTTTTTTTTTTTTTAAGATGCCTTATATAAAGGCTTGGAAGCAAAAAGATTTAAAAAAATAAGGGAAAAATAGAAAGAATGTCCTAGAGAGAATAATATTTATTGGGAATGATAATAAAAGTTGTAATTATTTAAAAAGATCGGTTATTAAAATATAAATTTAAAAATATTAAAATGGCCTTGATTAAACTTCCTACATTGAATTATATTTTCCCGAAAAATTACAACCGCCAAATCATAATTTTTTTAACTTCAACTAACATCTACATAATCATGTCATCATTATATCATTTAATTATTAATATAGACATTTTTTGGACCAAATTATTAATATAGACATTGACACATTTATATCATTTAGTTTTTTCCTGATTTATACAAATTATATAAATCAAGAAAAAAACTTTATCAACCAGAACAAAAAAAAAAAAACACATTTCATATTTTATGAGTATTAGTTGTGTAGGCTCAAATGACAAAAATAAACTGTTATTAGATTGTGTGAAAAATTGAAACAACATAATATATTAATAAAAATTGATATGTTGTCGATATATTAATTTAAAATTTATAACATGTTCTCGTGAATATTATGAGATTATGAAAAATGAGTCATATTATTTGTAATTGATACTTTTATAAACAGAGGGTTTGATTTGTTATCATTTGCCATCAACACGGGAAGATGACACTCCTGCTGAACATGACCCTATCAATTTCAAACATTTTTAAATATATATAACATTTCTTTAACGTAAAGTTTTGAGTTTTCCTAAAATTATATAATTTTAATTTCGACTAAAGTTTGTTTCAATTTTAAAAATAAAATTATAATTTTCACAAAATGAAAGATGTTGTATTATTTTTTCTATAAATATCTACATAACATAAGGGGTAACAATGAGAGAAATTGTGTTTAATTTAATTAAATTTAGAAATTCATATTAGTTTCAACCATAAAATGTGAGAGAAAATAGAGGAGGTTTAAACAGGGTCAATTTAGTATTTTTTAAATTTTACTTTATTGATTGGTCGTTCTAAATAATTACAATTTTTACAGTCCTTCCCAATAAATATTATCTATGCTAGGTCCTTCATTTTAAATTTTTTAAAAAAAATAATAAAATTTGAATCTGTCATCATTTAAATATAGATTAGAATATAAAGTTTAATTATTTTTCATACACATATCAAACTAAGCAATACTTTTTTGGATTCTAAATATAACATCTATTTTGAGGGGTTTGATTCGGTCTAAATATCATGTCTCATCCCCTTTTTTTTATATTTTTTTGGTCAATCTCATCCCCCTTTTATTCCATATTAAATGTTTCCCTCCCATAATAATCTTATTCATGGATCATTTTTATCTTTACACTAAGTTTTAGTCATTAAATGATAAGGTTATTTTTGAGAAGGTGTTACAAATTCTGTCCATATTAATGAGTATAAAATAACAAATTTACCTACTGTTTTTAATTATACGAATTAGTTTTTTTTTTGGGGTAAAAAATTATACGAATTAGTTAATAAAACCTTATGACAGGAGGAGTCACACTTCATCTTATACCGTGTGATTATTGCTAATGTATTTTTTTTGTTAGATATTAATTAAAAATATATTTTTTATTTTCAAAACTTAATTTAAGAACCAACTAGTCAATCCATATTTTCATGCATAAATCTCCGACAAGACCAAATTTTTAATTTGGAGAAATGATACGCATGTACAGAGAACTCTCTTTGTTCTTGTAAGCTTTAAATAATCGATTCATGTTTATCAAAAAATCATTAAAATTAATTAAGAGCAATAAATATATATGTTTTTTAACTACGCCTTTATTTATAAAGAAATGAGGTGGGCAATAAATATAACAAATACACTCAATGGGTAAAGTTGAAAAAGAGCTGATAAGTATTTTGACAAACTTAAAATAAAATTTATATTTTGGGATACATCTATTTATCAGGGTATTAAAACCCGGATCGGGTATTGAACCAGTAGGGGTATTGGGTTAAGGGTCAGTGGGTCAAACCGGAGCTAAATCAGGACCAAACTTATGAGTAATTGAAGATTTTAGGCTTATAGTATGAAATTATAAAGGAAAAAGTTATTTTTTTTTTGAAAATTGGGACCCGGACCGGACCGGTCTACTGACCGGTTCGAAGGATTCCGGGCAGGACCGGCCAGTCCGGTCCGGGTCTAAGAACCCTGCTATTTACAAATTTAAAACTTATATTTTGAAGCCGAGAGAGTATTATATGGAGAGAATTGTTAAGATTATCCTTGCCATACGTTACCTTACGGGAGAATTTATCTGGTCTCCTAATTAAAGATGAGTTAACATGTCACAGTCTTGAAAGGCGGCAATTAATTAAATACGGCCACTTGTCCAATGAATGGGTCAATTTATATTAAATAATCAATAATTAATTAGCATAAAGATTTGCTAGAACTTTCTTAAGAGTCTAATTGGCCAAGAGTGAGAACTACTTGTTCATTCTAATCACAATCAATATCAACATATACCATTTAAGTATGAGCCACTTGTTCATTCTAATCACAATCAGTATCAACTTACCATTTAAGTATTAAAGAGATTGGATTTTCTTACATAATACAGTATTATCCATTTATGCTATTTTGGATGAGTGCTCTTTCGGTATATCATATGGATTAAGAAATTCAAGGTTTGCTGACCGACTGATACGAAAAGTTACCTACGAAAACAAATTATAGTAAATAAGTCCAATTTGATGTCTTTTCTGTTGGCTTTACAACATAAGCTTGAGTCCAAATTAGTATTGGGTTAAGGGGATCTAGTATAGTTAAGTATTTTTTAAGTGGATATAATATTTTAAAGTATTTTGTGGTATATACATTATCTTGAAGTATTTTTTATATGTGTTCAATACTTTAAAATACTGGATTAAGATTCTTAAATAACCTTTAACTTTTCTGAAAAATGTAAAAATAATCATAAACTATTTTTTGGAGCAAAGTAACCATAAATACTATAAAAGAGAGCAAAAGTAACCATGATGTTAATATCTATTAATGTGAGTTTTTTAATGTAACGTTAAGGTGTTAAAATAGCCATTAACTCATGTTAAAAGTGTAAAAATAACCATAAACCTTTTTTAGATGCAAAATTAACTAAAAAGTGACTTCTTAAACATTAATTCATAAGGTTTTATTTGGTTTTTGTATTTTGTATTTTATCAATTTGGGCATTAAAATGACAAAATTTATGAATTAATAATCAAGAAGTTGCTTTTTTTTTTATATTATTATTGTGAGAATGATGAAACGAAAAAAAACTTATGAATTAATTTTTTTTAAGGCCAGTGATTCATGTTAGGGATTTTAGCTTTTGGAGTTGGATAACAAGTTTCTTCCGCTTATTCATTCTCGTTAGATTAAAAAATAGGTGAATTCTTGAATATGAATTCATAAGTTTTTCTTTGACTTTTATCATTTTAATCCCCAAATTGATAAAACACTCATAACACAAAATATTAAAAAAAAAACTTATGAATTAATGTTTAAGAAATCACTTTATAGTTATACTTGCATCCAAAAAAAGGTTTATGGTTACTTTTACACTCTTGGTATTAGTTAATGGCTATTTTAGCACCTTAGCATTTCATTAAAAAATTCACACTAACGGACGTTAATGTTATAGTTACTTTTACCTTCTTTTATAATGTTTATGATTACTTTTATTCCAAAAAATAATTTATGGTTATTTTTACACTTTTCAAAAAAGTTAAAAGTTATTTAAGCACTTTAACCCTAAAATATTTTTGTGCTCTGTGCTGGATGCAAAAAAAAAAAAAAAAGGTGTTAGGCACATTTAAAAAAATAATTTAGAGAGTTAAATGCACAAAAAAACACTTTAAGATAATAAACACACATGAAAAAACACTTTAATATGTTGGATGCACCACAACATATTTTAGGATGCCGAATGAACATGAGAAAATACATCAAAATATTGGATGCACCTAAACCCGTTAATATTTGGAAATTTGTTTCTAGCAAAATTTTGTAACATAATATAATATATTCTTTGAACTCTATATAAAAAATTTTAAAACAATCTTACGACAAACTATAGTTTGTAGTGTTAAGCAGCATATAACATATTAAAGCTATTTTGTTCCAATAATGCTCGCCATCTTAAAATAATTTTTAGTTCATTTAGTATTTTAAACTATTTTTTTTAGTAGCACGTAGTATTTTAAAATAATTTTTAGTGCATTCATCATTTTTAAGTAATTTTTTAATAGCATAGTGCATTCTAAGTTTAGGGAGTTAAGGTTAAAATAGATTTTGTGTGATATATTAAATTTAAATAATTATTTAAAAAATATCTCTTTACGCATTGCTTAAAAATCAAACAAAAAACTAACGCTATAATTAATATTGCATTGCATTAATATTTTATCGCATCGCATTGCACTGCAGCCTGCAATGGAATCGAAGCAAACAGGCCTTAAGTGCTACTAAGAAATGCTTTAACACATTGGATGTAATAAAAATTAGGATTAAAGTGCTAAAATAACCTCTACCTTTTATTGAAAATACAAAAGTAACCATAAACTATTTTTTGGGAGAAAAAATAACCATAAGCTTTCAAAATTGGGGTAAAACCATTAAACTCAACTAACTTCCACCTATTACAATGGGAAAAATCAATCTTTTGGCCCTTAAAATTTTGACTTGCTTATAACTCAGACTTTAAACTTTTGACGCGCTTGTAATTCAGTTTTTGATATTTCTGAGTCATCCTATAAGGTAAAAATATGTTAAAATACTGTTAAAAATTGCTTAGATGGATTTCACACAAATTAAATAAAAAATAAAAAAACAGTGTCATCATCCCTATCAACTCGCATCCCCCTCCACCTATGTTTTTTAGAAACTTTGCTTGGTGACAAATCCCTATTTTGTGGTATATTTTCAAACTTTATTTGAAATTTTTGTCATGATTATTAAGCTTAAAATGTTTTTCTTTAAAAAAACACTACAAAGTTGTTCAAATTAAAAATTTTTTGCAGAGTGAAATATTATCCAATTTTGAAAATTTATCTCACATATTTGTCTGATCAAACAAATAATATTCACGAAAAATGTATATTTGAGTCAACACTAAAATGTGCAGTCCTATTTTTGTTCTCCTTTGTTGGGGAATGAGACCGAACCTTGCTGAAAATTTCACTAATCCAAAAAACAAATTTACACCAATATTGAGTGCTGACTTCTTTTGAGTTTTATTTATATAAACTCATTCGATGATCCACTGCTAATTCGTAAGAGGGAAAAACCAACCATAAATTGTAGGACACATATTAATATTATTGAGTGTTTAATTGTGGGTTTGACATGTGGAGTGTCGGGTGATGATTATGGCCCTGAAACTTGTGGGTTTCCTATAATTTACAATTTTGGGGACTCAACTTTGGGTGACAAATTCCAATTTTGTTATATATTTTCAAACTTTATTTGAGGATTTTGCCCGGTGAGGTTTCTAAGAAACAGAGGTGGAAGTGGATGTGATTTGGCGGGGATGAGGACACTATTTTTATTTTTTAATTTATATAAAATCTATCAAAACAATTTTGAACACTATTTTAACATTTTTTTGGCCATATAGGATGACTCATAAACATTAGGGATTGAATTTCAAGTAAACACAAAAGTTTAGGGACCGAGTTATAAATGAGTTAAAATTTTAAGGGCCAAAAGATGAATTTTCCCATTGTAATAGATAGAAGTTAGTTGGTTTAACGGTTTTACCTTAATTTTAAAAATTTATGATTATTTTTACTTCAAAAAATAATTTATTACTACTATTATATTTTTAATAAAAATTGAAGATTGTTCTAGCACCTCAACCTTAAAAACTAATTTATGATAAAAAGCGTTACTTATTCCGAGCTACGACTTTTTAATTTCCCTACAACCTAATTATATTTTTATGAATTATTTTCTTATTTTCTTCACCCGAATCTAGGTTAATTATTGTATCAACATTCATGAGTACTGAATTGTACATTAAGAATCAAGAATATTATGATATTGAAAAATATACATAATAATAGTGGTATAAATGAATACAATGTATAATCTACTACTAGTACTTGGCAAAAAAAAAAAAAAATCTAATACTAGTTGAAAAAGAAAAGTCCATGATGTCCATGTATTACCAGTACTACCGGTCTTAATTGTAAGATCAAATTGACTTTTTTTTGGAGAAAGTAAGGAAGCTAAATAAATTATTTAATTATATTATATATTATGCATTATTAGATTATATATTGATTTATTAGTCAAACTAATTAGTTTGAAGAAAAAAATAAAAATATTCTAAAATAATTTAATTAGTTTTTTTAATTTCTCCAAAAAAATAAAATTTATCTTATAATTAGAACCGGAGGCAGTATTATTTATTTCCTTTGTTCTTTTTTAAAGTAGTCTTCTAGGCATGTGTTTGTATAGAAAACCCCCAAATCATGGGTTTAGAAGTCATTTTTTTCGAAATAAAACTCTTCTCACATACTCCCTCCGGTTCTAATTATAAGACATAATTGACTTTTTTGAAAAAATTAAGGAAGCCAATTAAATTACTTTAGAGTGTTTATATTTTTAGTATCTTTAGATTATTTATTAGTTTATTAGTCAAATTAATTAGTTTGGAGAAAAAAATAAAAATAAAAATACTCTAAAGTAACTTAATTAACTTCCTTAATTTCTTCAAAAAAATCAACTTTATCTTATAATTAGGACCGGAGAGAATACTTATTATAAATCATAAAAATACTTCTAAAAAATTAAAACAAACAGGGGCAGGTCAAAATATTAGTAGTCTTCTAGAATGATTTTATATTTCATTTTAAAAACCGTGTTTCGTGATATTAAGAATACTGAATTTGATGTGTCCAAGGGTCAAAAGTCAAAATATCCAGCTATTAACATGATGTTAGGCAATTTTTCTATTTCAATTTGGTCAAAAGAGGTTAAAAATGGGAGGAAAAAAAAAAGTTGCAACAAATTTCGAGGAAAAGGAAAGGGCATTTGCGTGATTGAAGAATGTATATTGGGATCTTTAACTTTCATTAGGAGCAGTTTTATTAGAGAAGTGTGTGATGTGATTGGATTTAAGATTGGCACAGTGTGTGTCAGAGTTACTTGTGCTCTAAGCGAAAACCCAGCAAATCCCACTCTTTGTCTCTTCTCCCTCACACCTAGAACCCTCTCTCTTTCACACTCACCCAAGTTTCCTGCCGAATTCGATTCCTCTGTTTCTTTTGCCCGATTATTTCCACCGGAAAACGAGGGCTAACGTTTTGGGATCATGCAATTTCCAGATTCTGCTGTGGGTTTACCGGTTTTTAGTGAGAGTATCGTCTTTGAGTTCTGAATGGAATTTTGATGAATAACGAAACGATCGGAGAAGGAAAAAGATGCGCAAGTCTTTCAAGGATTCCCTCAAAGCTCTCGAAGCTGATATCCAGTTCGCCAATACCCTGTAATTTCTTCTCCCTCCCTCACCCACTGTGCCTTTGTAATTTAAACAAGAATTTTGTTTTATTGATATGCATGTTGTATTATTTGATTTTGGATGTTATACCCAATGAAAATTTTCTGTGACTTTGAGGAAGATGATGAATTGGTCTTTTGTATTGTTTTGTGTTTTCGGATTATGGCATGGGAGCTTGGGTGTAAAGTTTTTCAGATATCATCTTTGGTTGGCTGTTTCCTAGTTATAGCGTCGTGGAAAATGTTATCTGTTTGTTTTTCCCCCATCGAGTGCTACGGAGTCAAAGCTAAAATTAGAGATTTATTTCTATTTTTTAAGGTAATTAAGAGACCAGTGAAAGGCGTAGCACCTAAATTGATTACAGAACGAAATTTTTTTTTAAAAAAAGGCAGAATGAAGTTGGGTTTGTTTGGGTTTCTGGTGGGGAAGAAGAAGAGAACCAATAACTAGTGTCACTCCCAATTTTCACGTGATTGCCCAAACTTTTTGAGTTGATTGATTCTTAACATACTACTCTTGGGGGGAAAATTTTGTGAGGTAAATCAGACTTCAACCTCCATAAGGATTCGTTTTTGGGCTACAAATATCAGTTATCACCGATATTCTGTTATGAATTGCTCTATCTATACTCTATGTTACTGCATTGGCGTTTTAATAGTGCAAATTTCCCAGGGAGAAGAAGAATAAAATGTCCCTTCTATTTTAGTTTTTTAAATTCCAAACCCTTTTCATCGCGCATAATATGTGTGATACAGAGCTTCTGATTACCCAAGAGATTATGATGGTGCCTGCATCCAAATGAGATTGTCCTACAGTCCAGCAGCTCAATTTTTTCTTTTTCTGGTTCAGTGGACTGATTGTAACCTTGCTGGAGCCTTGGGATTGCTTAGAATTCTCATATACAAGGTGCATTTTCAGCCTCTTTACTCTAGCTGTCTCCAGAGTTCAAACTCACCACTTTTTATGTCTGTCTTTTTCACTTAAACAGCCCAATATATTTGTTAAAAACTTTGGATTTCTTACAGGCATACGAGGATGGTAAGACAACAATGTCCATTTATGAAAATAAAGCCAGTCTGAAGGAGTTCTATTGTAAGTGCCTAGTTATACCAAAAAAATAACTGTCAACTGCTTTAAAACAGTGTCATGTGCTCCTAAGTGAGCTATGATGGCTTTATAACTTTCCTGTGGAGACGTGCTTGACTATATGTGTGTGTGTGTTTACCTTTAATCTCTTTAATGACAGGCGTGATCTTTCCCTCTTTATTGCAACTCCACAGAGGAATTACTGATGTAGAAGACAGAAAACAGAGGGAAATATGTGCTACTAAGTATAAGTCAAAAGCTGTAGTCAGCAAAGGAAAGCATTCTGAAATTGACAGGGAGAGAGAGGAAGAATGTGGTATTTGCATGGAGGTGGGCAGCAAGATTGTATTGCCCAATTGCAATCATTCAATGTGCATGAAATGCTATCGAGATTGGTAAGCAACTCGTGACATTTAAGAATTTTCTTCATCATACGGTGCAGCATATTTTGTCCCCCCACATCTTTCTTAGATTGATGTCTGTAACTGGGAGGATACTTCCAATGATAAAATGGTTATCAAGTTAAAACATTCAATAAAAGAACTGACCCATCTAAATTGTAGAAACTAAATATTGGAGATGTGGCCGAATCCCAAATTTCAACGTGTTCTTTTTGGTGTAGAAGGCTGTAGAACAAAGCCAGTTTAATATGCCCATTTCAGTTGAGCAATAGAACTGAATATTCATGAGATTTTCCCTTAAAGACATATGCTCTTGAGATTTTGTAAACTGAACAGAAGTCTTAGGACCTCCTTTTTGGACAAAGTTATCATAATGAGCGAACCTTCACTCTATTGAGTTTTCAAATCATTCTAGTTCTTTCTAATTGCTAGCAAGGAAAAAGTTTTTTTATCAGAGATCCAGGAAAAAAAAGTATTTTTTTTTTACAAGCATGTCATAGCCGAAATCAGTTATATCGTACGTTTATATCACATCTTTCGTTACTTTGATATTCTTGCTCACTGGTTTCAGTTATATTCACTTACTCTTATTGCTATTGGATTTCCTTGGTCATTTTTATGGTTGCTTCACTTCTAAAGCATATAATACTGCCACTGGTTTAGGCATGCACGATCACAGTCTTGCCCTTTCTGCCGGGGCAGTCTGAAAAGAGTGAACTCTAGTGACCTCTGGGTGTACATGAACAGCAATGAGATAGATGACATGGCCTCAATCACAAGGGAGAATTTAAAGAGATTATTCATGTACATTGAAAAGTTGCCTCTTCTTGTTCCTGATCCCATATTTACGTCTCATCCCATCCGCTGGTGAGAGAACCAGTTAAACCAAAAGCTAATCTGAAGTTCTGAACTACAAAACTCACATCTGTACATAGTTCTCAGTTTGTCCTCAGATTTCTGATTTTTTTTTTTCCGAAAAGAAATCGATGATTGTAGTTTGAGGTGTTTGATTTTAGGTTTGTCCATAGAATTATGTCATTAGGAGGAAGTGTGCCAAGTTGGAATCAGTTTTTTATATATCACTTAAGGAGAAACAATTTTATTTAAGAACTTAGATAGCAAATGTTCAAAATACTTCACTACTGTTCTTTTCTCAAGCTGTATATAACTTGGGAATCACAATCCTATGCTATATACCCATTTGACTTGATTCCAATAAAATCACGGAGTTGAAATGTTAAGTCTTCATTTGTTTAATTTTTATGCAAGAGATATGGTTCTTTACCAGTTATGGCAGCCACATTTTTGTCCTTTCCTCTGTTTGATTCTCAGACAAATTCTGCTTATATTGTGTGGAGTACTTGTGTGACATCCGAAGTAGTACGCTGCATTGCTGTTCCCACGGTGCTTTGTGTTGTATTAGAGCTATTTAGCTATTTAACCAATTTGGAGAAATTAATAAAATGAGATAAAGTGGTTAATTATAATGAATGCGGCATGATCTTCCTAAGGTAATTTTGTGGGGGCCAAACATCTTTCTAAAATATAAATGTGTAATATTAGATTATATATTAATTTATAAGTTACGTAACTTAAGTTAGGGAAAATGATAAACATAAGAGATAAAATATATTGAAATATTATATTTAGGATAAAATTTAACCTCCCAACTAATTCTTACATTAAATACCAGAATGAGTAATCTTGTAATTTAGCTTTTGTTAAAGTCAGCCAGTTGCATCTCCAACACATGAATGACTTGAGCCATAATGATTTATCTATAATTAGTTAGGGAAGCTTTAGGATTAAGAAAGTGATTTTAGTTAGGCTAAACATGAGGAAGTTGGGAGAATTTAACCCCAAATACACGAGGAATGCATTGGTCTCATAAGCTATTGGGGATAGTTTGGGGAAAAAAGAAGTTACAAGTTTAGTTTTTCTAACAAAACTTATCAACAACTCAAGTGTTAACTAAAATTACTTGTTTTACTTGGTAATCTTAAGTCATGTCATTTTTCAGTCGTTTTAACTGTAGTAATACATTTTGATCTTTTATTCAAAAAAAGAAAAACTAAAATTACTTTTTTTTTTTTGAAAGTTAAGGTGCTAAAATAACATTCAATTTTTATTAAAATGTCCAAGTAACCATAAATTATTTTTTGCAGCAAAAGTAATTATAAACTTTAAAAATTGGGGTGAAATTGTTAAACCCAACTAACTTTTATATATTATAATGGGAAAAATTAATTTTTTGGTCCTTAAAGTTTTAATTCACTTATTACTCAGTTCCTAAACTTTTGACTCACTTGCAACTTAATTCTTAATACTTATAAGTCATTATATATGACAAAAAAAAAAGGGTTAAAATACTGTTAAAAACTGTAGGAAACCCACAAGTTTTAAGGCCATAATCACCACCTCACACTTTACATACCAAATCCACAACTAAATATCCAATGATATTAATATGTGTGCAATAATTCATGGTTGATTCCTCCCTCTTACAAATTGGAAGTGGATCATTGAATGGATTTATATAAGTAAAACTCAAGAGGTTAGCGCGTAATACTGGTGTAAATTTGATTTTTTATTTTTGACTGGTGAAATTTTCAACAAAGTTCATTCCCATTCCTTTGTCTCAAAAATACATTTATAGTGAATATTGTTTGTTTGATCAGATAGATATGTGAGATAAATTTTCAAAATTGGATGATACTTTACTACCGTGAACAATTCTTAATTTGAATAACTTTGTCATGTTTTTTAAAGAAAGACATTTTAAACTCAATAATTGTGACAAAATTCCCAAATAAAGTTTGAAAATATATAACAAAATAGGGATTTATCACCCAGTGAGGTTTCTGGAAAACAGAGATAGAAAGATTAATTTTTTCCATTATAATAGATGGAAGTTAGTAGAGTTTAACGGTTTTACCCCAATTTTAAAAGTTTATAGTTACTTTTACTTCAAAAAAATAGTTTATAGTTAGTTTTACACTTTTAATAAAAGTTGAAGATTATTTTAGCGTTTTAATTTTTTTTTTCCTTAAAAAAATGAAACAAATCGGCCCTTAGCTAGCTATTGTGAATGCAATGCTAGGATCATGATATTTACGTCATGTTTGACAATGCAAAGTCAACATCTTCATGCATCGATTTGGCAATATATTCTCAAATTCTGATAATTCGAAGGATGCTCATTATATGATCAAGAGGCGGCAAAAATGATTGAAGCACGTTCGAACTATTTCGGCTTCTGTATGCAAGATAATCTTTTATATGACATGATATTTATATTTTAATATAAAATGTAATGTATTTAAATTTTGGAAACCGTTGCAAATGATTATGTTAATATAACATGACATAATAAAAAAGAAATCATAAAATATTATGACACTTTGGTTAGCATTTGTTTGAGAATGTTGGGGCTGCAAGATACCTCACTTTGTCTATCAAAAAAAAAAAAAAAAAGATACCTCACTTTGGTGGTTGTATAGTTGTATGTTTACACCTGTGTTTGGTATTACTTATTTTTAGATAATAAGTCTTTATTACGCAAGTTAGGATAAAACTCCTCTCATATACTTACCTCGTATGCCGTGAATCACGATTTATAAGCATTTATTATCTAAAAATAAATTATTCTAAACGAGTACTACATGTTTGACTTCTTAAAAATTACCTATTTAAGCTAAATCACAAGGTCCAAAAAAGAAAGTAAGTGATAATCTTGACAAACACTCTCTCAATATGGGGGAAAAAAAAAAATCTCTTTCCCCGTTTTCACTTCCTTTGATGGCTTATGTTTCCTTACTACCAAATAGGGCTTTAACGGCATATAAAATTTTTTCTCAATCGAATCCTAAGAAACACCCTTATTGATATATATGAAAATCTTTTAAAAGCTTCAAAAAGAATTATACCCTTGATTTTCTTCCCCATTTTCATTTCCTTTCCCTGCCAATCTTTCCCTAGAATCAAAAAGACTTTTGTTATGAAACCATCATTTAAACCCTCAACACAATGATCCAATTACCAATGTCTAAGCTTGGAAACAAACTTCGTCAACATTGCCAAATAGGACTTCAATGGATTAGATGCTGAACTACGGAGTAACTTCTATCACTAGAACCATTGTGTTTCGTGAAAATGGTGTGTTTCATTCACATCAACTTCCTTTAGTACAAAAGGTGGAGCTGAATAGTGCCAATTCGTTAATGAAAAACAGAGGGAAAACATGTTACTACGAACGCCAACACATTTCAGGCTACAAGCTTAAAAGAGAACATTAGAGTACAATAACAAACACCTGAGGGAAGCTCAAGCGAAAGGCAAGTTCAGTTCTTCTCTATCTGCACAGAACATTCAAGAGGAGCCTACTAGTATGAACAAACAACATATATATAATAGCCTTCCGCCAACAAAAACATCATTATTCAAATTGAAAGCAGAAATTTCAGTCATCGTCCTCCTCATCGTCGTCATCCTCTTCATCATCATCATCCTCCTCCTCTTGGTGTGCCTCCTGTAACACAGTAAAATAGCCAAACAATATGGTTTTAAGCTTTAATCATCACAAAAAGCATCACCAATGAGTATGAACCATGCATAAAAGCACAAACTTGTCGGTGACTGAAAGTAGAATTAATGCGCCAAAAGATTTCCTGTTTACTCAACTACTTCTGATTTATTGTTTATGATTCACACAGAATGCATCTTCTTTAACCTTGATAGGAATATACATAAAGAATACTAATGGACGAGACTTACATCAAGCTTCTAAGGTATTATAGCCCACTACATTATTGGGGGAAAAAATCTACATGCTATATTTTTATCAGGAACACAAAAGAAGACACTTAATTATACCCAAGTTTTTGTCCAATAATTAAAAGATACTACACTAAATTCATTAGGAAAGCTTACTCCCTGATGGTATTTTTTTAACTTCTACTTAAGAATTAAAAGCAGAATCTGGAGCAATCAAGGCAGCTACATATCATAAATTATGTACAAAGTCATTTATATCATGCTTAAAAAGTAAAAATCATGATTATTTACAAAGATAAACTTGTTAAACAAGGTTATTAAAAGAAAAGATAGATGGGAAAGAAGTGAGACTACCTCTTCATCTTCATCGTTAACTTCAGATTTGGACCTGTCTGATTCATCACCTCCATCATCCGCTGTGCTTGCCTGGGAACATCATAGAAAGTGAAGCATATGAACAATGCAAACAAAAGCAGCAAAAAGAACAGACCATCTCGCGCTAGGTGCTCACCTGCTTTTTATTATAAGCATTCATAAGTTTCTCATACTCAGTTTTCCTTTTTGCAGCCTTGGCTTCATATGGTGCTTTCTCCTTCCAGACCAATAGAGAAATTGAAATCAGTAAAGAGAATAAATCCCTTCATCGATAAGGTGAGGTCACAATAAACAGATACTGCAGAACTCAATATAAGAAACACTTATATGAAGCTATAATCTATACAAAATGTAGTAAAAAAGTTGCCGATTATTTGAATGTATCACATGATGAAGAGCAAACCCAACAAAAATAAAACTTGCAATTATGCATCCAAGATTGAAGTACTTACAGCCTCAGACAAGGATTTCCATTTCTCTCCTCCAGCTTTCCCAACCTTCAATAAAAGAGTACAGTAAGCAACACAGATGGTTATTCAATAAGGACGCGAATGAGTAAATAAATTAGAGGAAGGTATAACTTACAGCTGATACTGCCTTCACATTAGGATTTTCTTTCTTAAAGGTTGCTCTGAATTCCTCACTGTCATATAGAGAAGGAAATAGTTCAAATACTTTCAATTTTCATGGCAGCTAAAAGAGAAAGGATCAAAGACAGAGACACAAACAGGAAGACAAAGAAAGCACTGGGTGGTCTTTTTGGTTTGTTGGGATCTTTCTTGGCCTTGGCCTGCCGTTTATTACTTTTGACAGGTTTAGCTGCAGCCTTTCGCTTTCCAACCTTTCTGAAAACAATAGAGATATACATGTTCCATCACTACAATATTCCTGTAACAGTTGTTTGCACCATCAAGTATGTGTAATCAGATACAAATAAACTTTTAGATATAAGCACAAACAATCATCCTTTTGGATAAGAAGACACAAACTCGTGGAAATTAGAATGCCCCAACTTTATTCACGTTAAGTACAATGATACAACGAACTAACCTGTCCTCGACAGGCTTCAATGATTCCTTGGAGTTCCTTACTGCTCCCTTCCCTTTGCCACTCTTCATTCCTGAAGTTCTTGAATTGTGGTTAGAAAGTTGGAGAAAACAAATTAGAAAGATCCAAATCAAAAGGGAGAACACATAGATAACGTTGGAGATAAGATTGGTTGCAAGATTAGGTCAATTTGAATAGATTCTCCCCCAGAGGTTAATTAATACACTGACATGCTACATATGTGCCAAACTACTCAAGTATTTAGAAAAATTCACATGTTTAGAGTTAAGAACTGATCCTGATGTGGATACATGGCTTGAGAAAACATATAATGCTTGAATAGTAGTGCTTAAAAAGGTGAGAGTAAGAAATTATTGCAATCTGTGGCCACAGCATAATTCATACACAGACAAAATTGGAGGCCTCCCATCAGAAAAAAGAAACTGTACATAGATGAAATCCACAGGAAGAAGCAAGTGATCAAAATCAATCAGCATAGACCTAATCAATAGTGAAAGTACAGAGGTGGGGAAATGGGGATATAAGAAAGCCAGGGTCAGAGTTCAAGCAACATAAACAAAATCAAGCACACAACCCTTCTCCTCATAACTCACCATTTTCTTTATACATTTATTGAGAAAAATAACAATAAATATAGAAAGAAATTCAGCTTTGACTTTTCACAAACACCAAACATAAACGTTTACAAGCGAAGAGAAACAACAAGAAGCACAGATATGGAAGAACAGGGTTACCTTGGAAAAGATGAGAGGGAAGAAGAAGAATAAGAGGAAAACAGTGGAGCTTATACGCGAAGAAGAACCAAACAGAAACACACGCAGGCCAGAATCAAAGGAAGAAAGAACCTGAGAGAAGAGAAAAGCAGAAGCAAGTAGCAATAGCAGAGGGTGTACGACCGAGTAGTCCAGTGAATTTGATAAAGCAACCGGACCAGCCGGTGGGTCGTAGGGACTTTGTAGCCACACAACTACACAAGTCAAGTGGAGAACGGGATTTTAGCCCGGTTCAGCCGGTTGCCTAGATTCGGCAACGATATTTTAATATTCCCTTTCAATAATTAATTGAGAATTAATTAATTCATTAAAAACTTTATACTTTATATCAGACGACCAAGATTTTTATAATCAATCACTATATAATTGCCTTGTCAGTGCGCAAATGAATATCATTTAAGCCCAATCACCAATTTCAAACTACGATTAAAAATTTTACAGGAAAAATTGCAATTGATATACACAAAATAAAATATATTGTTGTTCTTTATTCAGTGGTAGCCTAATTAGATAATGAATGAGAGGGTTTTAATATTTTTACTAAATTTAAAATGCAGAAATAAATATATTGAAATCTTTAAGATTGCGTAGAGAAATTCTTGGCTCCTTTTTGGAGCATTATTCCCAGAGCACAAAAGAATTTTGGTGGAGAATAACAAGCCTTTTATTATGCGGCAAAATAGATTTTTCTATGAGTGAACCGACGTTTTTAGGAAAAAAAAGATAAATAAATACTATTTAAATTTTAAAATCTCAAATGATTTCCTAAAAATTTGAGTTGTGAACTGTTATAACTTTTTTTTATCAATCTTATTATTCTTATTGTCAACAAAATCAATTTAAAATTTAAAAATTTAAGTAGTATTTAAGTTTTTTTTTTCATGTTATTATGTAAATTAAAAATAATTAATTGCAAGGACCCAAGTGTGGTTCAGAGTTTTGGAGGGATGAAAAGGACAAGATGCGTTTAGAGAAATCTTAGCCGTTAACTTCATCCGATGGTTCCTAATAAATTTCCAGTAAGAGAAATCTTAGTCTGACAATCATAGTATCATACCCCCTGAAATTATTTATGATACTCCCTCCGGTCTTAATTATAAGATAAAATTGACTTTTTTGGAGAAAATTAAATCATTTTAGAATATTTATATTTTTAGTATCCTTAGATTATATATCAGTTTATTAGTCAAATTAATAAGTTTAAAGAAAAAAATAAAAATAAAAATATTCTAAAGTGATTTAATTTGCTTCCTTAATTTCTCCAAAAAAACCAACTTTATCTTATAATTAGGACCGGAGGGAGTAATTCCTAGTTAGGGCCCAAATGGTGACAAATCCTAAACCAACAATCCTCGTTGCAGGATTTGTTGTTTTAGCCCAAATTGTTCTTTGTTTGATAGCGATGTTAATGGATGAATGCATAGGAGAGATTTTTTCGTGGTCTATTAATATAATTATAGATTATAAATACCCTACCATAAAGTATTTATTTGCTTGAATATATGCTGCCTAGTGGGGTTTTTTAAGAATTATATTTGTCTCTCAAATTTAATTTTTTTAAATATCCACATTGATAGCTAGCACACGGTAATTTTTCATTAAGAATAGCTTTTTTTATAAAAAGATAATATAATATTCCCTCCGGTCCTAAATATAAGACATAATTTATAGTGCAATTTGTACTACAAACTATGTCCTATATTTAGGACCAGAGGTAGTATTAAAAGAATTAACAAGGCCTACAAGTTACGGATAGACATAGAATATGATTTGTTCCTATTAAATTACAATAAAACAACTTAGAAATGGTCCTAATAATAACACGCAGAAAGTCAAAGAGTAGAGCCAAGTTAGATTTCCTGCTATGTGATAATCAATTCGAGTGAAGAGTCTTTAGAAATTTGCATAAAGCACTTATTGACACAGAAGATAACCAGTTTGTGCTTGCAATCTAATTGTTGCAAATCAAAATTCCAAATCTAAAATAGAACAGCATGAAGACACTTGAAATGAAAACTTGTTCCTCGAATTGTTAGATTTTGCCATAAAAACTCTTTAATGGGAGATCCCTGATAACCAAGGTAATTAAACCTGGACCGGTCAGTGAACCGGTTGGGGTACTGGGTCAAGAGTCCGTGGGTCAGACCGGAGTCAAACCGGAGTTAAACCGGAACCAAACCGGTAAGAAATAGAATATTTTAGGCTTATAGTATGAAATTTTAAAGGAACAATTTTTTTAAAAAAATAAAATTTAAAAAAAAAATAAAAAAGTTGACCCGGACCAGGTCACCGAACCGGACCGGTTTAATGCCCGGGTCGCCGATTTCCGGGCCGGTTCGGCCAGTCCGATCCGGGTTAGAGAACCTGGCTGATAACAAATAATTCCATGACAATAATGTCTCTCGAGTTTTTTATATTTGTGGAATAGAAAGTCCTAGCCATCATTTATTAATAGACAAGAGTTTATTGTATGCTTTAAAAAACTACGCCGAACTAATGAAGCAGAAGTAGAAAATGTTAGGCCAGCGAAATTAAGGGCCTGTTTGATTCTATTCTCTATTTTTTGTTCTCAAAAACAGTTTTATAAAACAGTTTTTGTGAACAATTTTTGAAAACAAAAAACAAAAAAACTTGTTTGGATGATTATTTTTAAAAACAATTTTTAAAAACCAAAAAACAAAAAAACTTGTTTGGATGATTGTTTTTAAAAACAAGTTTAAAAAAAACTTATATAATTATTTCTTAAAACAAGTTTTAAAAATAAAAAACAAAAAAAAATCTGCTTTTATTTATTTGGATATTTTATGTAATAGATATTACTATTATTTTTTAAAATTACTTAATATGTTATTATATTAATAAATTAGTTTAATAAAAATCAAATAAAATCGTCAATAAATAACACAAAAATGATTTAGTATTAACAAAATTAACATGTTAAAATTTAAATAAGATATGAAGCATAAAACAAAGCATAGTTCATAGTAACATAAAATCTAATATAAAAGCTACAAGTCTATGTGTGTATATCTATCATACTGTATCATTTTCATACTCAGGATAAAACAACCATCCAGCCACAAAACAAAGCATAGTTCATAGTAACTAATCTAAGAACTACTAGTTCACCATCTAATATAAAAGCTACAAGTCCATATATGTATATATATATATGTGTGTGTGTCTATCTATAAGCTTTCTAGCCAAGCCCTCTTCCTTTCTAAAGGCACTGCCATAAACAACTCCCTATTGATAGGTTCTTTAAACTGCTTCATTGCCTTAACATAAATATCATCAGACAAATCCATCTCATTTAGAATAGCAATACATGCAGAAACGGAACAACCATGAGATGCTGGGGTTCCAACACTAGCTTCGCTCCTTGACCTCCACCTCTCAGCCTTAGCAAGGTGAGCTTCTGTCCTTGCCTTAGATGCCTCAACAAATGCTTGAATTGCTTCCCCCATTTGCATAGACCTAGGTTCTTTTTTTCTCTTTCGATCAGAGAATTCAATACTCCGCTTTCCACTGTGTGTAACACGCTCAACTATGTCAGGAGCAAAATTGTCTCCATCCTTATCAATGTTTACATGAACTCCAGAATTGAGATATTCATCATCAAGTCGAATCTCATCGTCAGAATTTGGTGGATCTTGTGTAGATGCGTGATGAAGTACCCCTGTTGCAGTGCTTCTATTAAATATTATGCCCAACATTTTGTAATGTTCTAGCCCATGCTTTTTGAATTGCGAAGCCTCAGGATGTGCCTACAAAATATGCATTTAGAAACAGAAGAATCCAAGCTATCTAATCAAATAAATCACAATAATTACATACCAAAATATAGTTATTCCAAACCTCCTCATTTGCGGTAACTGTATTTGTTTCGGCATCCCAACCAAATCCAGTGTGTTGTAACAATTGAGAAAATTCTCTATGCTTTGTTCGCAGCCTATTAAACTTTTGCTTGATTTGGACTAAACTGAAAGTGCGTTGACTCTTTGCATTCAACTTTTCTAACATGTTTTTCCAAACTTTGGGAATAAACACACCATTTTTCATATTTCCTTTGGTTGCTTCTTCCACCATAATATCAATGTACCATTTAATGATATGCTTTGGCCAAACTGATTGTTCCAATTGTTCTACCTTTCCACCAGATGCCATCTAAAATAGACAAAAGAAAAAAACACTTCAAACTTATGTCATTTCGGACAAAATTGCATACCCCAAGTGAGTTTTAACCCAAATTTTGCTACAACATAGCTGTACATGTTCTACATACTTTGGTCAAGACTATAAAAACACAAATAAAATATACAACCATATGGAGAATACCCAATACAAATAAACCGAAGAAAGAAAGAAAGAAAGTTCACATGATATCAAATCAAATGCACCAGAAATCGTAATTTATTGCAGATTATTATTTGCCAACCAGTTATGAGTTTCGAATGAGATAACACATTCTGATATTCAAGCATCTGTTATTTAGGGTACATATAACAGAATACAATCAAATAAAATCTCAAATCAACTTATCAAGGTAGAAAGCAACTACTTCATTATGATAGAGATCTTACATAGAATTGGCCAAGAGGGCAAAAATTGATTATAACAAATAATCAGGGTAAGGGATCTCTTTGAAATCAGGAGTTATATATCTGCCCAGCTAAGTAAAGCTTAAACATCAAATAATAGAAGCAAAGGTAAAGGAATATCCCTGAGAGTTTGGCATACAAATGTGTAATAAAAGTGTGGTCTCTAATAAAGGCAAGAAGGATAATCTCTACCACGTTCTTCATAAGGTTCCTTCTGGAGATAGCCCTTATGTCAGAGCCAAGCATGCTCAGGTAATTCTTTCCCTTTCTTAATTACTTCTTCTTCACCATTATATTATATTCTCCTACCAGCATACCTCTCTTTCTTCCTTCCATCTCCCCCAGCCCCTCATCATCTGATATATGCTCTTGTCACTTGCACTCTACATCCCATGTACGTATATATCCATGCTCTCAGATTTTGCTTCACTATCTATCTATCTATATGATTTTGCCATAATTAATTCTGCTGCCATGAATCAACTTCTTTGTCTATCATGAATTATGTTTAGTTTAATGTTATTGACTTCTTCCGCACGAGTGAAAATTTCCCTCAAACTGATTCCCCTTTCTTCTTCTACTTCTGCTTTTTCTATTTTACTAACAAACAACAAGTCATCAACTGGCCTGGTGGTTAAACCGACATCATTCCCCCTCTCAATTGACTTCAATTTTGTTACGTTACTCTCACTTTCTGCTTTGCCCTTTCACAACTAGTCACTCATCATCAATTTAATAAATGCACCATTTACTACTCCTTAGATTTAAGTGCTGCCGTGACAAGTTTTCGCTAGATTTTGTTTTCATTGAAGGCAAAAATTGATTATAGCAAATAATCAGGGTAAGGGATCTCTTTGAAATCAGGTGTTATATATCTGCCCAGCTAAGTAAAGCTTAAACATCAAATAACAGAAGCAAAGGCAAAGGAATATCCCTGACAGTATTGCATACAAATGTGTAATAAAATTTCAACTGCAGCCACTGGCTCATAAGCATCACAGTTCATATAAATGGGTAATTGTAGAGTCTTTTGAGCACACTAAATTCTCTACAAGTAGTTACCAATGACCTCCCAGATATCTGATTCCGTTTTAATAATGCATGTGTTAAGGTACTGATTAGTAACTCTGAATAAAGAATAAAATAGAAGAAGTAATCTATTAGAGGTAGTGGGTAAGAATCTCACTAACTCACTTTAACGATGCCAGAAGCCAACCTTGCACCGAACTGATCCCCAGATCTGCAATGAAGATGGCTGGCGAATCAAGATAGTAGTGATAAGCCGTCGGCCGAGGCTTCAGATCGCCAAAATGAAAAAAACGCAGCTTATCCCACAAACGATTTTCATTTAGGCTACCTAAAACGTTTCAAAGAAACCAACCAAAATCACACAAGAACAAAACAGAACCAACCAAAATCGCACAAGAACAAAACGGACTCACTGATTGGGGACTGAGGAAAGACTTGAGCCAGCGACAATCGAGCAGAGGGTGAGCTTGAAGCCAGTGAAGGGGCGGCTGGACCTAGCGGACAGCGAGTGAAACATGAGGGGAGGGTGAGCTTCGGCGGACGGAGGTCACTGCTCAAGGTGATCTCATGGCTGCCGAGGAAGAAAAGGCAAACTGTCGAGAGAGAAAAAGGCGATCGGGAAAAAATGGAGTTCAGGAATCGGGGGGGTTGGGATTTTTGAGAACAAGATTAAGAAAACAATTTTAGAAAACATGTTAAAATTGTTTTCTATTTTCTGTTTTTAAAAATAAGTTTTTGTTTTTTGTTTTTTAAAACAGTTGGGCCAAAATAAATTATCAAACAGTGTTTTTGTTTTTTTGTTTTTAAAAACAAAAAACCTGTTCTGAAAACAGGTAATCAAACAGGCCCTAATTGTCTATTGGATCTCTTTAATTAGAACCATTGGACTATCTTTTTTTCCTCCACTCAAGGCTCTATCCCGCTTTCTCCAAATGATATTCAAGAGGAAAATGATACTCATTCTGATCCTAATTATAAAACAAAGCTAATTTTTTTGGAGAAATTAAGGAAGATAATTAAATCACTTTAGAGTATTTATATTTTTAGTATCTTTAGAGTTTATTAGTCAAATTAATTAGTTTGAAGAAAAAAATATAAATATAAATATTCTAAAGTGATTTAATTGGCTTCCTTAATTTCTTCAAAAAAATCAACTTTATTTTATAATTAAGACCGGAGTGAGTATGATCTACCAAAATTGAATGATCATCGTTACCTAAAGTCAATAAAGTGTCTTGTAACCAACTCTTAAATTCAGAAAATGAAACGTTGGGTAATGTAATATTAAGGCATCTGTACCACAAGCTTCTAGTAACAGGACAAAAATTGAAAAGATACTTTAGAGATTTTTCAATATCACATCTAAATAAGTAAAAAGTGTGTGAGGGGAGATAATGCCTATTTAAAATGTCATTAGAAAGCACCGCATTATCTCAGAGCTTTCATATAAAACGCAATTGTTTGTATTGGAGTTTTAGCCTCCACAAGAACTTCCAGAAAAATATCGGTGATTGCATTAATTGGGGAATGGATATGATAATTGACCGACACCATCCTTAAAGAAAAAGACATTTTTAAAAAATTAAGATATACTCCCTCCCTCCGTTCTTAATTATAGGATAATATTTGGGAGTTGATCTTGATCCTAATTATAAGACAAAATTTTAATTTTTATCAAATTTTTCCCAAAATACCCCTATTGATATTTTCTCAATAATAATAAAACACAATAATAATTTTACAATACACCTATGTATTCTATAAAGTGAGTAATACTTATAACTTATTAATATCGCATACACCTCAATTCTACTGTTTCTTTTATTTTATAAGAATAAAGGGTAAGAAAATCAATTTAACACTATCAACGTCATCATCTCTATTTTTAAAAATTGTAACTTTCCTTTTCTTTAATTGTTGACACAGAGCAGGGCATGGGTAGGCAAAAGACAGTGTTTGAGAAGGACACTCACAAGACCATGGTTGACTCATGTAGTATTTCTAAATCACCCTTATTAAAAAAGGGTATTTTAGAAAAATAAATAAGATTAATTAATTTAACTACTATTCTTAATTTCTCTAAAATTAGGTTAATATGTCCTATAATTAGGGCCGGAGGGAGTATTTTTTATAAATAGCTAAATTCACTAATTTTTTTATTATCCATTAATTAAGTATACTTAATAAATACTCGTATTTCTCAGCTCGTTGAGGCTGCAACCCCTAGCAATTCGCGAGTAATCGGATATCCCTCCCTCCCCAGTCCCGCGAGATTTCACCAACGAAGCTGTGAGCAGCCAATTCATCATTCGCCTTCATTCTCGCCGACGGCAGCGAGCTTCCACTTCGGCGGCGATAATGTTAGTGTTTCTTCCCTTTTTATTGTCTTGCTCTGTTTGGACTTTGGAGTTCATTCACCTACTGGGTATTAAACGGCCTCTTGTAGAATATTTGATGCTATTTTGTTAGTGGACATAAAGATTGGTGTGTTCGAAACGGAAGAAAATCGTCATAATAATGAACATAAAGACGTTAATGGTAGGGTCGCGGCAAAACTTCTAGCATAGATAGCTTGATTGCTTGTAGTTAAGGTGGCTGGAATCTATAACTCAATATTTTACTTCTTTTATTGATGAAATTTATTGTGTATCAACGCTTTTTCTCTTCTTTTTCGTTCGTTCAAGTTCTCCTACTCTCCCTTCCTTGCAGGAGGGGTGTGGGTGTAAATATAAACTTAATGGTAATACAAATAAAATGTGCACCAAAAGTGCAAAGTTCCATGTTCATGTTCATTAGAGTAATACTAACTATCTTGATGTATTCAGGCAACACTCCAATTTAGTGAGCATTATGCACTTTACATTGAGCTAGGGTGGAATTGAAGGGAAAAGGATGAAGATAGTGGCCTTTTGCTGACCAAGTTCGCATCCTTTACTCTTCCTCTGCTTATTACTCTCCCTGTTTTTGAATTCACCTGAAAAGAAGGATGAGAATGACGGTCTTGGCTCTTACGTGCCCTTGCTTTTCGCCATCAGTTGTTTCTTATTCATCCCTTGTTAGGGTTCCTACATATCCTTGCAAATACACATCAAGCCCAGGTTAGTAATTGTCAGTTGTCTTCAAAATTGAGTATTTTTCGTTCTATTCATATTGTGATTTGTGGGTCGTCACCACTACTCTCTGGGTTTTGGTGACAGTCTTAAGGAGATGTGCGGACAAGGAAAAGGAAGAGGTACTACTGGAAGGGATGCCAATGGAGTACTATGATGATGTATGTATGCTGGTTTCTCTGTCAGAAGAGATGTCCTTGCCATATATGGCTGAACTAGGTTTTTCCCTCTTTCATTTTATTGCTATATAATGATTGAGCCAATGCGATTGACACTTTCACCTTTGTTAGACACACCTTGCCATCTGAATTAATTTAAGATAATTTATAAGATATCACAGCCTTTGCTGGTTGCTGTTAGTTTTGTTGTACTCATTTACTCATATAAGAAGGGTATGTGTTTTCCAGATGTTCTATTTCCGTTTTGACATTTTTTTTTTTTTTCAAAGTTCATTTCTTAGATTCCAAAATAAAATTTCTATTGCTTCAATTAATCTTGAATTCATGTTCTGTGTGTCAATCTAGGCTGTGCTTATACTAACCTTCTTTTTATTAGCCATGTTAACTACCTTGGCCAAATATATGGTTCTTTCCTTATAAATCTGACATAGCTCTGATGTCATTAATATTGTTCCTTGTTTAATAATCATGATATATGAATACACAGCGGAGGCTTTTGTTCTTGTTTTATGAATATAATTATAAAATCACTACCCTTAGTGTTCATCTTCTTGCTTATGTGCTGTCTTGTGAAATTTAAAGTACAAATCCATTTAGGGTTCTATTTGGATAGAATGCATTAACCTTCTATGGGATAGGAATGGCAAGCCCAACAACGTAAAAGGACGAAGGAGTTGCGACGACTACAAAAAGAGGAAGAGGAGGAGGAAGAAAGAAAAATTGAGGAATATCGTGAAATTGGCATGCGGTTGAAGGAATATCCAGAAGAAGATGTCATAAAAGCTCGGAAATTGGTTTCAAGCTTTATAAGAGCTGCTGAAGAAGTAGAAGAGGTGATTGCTTAACACTTGCGAAATCAATACCCTACTCATTATATGGTGCATATAATTCATCACAGATCCATGAGATGGTGTTTTTATTCAACTTACCATGAATGCATCTGAAAACCTACTAAATAAAGGTAACGGTGATTGCTTGTTGCATGTGAAGGCAATTCCTTTGATGCCATGACTGTTTCCTAAAATCACACTCAAGCACACACGCCCTTTCTGGTCGGCAGCAATCTAGTCTAATTTAGTTTTCAGTATAGCTTGCTTGAATAGAGTGGAAGATTGTATCCTGTTGGCTTCTGATTTAATTCTTTCATACTAAAGAAGAAGAAAGAAAAATGAAATGAGTCCACTATTTCTGAAATTTTCCACTTTGTGATAGCTTTTTTAGCTTGCTTTGGTATTAATTCCTTACCAATCCCCATGAAATCATGAGCTTTTTTCAGTGATAAATAGAACTTGTTAATTTATTGATAGCATGTGCACCGTTTTGCACTTTTGACAATAATATTGTAAAGAAAATTTTTTCATTCTGGATAGCTTGAGTTTTTTCTTCGCTTAGCTTTTCTTCTCTTTAATTATGCATGGCTTTGTGCATGTTCTACTTTGTGAAAATTTAGGCTGCTATTTGCAAATATTTGAATTACGGGCTGAATCTTCTATTGTAGAAAATTGAGGAAGCTGCTGAGAAAGGAGAACTTACCGAACTTGTTTTAATGGTCATATGGAATCGCCTTGATCTTGCCCGGCGTGATGTAAGTTGGTTTTTCAGCAACTTCTATGTGGGAATTCATCTTATGCTGAAATAAAATATTGATTTGAGGATCAAGAAGTGGCATACTTTTCTTTTATATCTCCATGTTTATAGATGCCTTATATTCAAAATCTTTGATCATGAAGTTACTGAGCTGTTGTTTAAATAATTGCTGCAGTTTGAGGGGGAATATCAGAGATACATCTTAGAATTTGTTAATTGTGTGTTTCTAAGTATCATTTTTCCCTCTTACAATCTTTCTTGATCTTATCCTTCCAGGAGGAAAAGGATGCTGTTAGAAGCCTGGATCTTTTATACAGAAGGGTTGAGGTAAGATATGCTCTTTTAATTGGTTGTTTAGGAGTCCTTACAATCAATCATTCAATTTTTGTGACCAGTTTAGTTCCTTGATATTACTATGATTTCCTGCACAAATTTAAACTTAATACTCTTTATGTTCCTTTCCTGTGAGTTCTCATTGTTTGTTTTGTAATGCAGACTGAGATCTTGAAACGCGAGGCTTCTCCTGCAATGAGGTTGCTCAATGACCTATTGATTATGCATGATGGCGTTAATCAACAAGAGTGGCTCAAGAATTGTAAAAAACACATGGTTGATACATTTCCACGAGAAGATCCATTTAGCATTCTTGTTCCACAAGGATTTGATATAGACAAGGTATACTGGACCTATTGGTTGCATGGTACTGACTTGTAGCCAAGTCACTTACATATCACATAACTCCTGTTTGTTTCCAAAAATGGTTTTCATAAAAGTCATAATTTGTGATTCTCAGTTTCTGGACTGTAGATGTGATGTTTTCATATGACTATTTGTCTGAATCCCCTTATTATTTTCAACTTTAGTTTCTATTATTATATAAAAAGAACTCGTATGTTTTCAGCATCAAGGGCCGATACGACCTCCACTTGAAGATGATGATGTTCTTCTGAGGGTGGACTTTATAAGGGAGGTGGATGCATTGCTGCAAGAGGTTCGTTCTGAACAAGAGGAAGTGCATAATGAACCAGGGTTTGATCCTGAATCTGTTGCTAATAGATTGAAGCAACAAGAGAAGCAACGGACAATACACCAGGTAGAAGCTCTGCTTGACTTGGCCATCGGGCTGCAACTGTAGTAGCCATTTGATCCATTTCTTCTGTGACAAGAGAGGCTGCTGCTGTGTCTTGCAATTTCAAAGTTTTTCTTCATCCTCATCTCCATTTAGCTGTATTATAGGAGTTGTTTTTAATTTTCGATGGGGCTGAGAACTTATATTGTAACCGAGTTAGCTCTGCATTTGTCTTTAGCATCTCTAATATAACTTCAAAAAAAAAAAAAAAAGAAAGGAAAAGAAAAGAAAAACCTTGTCAAGTTGCTATTAGATGAAAATGATAAATGTAACTATTTTGCCAGATTGAAATGATCAGGTTGAGTCTTTACATTGGAATTGATCAGTTGCTGGCTCATGGCTAATTGATTATCTCATTCATGAACATGTAAATTCTCGACTATTGAAATAGGCTGCCTAGAACAACAAATAGATACGAGGCTAGTTTTGTAGGATCAGAAATGGAAGAGCTGTATCAACTAAATGTAGAAAGACTTGATTTCTTGTGGTCCAGTCGAGATGTTAGGGGAAGTATCTCAATTTGGAGTCTTGCTCTTGGATCGTGGGTGAGTCTGATCTCCTTCCTAAAATTTTTCTATTAAAAAGAAATGATTTTTTTTTATATGGTTATTTGACTAGATTAAATTTAAATATTGTCATATCTAGTTAGTAGGGGTAATGCTCCCAAAAATGTTTTTTATATTTACATAAACTCAAATTCGAAACCACTCAAGCCTGCTGGTTCCAAAAATAATTATATTATCAGGTTTGTTTACCAAAACCTGAATTTATTTGACATAGCACTCTGGTCTAAAGGTTCTCTCTACTTTCATTATAGCAAAGCAAACTGCCCTTTGCGCAAGGCTTGTTTGGTTCAGTGTTTTTTTAAAAAATAAGTCATTATTACGCAGGCCGAAAAAAAACTTCTCTTACATACTTACCTCGTATACCGTAAATCATGATTTATAAGCACTTATTATCTAAAAATAAGCTATTCCAAACGAGCACCACATGACTTAAAAACACACTAGATTTCTTTAAAAAAATTGTGTTGTTATAAAATTGTTAAGTGGCCTTTTGGGTTAGTGATATAAGCTACTTTTATAACGTAATTTATAGTGTATAAGGTAAGTAGGTGAGGTAAGTTTTATCTCGATTTACATTAACGTGTGTTTCAAATATCAATTCAAACAGGTCCTAAGATAAGTATTAAATTAAATTAGTTCCAAAGTTTTGAATAATGAATACCAATACGTTCAAAAGTGAAAGACAGATTTTTTTAAGTGCGAAACAAAAACATCATTTTAATGGTAAATTAATCTCAGAACTGGACACAGGTCAAAAAAAAATATCTCATTACTGGACTTGAGATTTTTCCATATATGCAGGGGCCAGTGTCCAGCCAGTCAACCACGACCACAAGCTTTCAACCATACTGGCCCTTTCAGGGACCGGGGTGGGGTCCACAATACTTCTCCCAGATAAGCCTCTAGATAAGATTTCCCTCATCTCCACCGTTAGATGGATACGCTTCTCCATCCAACGGTATATAACCCTCCACCTTCGATTTTCTTATATGGCCTTGATAAAGTACCAATCAATATAATCTCCGGTTATCTCACCACCCTCTCATTGCAAGTCACCTTCAATTCTTCGCTTCAACTCACGCATTACCGGCGCACGTTATCACACAGCCATGGCAACTTCCGCTTCCGCCGCATCTTCCTTGTTCAGCACGCGCCTCCCCGACGTGCGCTCCGGTTCGGGTCCTGTTGTGGCTCGGTTTGGCTTTGGTCCCAAGAAAAGCCCGCCAAAGAAAGCATCGAAGCGTAGCTCCGATCGGCCACTGTGGTACCCGGGAGCACAGGCGCCGGAATGGTTGGACGGAAGTCTCGTCGGCGATTACGGATTCGACCCGTTCGGTCTGGGAAAACCCGCCGAGTATTTGCAGTTCGAGCTGGACTCTTTGGACCAGAACCTTGCGAAGAATTCGGCCGGTGATGTGATCGGAACTCGAACTGAGTTTTCCGATGTCAAATCGACGCCTTTCCAACCTTACAGTGAGGTTTTCGGCTTGCAACGATTCCGTGAGTGCGAGCTCATCCATGGACGGTGGGCCATGCTTGCTACGCTCGGTGCCCTTTCCGTTGAATGGCTCACCGGCGTTACCTGGCAAGACGCCGGAAAGGTATGTTCTCACTGTCATTCACCGATTTTGATTAGATTATCGTCTTTTTACGCTTCTGTGTTGGAATTAAGTATAGTCCCTGCTTCAAAATTAGTGAACGAGAAACTAGTTCGGGATGGATATTTAAAGATTAACTGCCACACTCAACAAGATTTCCGGAATCAAAAAGTTAAATCTATCTGAGAAGTTTAGACCAAACTTATTATATTTTCTTTGGCAAAAACCAAATTGTTAGTTGAGAATCGATCAATTTGTTTCAACTGGTTTAATAATAATGCAATTTCTTGAACACTGTGAAAAGCAGAGCTAGGAAATAATGTGATTGTAAATAAGTAGAATCTTCTTCTTGTTTAGTTTTAAGTTTGAGAAGTACGAATCCCACCAATCAAAGTATCCGAACGTGTATGACTGAGGGCTTGTTTGAGTTATCCTTTTAAATACGTGTTCATGTAAGTAAATCGAAACAAAAACTCCCTCACATGTAAATTAGTAAATTAGATTGGAAAAGCAATTTCTACCGCAAATTCAAATATGCACTGAATCAATTTGTCTGAAACTCAGAATAATCTTACATGCAACACATCTGTGTTATAGGTAGAGCTCGTTGAGGGTTCATCTTACCTTGGGCAACCTCTTCCTTTCTCAATGACCACATTGATCTGGATTGAAGTTCTGTTGATTGGATACATTGAGTTCCAAAGGAACGCCGAGCTGGACCCCGAGAAGAGGCTGTATCCCGGCGGGAAATTCTTCGACCCGCTGGGTTTGGCCGCCGATCCGGAGAAGAAGGCCACCCTGCAACTTGCAGAGATCAAGCATGCTCGTCTTGCCATGGTGGCTTTCCTTGGCTTTGCCGTTCAAGCTGCTGCCACTGGCAAAGGCCCTCTCAATAATTGGGTTACTCATTTGAGTGATCCTCTTCACACTACCATCATTGACACTTTCACTTCCTCATCTTGAAAAGCTTTCTTCTACTCTGTAGTTATCTGATATTCTCCTTATATGATATATGCTATGTCCTGCTTTCTATGGTCCTATTTATATGGGATGGAGATTTCACATAGTTGAATTAGTACTTGTAAATTTAGTGACATGATGATGGAATTTGAGAAGCTAAGCAGAATGTTACTGCTGCATTTTATTGTCTCAATCTTGAGAATCTGAAAGCGTGAAAATGAAACAAGTGTGGAAACATGGATTTGGCTTCTTGTTAGTTAGCCGTTTGAAAGTAAAAAAGAGACTAAAAAAAGTAATACAAATAAGCAAGAGTACTTAATTAAGCTCTTTGTTTTGATTTTCATTTTCTTTCTTTTTTGCCAACGATTTTAATTTTAAGCTTCTAGCCAGTACCCACATTTTAATTTTGAAAATTCAACTTTGGATAAGGGTTAAAGTAAAACCTCCACGAGAGAAGCCTGAAATGATATTTGCAGCTACCAACCTTAATTTAGAAAAGAGAAAATGACCAAAAAAGAAGAAGAAGAACTTAGAAATTGAAAATTTCCAAATCAGGTTTGTTGTCTAAAATTGATAAGGTAATGAGTACACTTGATAAATAATTCATAATTTATTTTATGGAAAATACCTGATTTTGGATTTTGCAATTTTCAAATTCTTTTTCTATCATTTTTTCTTTTAAAAATGGATATTTATGTGGATAAAATCATAACAAATATAAAATAAATATGATACCAGCAAGCTATTGGTTGAGATTATAAATAACTTTATTTTTATAAGAATGAGAATATAAGTTCCTTTTGCTAGGAAGCAAACTTAGGAGAGGAGCCTTGGAAGTGCCTGAAAAATAATTATATCATTGACCAAATAATAAAAAAAAGAAGTAATTATAACTAACTTTTCAGTTAATTTTAGGGGAAATTGGGGTTAAATCCCCAATTGAAAAGTTATTTGGGAAATGGGACCTAGACCTTTAGGTCCTTGAGTGTCACTAAAATTGAGGGGGAAATGACCAAAATACCCATTTGCCCATTAGAAAATCTCACTTGCATTTTGGGAAAGCTCATTTGAATTTCATGGTAGCTCATTTGCATTTTTCAAACAACATTAGCCAGTGGTGAGGATGAAGTTGAAGAGTTTCTTGCATATTCCCCAGTCTAAAACTTGAAGATCCAACTCCAATTTGAATTCTCTCCCAGACTCACCCATGCCCTTGGATTCACAGTAAACCAATTTTTTTTTTTTTTTTTTTTTTATAAAATGATCAATTATATATAAGCAAAACAAATTGCACAACTAAAGTTTGATTAGGGTAACGGGAATGGGGAGTTAATAATACATCAGTTTTGAATAAAGAGTAACTTGAAAAAGATAAGAGCAACAAGTTTGTATTTTTTTCTAAAGTGCCCCTAATATTAGAATGGACAATTGAGAAGATTCTTCTTGCAAGTAACTATAGTGATATGGTTCAAGGAGGCAACAAGTATTGAAGTTGTTTGGATAATCCAATGTAACATCAGTCTCAAGCAAGAGATGCAAAAAAGACAAGGATGTGTAGAATTTAACTTCACATATTTGAAAGTTCAAACTTCATCCTGAAGCAAACAAATTGTAGCAACGCAAGTATTGTTCTTTCGAATCCTAACTTTTCTCATGAAGATTGTCCAACCCTAAGCAAAACTAAGAATATTGCTAATATCACATCTATACAAAGTAGTGGTAGGCATTGGAGTAGAAGTTGAAGGATCGCGTGAAAGACTATAATATTTGTTTTAGCGATTCGATTGCTTATAAGTTGTTTTTTAATAGTGATTTACGGTATACGAAGTAAATATGCGAGATGAGTTGTGTCTCGAATTACTTAAAAAACAACTTATAAGTAATCGTATCGCCCAAACAAACATGCCCTGCCAATCACAAACATCCAAGAGGTATTAAAAAGATCTTTGGAATTTCCGAATTCCTTGTCTTGAATTGTGCACATAACCTCTTTAGAGAGCTGCATTCCGTTTAGTTCAGATGAGGTTTAGCAAGATAATAATCCCTTTTAGCATTGACAAATTACCATCAAAGTAAAGCTGATGAAGGGTTTCCAGTAGCCATGTATAAAAACCTAAACCAATTTTTTTCCCCCAAAAAAGAACCAAGATGAAAGAAAGCAAGGAGCAACCGAGGGAAAAGGAAGATGAACCAACAACCAAAAAAAAAAAAAAAAAAACTCCCTGGGTCGTAATTATAAGATAAAGTTGATTTTTTTTGGAGAAATTAAGGAAGCCAATTAAATTACTTTAGAGTGTTTATATTTTTAATATCCTTAGATTATATATTAGTTTATTAGTCAAGTTAATTGTTTGGAGAAAAAAATAAAAATATAAACACTCTAAAGTAATTTAATTGGTTTCCTTAATTTTTCTAAAAAAATCAACTTTATTTTATAATTAGGACCGGACGAAGCAATAATTAGCTGAACCAAATCCAGATTAAAAAAAAAGTCAAACTCAGCATCAACTATCAAATCCATCTCCCTCATAAAGTTTCTGACATTCAGAAAAAATTCACTGCAAGCAAAAATCCAACCCAGCATCAGCACGACGACAATCAAATTGGAAAGAAGTTATTTCAAAGGAAAATTAAAATCAATCCATCCCAAACAAACTCAAACCTTATTAATCTTCTTTTACCCAATCAGACCGCTACAATTTTTTTTTTCATTTATTAATCTTTAAGGGCAATTTTAGGTTTTTACTCTCAAACCTTATTTACTCTTAAAAACCTCAAGTTTCGGGTGTCATTGGCTAATTAATTTGTCAATCAGGGATTTTTGGCCAATTTTCCCTTAATTTTATCACAAATTTCAGTGTTAAAGTGAATCAGGTTTTCACAAAAATAAAAGGGAAAATCCCTTTAAAAAATGGTTGAATTACCTATATTCTAAATTGGGATAATAAATTTAACAAATATTAAATAAGGTCAGATGTCTTAAAACAGAATTTTAGAATTTAATAATTTTACTTTACTGCCCTTCATTTAATTCTCTCCCCTAATTACTACTTCTCTCCCAAACTGTAACCACAGCCATGGGAATGTAGCTTCATCAAGAAACAAGCTCATCTCTTAAATCTGTTGCAGACATAGAGAATCGCTGCGTTGGTGAAGTATGTGCTCAAACCTCAATTATCATCTTTTACCCAACCAGACCGCTACAAAAAAATTACTGTTTCAAAAAGGGTGGCTTAGTGGGGAATATAATGGTTAAAAAAAAAATAGCAGAACAATAACTTAGAAGTGGTATTGTCAAAAGTTTTGTACAAAGGGTCAAATGCGACACAAGAAAAAATTAGTATGATCAATTGATGTATTTGATATTTGTATTTACAGTCAGATATTAACATTTAGGAGTATTAAGATAAAATTATCAAATTTTAAAATCCTGTTTTAAGATATCTCACCTTATTTAATATTTGTTAAATTTATCAATTCAATTTAAAATATAGGTAATTCAACTATTTTTATATAAGATTTTGAGGATTTATTGGAGATCCCAGTATGATTAAAAATGTAAGTCTCTATGCTCTTTTCCGTCTTCCTCTTCTTGTAAGACGAAGCAGATTCCTTGGGGATCTTCTTTTCGGCCTTCGCCATTGCTACGCAGAACAATCAAACAGAACAATAGCGAGAAAAATATGAGCTTTTTTTGCATTTTATTTAGTCACTTCAAAAATACTTCATAATTTCATAAGATACGAACATGAACAGCTTATCTTCAGAGGAGCTTCAGACCATAATGAAGTAGGCTTTGCTGGGTTAGTAAGTAATTAAGGCTCTTGGCCCAAAAAAAAAAAAGAAAAGCAATTAAGGCTATACGTTAAGGCCCATCTGGTTTGAGGCCATAATTTGGCTGGACACAGATTAGGCCCAAATAATATCCTGTTGGGTTTCCGGCTCCAATATGGGCCTGGAATCGTAGTGGGTCAGAGTATTTTCAGTTTCATACATAGCAGTTGTTGAGGAAAAGAACTGTTGGGTTTAGTGGAAGTTACAAGTGCCCATATTTAAGAGCGACAGAAGACAGAATCTCGAGATTGCTTGTGCGGTTTGCTAAAAAAAAAAAAACAAAAAAAGAGTGAAACTAAAACCTCTCGGCCTCGTCGTCACTGCCTCAGTTCTTCAGTTTTGGGGTTTTGGCGCTGGCATCAACCTCAGCGTCTCCTCTTTCCTCACCCTCTCTCCTTCGCTCTCTGGTAATTTCTCATTTCTCTTCTCTCATTTTCCCATTTCGATACGCGTTATTCATGGTTTATATATCTTGATGATGGCGTTGGAGAAAATGCGGCGTTCCATCTGACGTGTTTGGGTGGATTGTGTGATCTAATTTCCCGATGAGCTGGTAACTTAATTTTCTTAAGAAAAGAAAATTTGAGTCAGGATTCCTATCTTGCTCGAGATACAGAGGGCTTACAATTTTTGCCTTCATGGTGTTTGATAGAAAGCCTAAGAAAATGATGCTTGGTTGATTAGTGTTGAAATGTATGAAAAATGGCTTACTATTGTTTCTGTGATATATTTTTTTCCCTCTTTAAGTCAACTGAATATTTTGTCTGCATAGATGAGCAATTTAGAAGTCTGGTGAATATGGGCTCGAAACTGACACTGAATATCATCAAATATGATGAATATTATGTCCTACGTTCCTCCCACTCTGCAGGGCCACTAATTGATGGAAATGGGTCACGGGGTTTTATATGTGCCATGCAAGTTAGTTGAACTGGATATGATGGATTTTCATTTGAATGTGGCCTCTTAACATTGGGCTACATTAAACTGATGATTGTTCTCTCGTTTTGGCATAAGCTGAATTTAGATAAAGTAAATTGGTGATATACATGCTTTCTTTATTGATACATAGGCAGGAAATAAGAGCTTGATAGCACTGAAGGGATCATCGGTGAAAACAGTCTTTAGAGAGAAAACTCGTTGAGTGTTTGAAAGGTTTTCCCTTTCAGGTTGTTGAGTCTCTAGGAGATAGGGATTCTGAATAGCAACCACCCGGTTACTATTTCAGGATTATTTTACTTATTATCTTATTGTATCTGTTCCCCAGATTATCAATAATATTATCAATTTCTATCATCTATTATCCATCATTACTATCATTCGGCATCAGATATCAGAGTAGCAGAGCATTTCAGGAGCGACAGCTATTACAGGTACATGATGTTTGTTGATCTTATTTCTTGCATCCACAATCATCATTATCAGTATCATATCGTAGTAATATTAAACAGAAATAGAGTTGTCCCAGCATTAATAGATACAGGAGCCACATGGTCACACATCTAGGGATTTAGTCTGAGAATACACTATGTTAGAAGAACCAGTCGAAATATTATGCAATAATTTGACCAAAGTACTAAAATATCAGGCTAATATTAGCTTAACATTCTCAGAAGGATTAGGATTTAACCTTAGAATCTTGGTAGATGAATCACCTTCAAAACTACTATTAGGAACAGATTTCCTAGAACACATAAATTATCAAATACAATCTGAACATATATTAATAAACGGAATAAAACAGGCAAGTTTTAAGCTCACAGAAGAACAGATTAATCACATAGCTAGTCAATATAACTAAAATGGAAAACGAACAATCAATTTTATTACTAAAAGAACAAGAAGATACAGAACTATACTTTAAGGACGCACTAATAGACAGAAGTAAGATAAGGAAAACAGATTTTAATCTAAAAGAAAATCATAATATAGAAAGAGGAGTTTTAAATAAATTCAGGGATTTATTCTCAAGAAAAATATACTAAAATATGGGATGATGACGGGAGAAGAAGCTATACCTATAGAAATAACCGCAGGAAAAATGATAATACCTCTAATAAATAAACCTCAAATAGTAGAAAGAATTAAGAAACTAGATCCTCAGGAAGGACGAAAAATACAATATATACATGTATCGACAATACAATTAATAATAAAAAGTACTTTTATGGAAGGATTAGATACACCACTAACACTAGAAATAAGAGATGACAGGATCATAGATCGTCAAGAATCAACTATAGCAGTATTAAAAGGAAACTTAAAAGAAGGAAAATTAAAATTTGATATTAATGTTCAATTAGGACTGAGTTTAAAAGATTCAGATCTATCTCGAAGTATAACCATAAGATATCAGTTACATAAAGAAGAATTCATGAAAAAAGGAAACCATCCTTTCTCTATCACGTACAGGATTAATTACGCATTAACTAATAGCCACCATAGTTTATCATTTAAGGAAGATGAGAAAATATGCATTGATAAATTATTCACACCATTATTAAAATTAGAAAAAGGAAATAGTCTTTTAAATCCACAAATAATTTCAAATATTATTAGAGAAGATAGACCAAGATTAACTCATTCACAGTCATTAAGAATCAAAGAACCAGAACCAATAATACCTGTAATTAATGGAAACTCATCTTGAAGGATTATTCAAAACTCTGAAGTAGATCAACAAACAGAATTACAGAATTTACAAAAGACTATCCAAAATATATCAGATAAAATTATATACTCATTAGAAATAGCTCAAATAAAAGTATTAGAAAACGGTAGAAATTTTGGTATCATGCACTTTTATAAAATATGAAATTTGAACCATCTATTACTTTTAATCTGAGGGTAAAGATGAGATTCTGAGAAAAAAAAAGAGACAGCATTGGGAGACAACAAACCCATTTCGGAGTGAGTGTTTAGGAAGCCAAGAAACCGTGGTTTCAGTCTTTCAGAGGTTCTTTTCCACAAGCCAAGACAAAACTCCTGTCGCATACTTATTTCATAAATTATAAAAGCTATTCTCCAAAAATTAATCCATTGATACTCTGTGTTGGTTGGATATGTCAACTGTTCAACACGCCCTGATTAGCAACCCATGCTCCTCTTGTAATCCAACGATTCTATTGCGTCTGGTCGGGCTGAAACTTACGACGCCTATCTAGGAAATCGAAGCTATACACGGTTGTTGAATGGCGGTTCAGGATGATCCCATGGTGGTAACCAATCTGTCTCCCCCAAATACCTATGATGCCGTGGTTATTGGTGGTACCTTTGACCGGCTGCACGACGGCCACTGCCTTTTCCTCAAGGTTTCACACTCCCCTTCGCTCTTTCGTTCCCTTTCCCTATCTCTCCTGCACCATTAATATGCCTTATTTCTTGAAAAATTGAAACTTAAATGTAGGCGGCGTCTGAGTTAGCGAGGCGGCGGATTGTGATCGGAATTTGTGATGGTCCTATGCTGACGAAGAAGCTGGTAAGCTTCCTATCTTGGCGTTTGTCTGGTCTATTCCCTCTCCTCCGTTTCTTACTCCTCATCAAATTCCATCCTTTACTCCTGTATAAATGGTACTTAAACTTGTTTGGAATATTTAGTTCCTTTATTTTCTAGCAATGTTGAGTATGTAGACAGGATGCCAATGTGAATTTCATTAGTCTTTGGTTTCTCCTTCTGCTGTCAGAAATTAGAAATCATACCATGGAAGTTATTTAGTAGAAAGGAGTTTCCAGGATTATAAAACCTTGTGCTATTGGAGCTTGTTGCTTTGAATTTTAATCATGCTGGGATCACATGATGGGTATATGGCAGTGTTGTGCTTTGCGGGGTGTTATGGCCCCCTCTTTTGGGTACTTGCTTCATGGACTTTTAGACATACCGTAGTTATTTTTCTTTTTGTACGTTTTTCTGTCATTTTAAGATGTAATTTATTGGGCTGATCGTTGCTTTACACTTGCAGTTCTCTGAACTGATACAGTCCATTGAGGAAAGGATACACAATGTTGAGAATTTCATAAAGGTATTTGATTTGATATGCATAATTTTTTGTTAGAAAAGTTTACGCATCTCATACTGAGGTAGAAAACGAAGGAGGGTCTATTTTCAAACATTTGGTTAGATATAAATTAGAGGAGTCTATGCATGATGACTAATTTGCATCATCTCTCAGTTTTTCTCCAGTTGCATATGAGGATTCTTCTAGATTGCCTGAAAATTTGGATTTTTTCAGTAATAGTTTTAATTTTTTGGGGGTTTTAAATTCTAATAATGTTTGTTGACAAATATTCAGTCTATCAAGCCAGAACTGGAAGTGCAAGCCGAACCAATCATAGATCCCTATGGCCCTTCTATCACTGATGAAATTTTGGAGGCTATAATTGTCAGGTTTTGTAATTAGCCAACCCGGTGCTTACATAGTCTTAATGTTTTGGTATTGTGCTCAGAGTGCCTTTAATGATGGATCTATATGATGTCTTATACAAAAAGAACTTGTCATTCAGAGATGAATTGCTTTCAGCTTATGTTCAATCTGTTTGTTATATAATATATGCATTCCTTTCTGGTAGTAAACTCGATGCTATTAGCTTATATTCAGTCTGTTGCTTATAATATATGCATTCCTTTCCGGTAGAAAACTTGGCTAGACTCTCTCTCTCTCTCTCTCTAACACTTTTATTTCTTGGTTGATTGTTCTCAATTTTTTGAACCAATGGCGCATGAACCGTACATAACTGAGATATGTTACTTGCCTTTGAAAATGTCAGTAACAGAGTTCTTCATTGACTAAATGGACCTAATGCTCTTGCAGCAAAGAGACATTACCAGGTGGATTGGCAGTGAACAGGAAAAGAGCTGAAAGAGGGCTTTCACAGTTGAAGGTCTGGGTCAATTTAAATTTGATTTTGAAACAAACTGAGCAAGAGAGGATATATTTCTGCTAGTCTATTAAGCCTTGATGTCGTGGATCTTGTGCAGATTGAAGTTGTAGATCTGCTTTGTGGAGACTCAAGTGAAACAAAGCTGAGTTCATCCATGTTGCGGAGGCTTGAGGCTGAAAAGGCCCAGCAAACTCGCTCAAACGGAGATTAGATCCATAGAAGTTGATCTACAGTTTACCCATTTTACATGAAAAACAAGTTCAATTGTCCATTGAAGTAATAACTGATGTGTGATTGAATGTCAATGGAAGGGGTACACATGTCTGTATAATTTTGTGATGATTTGAAGATTCTATAAAGTTCGTGTGCATTTGGGATTTGCAACCTTACAGTGAGGTTTTCGGCTTGCAACGATTCCATGAGTGTGAGCTTATCCATGGACGGTGGGCCATGCTTGCTACGCTCGGTGCCCTTTCCGTTGAATGGCTCACCAGCGTTACTTGGCAAGATGCCGGAAAGGTATGTTCTCAGTGTCATTCACGGATTTTGATTAGATTATCGTGGTTTTACGCTTCTGTGTTGGAATTAAGTATAGTCCCTGCTTCAAAATTAGCGAACGAGAAACTAGTTCCGGATCGATTTTTAAAGATTAACTGCCACACTCAACAAGATTTCAGGAATACAAAAGTTTAATCTATCTGAGAAGTTTAGACTAAACTATTATATTTTCTTTGGCAAAAACCAAATTGTTAGTTGAGAATCGATCAATTTGTTTCAACTGGGTTAATAATAATACAATTTCTTGAACACTGTGAAAAGCAGAGCTAGGAAATAATGGGATCGTAAATAAGTAGAATCTTCCTCTTGTTTAGCTTGAAGCTTGAGAAGTACGAATCCCACAAATCAAAGCATCAGAACGTGTATTACTGAGTGCTTATTTGAGTTATCCTTTCAAAATCATCTTAACGTAAATCAAAACAAAATTCCTCCCACCTCTTTTTACATGTCGTAAATTATGTTGGAAAAACAGTTTCTAACTATAATCTAAACATGCACTGAATCAATTTTTCTGAAACCCAGAATAATCTACATGTGTTATAGGTAGAGCTTGTTGAGGGCTCATCTTACCTTGGGCAACCTCTTCCATTCTCAATGACCACATTGACCTGGATTGAAGTTCTGTTGATTGGATCCATTGAGTTTCAAAGGAATGGTGAGCTGGACCCCGAGAAGAGGCTGTATCCTGGCGGCAAGTTCTTCAACCCGCTGGATTTGTCCGCCGATCCGGAGAAGAAGGCCACCCTGCAACTTGCAGAGATCAAGCATGCTCGTCTTGCCATGGTGGCTTTCCTTGGCTTTGCCGTTCAAGCTGCTGCCACTGGCAAAGGCCCTCTCAGTAATGGGGCTACCCATTTGAGTGATCCTCTTCACGCTACCATAATTGACGCTTTCACTTCCTCATCTTGAAAAGCTTTCTTCTACTCTGTAGTTATCTGATATTCTCCTTATATGATATATGCTATGTCCTGCTTTCTATGGTCCTATTTATATGGGATGGAGATTTCACATAGTTGAATTAGTACTTGTAAATTTAGTGACATGATGATGGAATTTGAGAAGCTAAGCAGAATGTTACTGCTGCATTTTATTGTGTCTCAGTCTTGAGAATCTGAAAGCACGAAAATGAAACGAGTGTGGAAACATGAAATTGGCTCCGTGTTAGTTAGCGGTTTGAAAGCAGTTTTAAAGTAAAACAGAGACTGAAAAAAAGTAATAAAATTAAGCAAGAGTACTTAATTAAGCTCTTTGTTTTGATTTTCATTTTCTTTCTTTTTGGCCAACGATTTTAATTTTAAGTTTCTAGCCAGTACCCACATTTTAATCTTGAAAATTCAACTTTGGATAAGGGTTAAGGTAAAACCTCCACGAGAGAAGCCTGAAATGATGTTTGCAGCTACCAACCTTAATTTAGAAAAGAGAAAATGACCAAAAAAGAAGAAGCAGAACTTAGAAGTTGGAAAATCTCATCAGGTAATGTCTACACTTGATAAGTAATTCACAATTTATTTTATAGAAAATGCCTGGTTTGAAATTTTGTAATTTTTAAGTTCTTTTTCTATCATTTTTTTTCTTTTAAAACTGGGTATTTACGTGGATAAAATCACAACAAATATAAAATAAATATGATACTAGTAAGCTATTGATTGAGATTATAAGTAACTTCATTTTTATAAGGAAGAGAATATAAGTTCCCTTGCTGGGAAGCACACTTGGGAGAGGAGTCTCGGAAGTGCCTGAAAAATAATTATATCATTGACCAAATTAAAAAAAAAGGTAATTAACTAATTTTTCAGTTAACTTGAGGGGAAATTGGGGGTAAATCCCTAATTGAAAAGTTATTTGGGAAATGAAACCTGGATCTTTAGGTCCTTGAATGTCACTAAAATTGAGGAGGAAATGACCAAAATACCTATTTACACATAAGAAAAACTCAAGCCAAATTGGCCATTGGTGAGGATGAAATTGAAGAGTTTCTTGCATATTCCCCAATCTAAAAGATTCACCCCCAATTTGAACTCTCTCCCAGACTCACCCATGCTCTTGGACTCACAATACACCAATTTTTTTTTATATATAAAATGATTAATTATATAAAAGTAAAAAGGATTACACAGCTAAAGTTGGAGTAGGGTCTAGGGAATCGGGAGTTAATAATACATGAATTTTGAATAAAGAGTAATTAGAAAACGATAAGAGCAACGAGTTTGTATTCTTTTCTTGAGTGTCCTTGATATTAGAATGGACAATACCATTGAGTAGGGGTGTTCGGGATCGGGAAATGTCATTCCCGATTCCGATCCCGAAAAAGGTTCGGGAATGAAAATCATTCCCGATCTTGAAAATTTCCCATCCTTGGGAAATGTTTGGGATCAGCATCGGGAATTTCCCGATCCCGAATTTCTTTTTTTTTAAAAAAAATTCCTATATTAATTTTTTTTTTTTATTTTCTTTAGTCTAGTATAAATATATAATTTGTCTAATATCATATTGTACCAAATTAGTCCAATACAAATATATCATTAGTCCAATACATGCTTAAAGTTGTCGATTTAACTACAAAAAGCACAAAGACAAGAACAAAAAATTAGAATTATTTAATAAATAGTAAATGAAATTAACTAAATTAACTAAAAGAATAGATATTACCTTGAGGGTGTTAGAGATTTTCACATTTTATTTTACATTTGGTCTTGCTTTCTTAAATATTCTAAAAAATTATACATAATATATATATATATATATATTTTCGGGATTGGGAAAAAGTCGGGATCGGGAAGTCCCATTCCCGATCCCGATCCCGAACTTTTCCCGTCCTAATTTGCTCAGGATTGGGGAAGACCAGAACGGGAAAAAGTTGCACACCCCTACCATTGAGAATATTCTTCTTATATATGACTATAGTGATATGGTTCTAGGAGGTAGCAAGTGTTGAAGCTGTTTGGATAATCCACTGTAATATCAGTTTCAAGCAAGAGATGCAAAAAAAAAAAATAAAAAACAAGGATCTGTAGAATTTAACTTCACCCATTTGAATGTTCGAACTTAATCCTAACCCAAGAAAATTGTAGCAAAGTAAGTAGTGTTCCTATCATGAAGATTGTCCAACCTGAGTAGAACTAAGAACATTGCGAATATCACAACTACGCAAAGTAGTGGTAGGAGTTGGAGTAGAAGTTGAAGGATTTTGTGAAAGACTTCGCCAATTATAAACATCCTAGAGGTATTGAAAAGATACTTGGAATTTCCTAATTACTTGTTTTGGATTGCGCACATAACTTCTGTGGAGAGCTGCATTCCAGTTAGTTCAGACGAGGTTGAGTAAGATAATGATCCCTTTCAGCATTAACAAATTACCATCAAAATAAAGCTAATGAAGGGTTACTAATAACCATGTATGAAAACCTAAACCAATTTTTTTTACAAAAAAGAACCAATATGAAAGAAAGCAAAGAGCAAAAAGAGAAAAGGAAGATGAACTAGCAACAAAAAAAATTAACAAGCAGCTAAACCAATTCCAGATTGAAAAAAAAAATTAAACTCAGCATCAACAATCAAATCCACCTCCCTCGTAAAGTTTCTGACTATCGGAAAAGATTATAAGATAAAGTTTACTTATTTTTTAGAGATTAACGAAGTTAATTAAATTACTTTAGAATATTTATATTTTTTAGTTTGTTCCCAAATTAATTAGTTTGACTAATAAACTGATATATAATTTAAAGATATACAACATATGATATGATTAAGCTACTTATTTAGCTTTTTAATCTCTTTAAAAAAAATCAACTTTATCTTATATTTAAGACGGAATGAAGTCCTTCCTAATTTCCCAATATACGAACTCGAACACCTTATCTTCAGAGGAGCTTCAGACCATAAATTAGTAGGCTTTGCTGGAATTAAGGCCATACATTGAGGCCCATCTTGTTTGAGCCCAAAATGTGGCTGGACACAGATTAGGCCCGACTAATTTCCTGTTTAGTTTTGGGCTCCACTTTGGGCCCAGAATTGTAGTAGGTCAGAGTATTTGCAGTTTCAGACATAGAAGTTATCGATGAAAACTACTGTCGGGTTTAGTGGAAGTTAAAAATGCCCATATTTAGGAGCGACAGAAAGCAGAATCTCGAGATCGCTTGTGCAGTTTGCTAAGGAAAAAACAAAAAGAAAAAGAAAGTAGATATATAGAGTGAAACTAAAAACCTCTCGGCCTCGTCGTCACTGCCTCAGTTCTTCAGTTTTGGGGTTTTGACGCCGACATCAACCTCAGCGTCTCCTCTTTCCTCACCCTCTCTCCTTCGCTCTCTGGTAATTTTTCATTTCTCTTCTCTTATTTTCCCAGTTCGATACGCGTTATTCATGGTTTATATATCTTGATGATGGCGTTGGAGAAAATGCGGCGTTCCATCTGACGTATTTGGGTGGATGGTGTGATCTAATTTCCCGATGAGCTGGTAACTTAATTTTCTTAAGAAAAGAAAATTTGAGTCAGTATTCCTATCTTGCTCGAGATACAGACGGCTCATAATTTTTGCCTTCATGGTGTTTGATAGAAAGCCTTAGAAAACGATGCTTGGTTGATTTGTGTTGAAATGTATGAAAAATGGTTTACTATTGTTTCTGTGATATATGTATTTTTTTCTCTTTAAGTCAACTGAATATTTGGTCTGCATAGACGAGCAATTTAGAAGTCTGGTGAATATGAGCTCGAACCTGACACTGAATATCATCAAATATGATGAATATTATGTTCTAGGTTCCTCCCACTCCGCAGGGCCACTAATTGATGGAAATGGGTCACGGGATTATATACGTGCCATGCAAGCTATTTGAACTGGATATGTTCGATTTTTATTTGACCGTAGCCTCTTAACATTGGGCTACATTAAACTGATGATTGTTCTCTCGTTTTGGCATAAGCTAAATTTAGATAGTCTTCGAGTAAATTGGTAATATACATTCCTTCTTTGTTGATACATAGGCAGTCTGCAATCGTTAACTGAATGTGTTTTATGTTTGTTTCACTCTCAGCTTCACTGTTTTCATTGCTCGGTTCTGATAAACTGAGCCGGACATGGTTTCAACTTGAACTAGATATGCACATTAACGTGGAGACCTTTAAATGGGAACAGGAAGCTTTCTGTGGAGTTTTACAAAGAAGTTTATCACATTTGGGCTCATTACTGTCACAGTAACTGATCGTTATGTGACCATTGTTCCCGTTCGTGGTGGATCTATGTCTCCCACATTTAATCCTAAAACCAACTCTTCGATGGGAAATATTTCTGGTAAATTTCTTGTTAGAAGAATTATCTTAGAGAAATCTTTTTTTTTTCTTGTGCTTACTATGTCAGAATTTGATGTTAGACATTTGATTATTTTGCAGATGACTATGTCTTGGTTGAGAAATTTTGCCTTGGAAAGTACAGGTTTTCCCGTGGTGATGTGGTGGTATTCCGGTAACCCTTTTTTCCCGTTTTCATATATTGTATTTATTTCATCTATGTTTTTATATAGCATAACTAGATATGTTTATTGTGTGATTCACTAGATAAATAATAACTTAATAGTTTTGAAAAAATGTTTGTTATTTTTTTTAAATATTTAGATCTTATTGAAATGTGTAAGAAAAAAAATCAAAGACATGGAAAAAAAGTTGTGGAGCATTTATTTTATTTGCTTAACACTGTACTGCAATGTTTTTCAAGGTTGCATTTTTTTGCTTAAAAATGTAAAACTAGGTGTAAAACATTTGGATCTATGTAAAGTATGTCAACAATTTATGAGTACTTGAAGTTTATTTAGTTTAGGGTGTCAATAACGAATCTAAAGATGTTTTCTGGCTGACAGATTAATATCATAGGTTTTTTAATGGGTGAACTGATCTAAGAATTGGGAAGATTTTTCTTTTTTATCTTTTTTGAAAAAGAAACAATGGCCCCTTTTTTCAAATTAAAAAAGTGAGCATAACTCAGTTTACTTATTTTTGTAAAATGGGTCTGCAATAGTAGCGAATAGGAATGGGATGAAATTTTGGATGAACAGCTAAAAAACTCAGGGCTTGTGCTATGGGAGTTTTCCAGCCTATATATTAATGACTTTTGTTCTTCATTTATCCTGATATATAATTTGACAGTCTCCTTACCACGCTACTTCTAATCAATGATATTAACCATGTTACTACGATAACTCATTTTGTAAATGCTGAGCAATTACGTTTGAGTTCAACATTTTTATTTTAAAATTGTGTAATTGTAATGATTACATTCTGGACTTCTTCAGCTCCCCCTTGAACCACAAGGAGACACACATAAAGAGAATTGCTGCATTACCTGGTGAGTGGTTTGGTGCACTGCGTAACTATGATGTGCTGAAGGTTCCAGAAGGACATTGTTGGGTTGAGGGAGACAATGCAGCTTCCAGCCTGGATTCAAACTCATTTGGTCCTGTAAGCTTCCATTTTTAATACTAGAAACAAGAAAACGGGCATTTTGTGAATGATGGTGGCCTGAACTACAAGTTTGGTGGCAACATGTCTGGTCATAACTAAACATTTTATAACCCTGTTGGCGAAGCTTATAGAGTTCAAATGTTGGCAGGAGTTCATTGGTAGCTTAGTATTGCACTCTGTAGTTCTTATGCTGTCTATCATAGGGAACAAAATGCACACCGCAAAAGTCGACCAACTAATCTTAAATTGCTAGAACAATAATTTTATCAATTGCATGTAGCAACTATACTGGCTTATTGCAAAGAATTAGAGGCGAGGAGCTTCTTTGTTTACTATCTATTGATTGTGTTGCTTTATGTATTGAAGAAACTAATATTCAACACTGAGCACTAAGCCTATCTGTCCTTTAGGGCTTGTTTGGTCTGAGGGGAGGGGAGGGGAAGGAAAGTGGGCGGAGGGAAAAAATTTTTGAGTTGAATTTAAAAAAATTAGAGAAGTGGGGTTAAAACTTTTTAATTAATTTTTCTTATTCTTTTATCTTATATATCTTCTTTATTAAAATTTTATTACCCCACTTCCTCAATCTTTTAAAATTCAACTCATAAAAATTTTCCCTCCCCTCCCTTCCCCTCCCAATCCCTCATACCAAACAGACCCTTAAAGTATGCTAGTTTCTTTATATATTTTCCATTGGACACAACACTTCATATTATCTGTCTTGATAGAATAAATGAATCAATGGTTTGTAGTGGATCATGTCTATGCAGCTTTGTGGCAATTGCAGAGTATTTTGTTGTTATAAATCTCTCAACATACAGGTGACCTAAAAATTATGTTTGCAGATTCCTTTGGGTTTAGTTCGAGGAAGGGTAACCCACGTTGTATGGCCTCCTCAAAGAATAGGTGCTGTAAAGAAGACCCCATCAGAAGGATTTTCTTCTTAATGGTCGAATCTCTAATGCCAATCCCTTTGGCTGCAGCAGGACAAAACAAATTTTTGCTCAAATTATTTCCTTTTGGACAGATATTAATGTATATGCTGATTGGAATGGTACCATACACATGATTGTAGATTTGTGCTGCCATTGACTTTAAGAAGCGAGGATGGCCAAAAAAAAAAAAAAAAGATCAAGGCTCCTTTTGAAATGCCTAGAGAATGGAATAAACTGCATCACATGAATGTAGGAATTTCTTCACATAGGTTTGATCTGTTCCAATATTAATTCTGTAGAAATTTATTGAGTACACTTTCACATGTTTGTTGAATTACTCTCTCTAATACTTTTTTCGAGCTCCAATTAACTTCTTTATGTTAATTATAAAAATATATATTTTTTAAAACCTTAAAATTACTAAGTCATTAGTAGGAAGAATTTGGTTACTTAGTTAGAAATATTGTTTAGAAACTCCTAAAAAATAATAAAACGTATGATTCACGTTGTGCCTGGTGATCGAACAACAACGAAAAGAAATAGTGAGCTCAAATATAGGCGTTTTCTGAACTTCAACCTCAAGTTCCTTTTTATAGGAGGGGAGGCAATGCAATTGAAGATAGTAATAATCCATGTTTTGAAAACCATATTAGACTGGCCGGTTTAGGTTCGAAATTGGTCAATCGGTGATCTGACCAGTCTAGTCTGGTAGTTAACCCTGGTTTGATAGGTGTTTACACGGTTTAACCGGTTTTTGTTTAGTTCGAACGGTTTTTTTTTTAATATTTTATTAAGAATTTCATATAAATAATTCTGAAATCTTTACTTCCTCATCGGTCTAGTATCGATTTGACTCGATATGACCCATTGACCTTTGACCAATACTCTTAACTGATTCAGTGACCTGTCCGGGTTTTAGAACCTTGGCAATAATAAATTTTCAAAAGTTTGTAAGGCAAATGAACAAATCTCAATGTGTGGTAAGGGAATTTGCCGATCAATTTCCATATCCGATGCCATTTGACATGTTGAGGCAATCTCAAGTCCGAAGGTATCATGCATCTAGAAAGTGAAATTTAAATTCAGTTCGTTCTTTTGCAGTTTAGTTAGTTTGCCATTAGACCACTTATTCTTTGAGGTATAAATGACACTTGCACAAGTATAATTCTTTTTTGAATTGATGTACACTTGTAATTTTGCCTTATAAGCAATCTTTCACTTAACAATATTTAGTGGTTTTATTTCAATAATTAAGAAGTTTATTTATTTATTTAATATTATATTCATATGCAATCACTTCTATATTTATTACTAAATCTTTTAATTAAAATAAAAAATGACAAGTGTGTTTTTCCGCCAACGAATAACAAGCTATACATAAAATTTAATCAGAAAATCTCACCTCCGAAAATAATATCCTCATTGTCTTCTTATTACTATATTTTGCCGTATTCTCCAATAAAAAATATATTTGCCGTATTTTTATTTTAAACAAAGTTTTTTTACATACCCAAAAAACTATAAATAGGGACCCTCCTTGCAATAGAATCTCTGAAGTTCATAACGAGCGCCATTCACAAGCTTGAATAGTTGAATTTCACTGACCATCTCACTACTGAGTCTGAGTGAAACGATTCGAATGCCTCTGCGCATTTTCCTGGCAAACGATTCAATGAATTCCTTCTCTGTCTTCGTTCTTGATTCACGCCCTCAATATGCATTCCTTACGTCGCCATATACATCTTGATTTTTCTTAATTGTTATTCATTGGTAGTTTAGTTTGGTCACGTACGTTGAATTGCATTGCCTGTTGGATTGATTTTGTCTGTTATTTTGGTTTGGCTTTTCTTGGTTCTAACTTCTAAGACGTTAATACTTCTCATTGTCTTTCTGGGCATGTGATTTATTTTTTCTTGATATCTTTCTTTTCTTCTTGGTTTTCTTGAAGGGAAATTCGATTCGTTGTTTCTTGCGGGTTCAAAGTTTGATAGATTGGGGTGAGGGAAGACATGGGAAGGTTGTTCGTGATCGATCTGGAAGGAAATTTCTACAGCTGCAAGTACTGCAATACGCCTCTTGCCCTTGCCAATGACGTCATTTCAGAGGTTTCATTTCTTTTCCCTGAAACTTGAATCTGACTTTCTGCAATTTGATTGTGCAGTTTTCTTATGGACATTTCTAAGTTTTCTCTGGTGAATAGATATAAGCTAATCAGCCAACTAGGAAGTAACACTCAGACTAACACGCTGAACTGCCCTGTTAGGAATCTAGTCTTCACTCTTTAAATCACTTGAAAACAAATTTAAAGACATATAAGCTGCAATTCTTCAATGTCATTTATCGTGCCAATGCTTCATCTTGTTGTGTTGATATATTCTTCTGTTGTAATCTGATTCTTTGACTGTAAAAGGATCATTTCTCACGCATATTTTGCAAAAGAGTGGGAAAGTTTGACTTTATACACCTTGTCTTGAAGTGATCCTTGTTGTTCATGTTTGAGATGGTGTTCTGAATGAAATGCAACTTAAAGAAATTCCTTGCGCATAAATGACTCTGGCAATCCAATGATGAGATCATTTTCCTCATTAACGAAGAGAAATCTAATTGGTGCAGCACATAATACAGTGGCACAATCATTCAATCAGTCTTCTTGTGTAGAAGAACTTGACAACTTTGTTTATATCTCCATCAGACTCAAGAGTATGCCAATTTTTCAATCATGAAGTTGTGGGATTACAATCTTTTGATTGGAAAATCCACTCAACCTTCAGTATTTTGTCACATTGAGGATCTTTCTAAGCAATATAGTTGGCATTTTTTATACCCATATTATGTTGTCTACAGAACTTTTCTAACTTGGTCTTGTCTTCTCCACTTGTGACTTCTTGCAAACCAGAAAATGGAATCATGAGTGCAATCTAACTCTGTTTCTTTTGTTTTTCTTTCTCCTTTCATAGTCTTTCCAATGCCAGCATGGGAGGGCTTACCTGTTTAATAATGTGTAAGTGTTATTTGAAGTTGACAAAAGCAATAGAAGTTGGAGGTGTAGATTCTGTTTATGCTTATAATCTTAAAATTTCTAAAACTTACAGTATCCTGAGAGAAACCCAATAACTTGGTACATGCTTCATCACTTCATCTTGAATGTGTTCATGGGGAATATTTCAAGATTGAAAAATTTCAAGTTCTGGTGTAATGTAAGGGTGAACTTTTGAGGACTTTTTTTGACATCCTGTGTTGTTTTCTTTATGACAGTGTGAATGTCACATTTGGAGAGAAAGAAGACCGGGAGATGATAGGAGGATTGCATGGTGTTGTTGACACATTTTGTGTCACATGTGGGTCCAATGTTGGATGGAAATTTGTAAGGGAGCGTCTTTAAGAGCTCATTATTTGGGATTTACTTGTTTCTTGTCATGCTGCTGTTATTGTGAAGTGTTCCTTATTGCCTATTCCACTTTTGTTCATTTAGGAGGCTGCAGATCGGGAAACTGAGCAGTACAAAGTAGGAAAATTCGTTCTTGAAAGGTAACAAGTTCATTTTGTTATTCTTGAGTTCACGAACTTTCCTTGTGCTCAAATCTTCTCTTCGGGGCAATCTTAAGAGTGTATTCCATCACATGAGTCTGATGCATTTAGAATTTTCACTCTCTAAAATGCTTTCCAAAGGAATCAAACATGGATACACCATCTTGTTTGGTTTACTATACCATTTCATTACATTGACCTTTATTTTTTAGGCGGGTGAATGATATAACCTCTTTGGTGATATGATCTGTTCTTGAGTAGGTCTAAGCTTCTTCGCCCTGATGGCAGACCAGCCGTGCCACCTCGTGTTACTTGGGGTGGAGTGAGGGACCACCGCAACCCCAACCCCAACCGCAACTGAAGCTTGATTTGGTTCATCTTAGGATAATTCCATTTCATTCTTGAATTGTACATTCTGTTTGTCAATATTCTGTTTCAAGTGTACCATAATCATCATTTAGAATAGGTTACTTTGAAAGTGTAAACTGAGGAGCCTGTTGCTCCCTTCCCAGATGGCTAGTTTTTTTTTTTTTTTTGGATTTTCAATTGAAAGTCATTGAATATGAAATTGCTGAAGCGAGAAGAAACCAGAAGCATTAGTTGAACGAAAAATTTATCTTTGGTGATAATGATGGTTCACGATGTTGAAGAGAAATTCAAATTACGGTGATTTTGGATTTTCAATGAATAGTTACTTTTGCAAGGTGATCTACGGGTAAGCATGCAAACCAAATTTCCAAGATTCAATAAATTCATATAGTTTGAAGTTTATAAAGTATTGCCTCGTGTCCTTTTTATAAGAACTCACAATTTGACTTGTATTAGTCCTTTTTATAAGAGCTCGATAATAATTGTCTGAATATTTAATGAGGTTTTTTTTTCATTTTTACCTCTCATTAATTATATATATTACATTAATTAAAAGGATGGTGATACTTATATTCATTTTATTTCTCTCTTTTACTTGCCCCTCATAAATAATATCATATTTGGAAAATAAAGTTTATTTCAGACATATTTATTATTTTTAATTAACTTTAACCGTTTTCTTAAACCGTGTAACTTGATTATTGAGCTCTTATAAATAAGAATGGAGGAAGTAACACTACAGTCCTATTTATAAGTTTTAATTAACTAATACCCATATATTAAGGAAAGTTAGTTAACTCATTAATTATGGGCTAGATTTTCAATTTTTCCCTCACTTATTATTGGTTTCAACTTCTAAGAATTAATATGAATAAATTCCTTTTTTTATTGTAATTAATATGCGCAAAATTATAAAAATTGCATTTATTGCCCGGAAACTGGACTTATTATAATAATCAAAATTTATAATGTAATCAGTAATAGTAATAAATTTCCAGCAATTTGTATGAGGTAAATGAAAAGATGAACAAGTTTCAATTAGTGTATGGTGAGGCAATTTGCCACTCAATTTCTACATTCGTGTCATTCAAGGGCCTATTTGGATTAGCTATAACAGAAGTGATTTTTTTTTAATATGATTTTGTAAATTTAAGATAGGTTTAAAAGTTAAATTGTAAATATTATTTATATTTAGATTAATAGTGATAGAAGTAACTTTTTTTTTTTAAACTTAAACTTATTTGAATTATTATTTAAATAGCAATCAGATCAGACCGAGTAATAATAAATTTTCAGAAGTTTATAAGGCAAATGAAAGATGAAGAAATCTCAATGTGTGGTGAGGGAATTCGACGATCAATTTCCATATCCGATGCCATTTGACATGTTGAGGCGGCCTCGAGTTTGGAGGTATCATGCATTTAGGAAGTGTAATTCTTTTTTGAGTTGATGTACACATGTAATTTTGCCTTTTAAACTATATTTCACGTACCAATATTTAGTGGTTTTATTTCAATAATGACGAAGTATATAGGGAAAATCCTAATAAAAGACTGTTAAATTATTCAAATCCTAAATTGAGTTATTAAACTTAATAAATTATAAATTAATTTATATGTCTTATAATAAGATTTTAGAATTCGATAATTTTACCTTACTACCCTCATTTAAGTTGAGTATTCATCTTTGTTATTTTTATACTTTTTTAACAAGATATAGATTCATTAATTACTCTCTCTTCTCTACAACATTTCCTTTTCCAGAAAGCTTTCCCCCACTCCACCTCTGCTGCACCGCTTCTTCTATCTCTCCCCCCACCTCCACACCTCTCCTTCTTTATTGAACCTAACGTTGCTCTTCATTGACAGATTTATGAGGTTTTGGATTTTGGTTATGCTACTTCAGATTTGCTCTTCAAGTGGAATTGTAATCGTCATGATAACAACATTGCACTGAGCTCACCTCTGTTTTGAAGCAATAAAAATTTCACTCCATTTTCAAACCCTTTATTATAGTTTCTTAGAGGACATAAGGATACTTGCCGATAATATAACTTTGAGAATAATCTTAACAGAGTTTAAAAGAGTTTAATAATACCTCTATCCACAACATTAGCTTTCCCGGGGGAAGAGAGAGAGGTGTGGAGGTGGGGAGGTGGGGAGATATAGAAGAAGTGGTGTAGCAGAGGTGGAGAGAAAGAGGGAAAGCTTTTGGAAAAAGGAAATTTTTTACACGGGAGGGAGTGTAACTAATGAGTCCATATTTTTGTAAAAATATATTGAAATAATAAAAATGGATACTCAACTCAAATGAGGGTAGTAAGATAAAATTATCGAATTCTAAAATTCTATTATAGGATATATGACCTGATTTATAATTTATTGAATTAATTAACTCAAATTAGAATTTGAATAATTCAACTGTATTTTATAGGAATTTTCCCAAGTATATATATTTAATTAATATTGTATTCAAATGCAATCACTTATATATTTATTACTAAAACTTTTAATTAAAATAAAATATGACAAGTGTGTTTTTCCGCCAACGAATAACATGCTATACATAAAATTTAATCAGAAAATCTCACCTCCGAAAATGATATCCTCATTTTCTTCTTATTAGTTATTACTATATTTTGCCGTATTCTCCACTAAAAAATATATTTGCCGTATTTTTATTTTAAACAAAGTTTTTTATTAGATACCTAAAAAACTATAAATAGGGACCCTCCTTGCAATAGAATCTCTGAAGTTCATAACGAGCGCCATTCACAAGCTTGAATAGTTGAATTTCACTGACCATCTCACTACTGAGTCTGAGTGATAGGATTCGAATGCCTCTGCGCATTTTCCTGGTAAACGATTCAATGAATTCCTTCCCTGTCTTCGTTCTTGATTCACGCCCTCATTATGCATTCCTTACGTCGCCATATACATCTTGATTTTTCTTAATTGTTATTCGTTGGTAGTTTAGTTTGGTCACGTACTTTGAATTGCATTGTCTGTTGGATTGATTTTGTCTGCTATTTTGGTTTGGGTTTTCTTGGTTCTGACTTCTAAGACGTCAATACTTCTCATTGTCTTTCTGGGCATGTGAGTTGCTTTTTCTTGATATCTTTCTTTTCTTCTTGGTCGTTTCTTGAAGGGAAATTCGATTCGTTGTTTCTTGCGGGTTCAAAGTTTGATAGATTGGGGTGAGGGAAGACATGGGAAGGGTGTTCGTGATCGATCTGGAAGGAAATTTCTACAGCTGCAAGTACTGCAATACGCCTCTTGCCCTTGCCAATGACGTCATTTCAGAGGTTTCATTTCTTTTCCCTGAAACTCGAATCTGACTTTCTATAATTTGATTGTGCAGTTTTCTTATGGACATTTCTAAGTTTTCTCTGGTGAATAGATATAAGCTAATAAGCCAACTAGGAAGAAAAACTCAGACTAATACGCTGAACTGCCCTGTTAGGAATCTAGCCTTCATTCTTTAAATCACTTGAAAACAAATTTAAAGACATATAAGCTGCAATTCTTCAATGTCCTATCGTGTCAATTCTTCTGTTGTAATCTGATTCTTTGACTGTAGAAGGATCTTTTCTCACTCATATTTTGGAAAGAGTGGGAAAGTCTGACTTTATGCACCTTGTCTTGGAGTGATAACTGCTGTTCATGTTTGAAATGGTGTTCTGAATGAAATGCAACTTAAAGAAATTCCTTGCGCATAAATGACTCTGGCAATCCAATGATTAGATCATTTTCCTTATTAACGAAGAGAAACCTAATTGGTGCAGCAAATAATATAGTGGAACAATCATTCAATCAGTCTTCTTGCGTAGAAGAACTTGGCAACTTTGTTTATATCTCCATCAGACTCGGAGTATGCCAATTCTTCAATCATGAAGTTGTGGGATTACAATCTTTTGATTGGAAAATTCACTCAACCTTCAGTATTTTGTCACATTGAGGATCTTTCTAAGCAATATAGTTGGCATTTTTTTATATCCATATTATGTTTTCTACAGAACTTTTTTAACTTAGTCTTGTCTTCTCCACTTGTGACTTCTTGCAACCCCGACAATGAAATCAGGCCGGCAATCTAACTCTGCTTCTTTTGTTTTTCTTTCTCCTTTCATAGTCTTTCCAATGCCAGCATGGGAGGGCTTACCTGTTTAATAATGTGTAAGTGTTATTTGAAGTTGACAAAAGCAATAGAAGTTGGAGGTGTAGATTCTGTTTATGCTTGTATTCTTAAAATTTCTGAAATTTACAGTATCCTGAGAGAAACCCAATGACTTGGTACATTCTTCATCAGTTCATCTTGAATGTGTTCATGGGAAATATTTCAAGATTGAAAAATTTCAAGTTCTGATGTGATGTCAGGGTGAACTTATGAGGACATTTTTTGACATCCCGTGTTCTTTTCTTTATGACAGTGTGAATGTCACATTAGGAGAGAAAGAAGACCGGGAGATGACAGGAGGATTGCATGCTGTTGTTGACACATTTTGTGTCACATGTGGGTCCAATGTTGGATGGAAATTTGTAAGGGAGCATCTTTAAGAGCTCATTATTTGGGATTTACTTGTTTTCTTGTCATGCTGCTGTTATTGTGTGAAGTGTTCCTTATTGCCTATTCCGCTTTTGTTCATTTAGGAGGCTGCAGATCGGGAAAGTGAGAAGTACAAAGTAGGAAAATTCGTTCTTGAAAGGTAACCAGTCCATTTTGTTATTCTCGAGTTCACGAACTTTCCTTGCGCTCAAATCTTCTCTTCGGGGCAATCTATAGAGTGTATTCCATCACATGAGTCTGATGCATTTAGAATTTTAACTCTTTAAAGTGCTTTCCAAAGGAATCAAACATGGATACACCATCTTATTTTATCAACTGAGCTAATCCCATTGATACTAGATTGTTATCTCTTGTTGTTTGGTTTACTATACCATTTCATTACATCGACCTTTATTTTTTAGGCTGCTGAATGATATAACCTCTTTGGTGATATGATCTGTTCTTGAGTAGGTCTAAGCTTCTTCGCCCTGATGGCAGACCAGCCGTGCCACCTCGTGTTACTTGGGGTGGAGTGAGGGACCACCGCAACCCCAACCCCAACCCCAACCCCAACCCCAACCCCAACTGAAGCTTGATTTGGTTCATCTTAGATAATTCCATTTCATTCTTGAATTGTACATTCTGTTTGTCAATATTCTGTTTCAAGCGTACCATAATCATCATTTAGAATAGGTTACTTTGAAAGTTGAAACTGAGGAGCCTGTTGCTCCCTTCCCAGAAGGCTAGTTTTTTTTTTTTTTTTTTTTTTTTTTTGGATTTTCAATGAACAGTTACTTTTTCCCTTGGATTCATTGAATATGAAATTGCTGAAGCAAGAAGAAACCAGAAGCATTAGTTGGACGAAAAATTTGCCTTTGGTGATAATGATAGTTCACGATGTTGAAGAGAAATTCAAATAACTGTGATTTTGGATTTTCAATGAATAGTTACTTTTGCAAGGTGATTTACGGGTAAGCATGCAAACCAAATTTCCAAGATTCAACAAATTCATATATTTTGAAGTTTATAAAGTATTCCCTTGTGTCCTTTTTATAAAAACAACTCACAGTTTGAATTGTATTGGTTCTTTTTATAAGAGCAGAGTTATCTGAATATTTAATGAGTTTTTTTTTTTTTCATTTTTACCCCTCATTAATTATATATATTACATTAATTAAAATGTTGATGATATTCATATTTACTTTATTTCTCTCTCCTACTTGCCCCTCATAAATAATGGCATATTTAGAAAACAAAGTTTATTTCAGACATATTTATTATTTTTAATTAACTTTAATTGTTTTCTTAAACCACGTAATTTGGTTATTAAACTCTTATAAATAGAAACGGAAGGAATACCACTTTAATCCTATTTCTAAGTCTTAATTAACTAACACTCATATATCAAAGAGAGTTAATTAACTCATTACTTATGGTCTAGATTTTCAATTTTGCCCTTACTTATGATTGGTTTCAACTTCCAAAAGTTAATATGAATAAATTCTTTTTGTTTATTGTAATTAACGGGGGGAAATTATAAAAATTGCATGTATTACCTGGAAACTAGATTTATTATGAGGACCAAAATTTATAATGTAATCACTACAAGTAATAAATTTTCAGGAATTTGTAGGAGGAAAATGAAAAGATGAACAAATCTCAATTAGTGTATGGCGAGGCAATTTGCCACTCAATTTTCTGCTGCCACTTAAGTAAAGGTGATTTTTATAATCTGATTTTTATAAACTTAAGATGGTATAAAAGTTAGATTATAAATGTGATTTATATTTAGATGAGTGGTGATAAAAGTGACTTTTTTATTTAAACTTAAATTTATTTGAATTATTATTTAAAAAGTAAATTGAGATGGAAATTGATTGAAAAAATCATTAATCTTATTGAATACTACTGAAATCTTGTCATAGAACACCTAAGTTTATAGCCCTCAAATTCTGAACCTTTTGAAGAACGGAGTCTTTTGGAGAAATTTTTGAAGAACAGATTCTTTTGGTGCACAGTCCATAAGGCATAGGTAAAAACATTCACAGTCGTATGTTAGAAGATTACATGAACATTAGGAAATTAACGTATCATTTCACCATGTGAGCTTACAAGCCAATGAAGAAATAAATCATAGTTAAATATTCACAGTAACCGTCATTAGCAGGAATCTTTCATTGATGCATCCAATATCAGAATTAAATCATTGTTATACATGCACATTATAAATCAAACTCTTCCGGCCACCACAATAGATCCGGTGACCACAGATCACGAGACCCACGAACGGATCTGGCCAACAAACAGCAAGGAGCAACTGTACGCCTGATAACACACAATTGAAGAAGGCAGAGATCAGAGAAGGACCATCTCCCACCGGCGAACCACCGAAGGACGGCGACGAAATTCAAGATCAGAGAAGGACAGCCAACGGTGACTACACTACCTGCATGCAAGAGCGGCTCCAAGATCTCAGTGCCATGGCTGAGAGACGCGTATGTGAGAAAAAGAGTGAAGGGAGTAGATGAGAAGATTCACGCAAGGACAAGTAGAGAATTTTTTTTTTTTTTTTTTGGTTTACACCCGTATTTGGAGGCAGACTAAGAGTATGTTTGGATTAACTTTTGGAGAATAGATTATGAAAAGAATAGATTTTGGAGAATAGATTTTGGAGAAAAAGTGAAGAATAGCTTCTGAAGAATAGATTTTGAGCAAAATAGCTTCTGGAGAATAGATTATGAGTAGAATAATGATTTAGGAAAATTCTGAAAAAATCCCTCATTACCAACTTATTTGTCAATTGGGATCTTCGTGTGCAGATTAACTAATTTTTCTAATATAATCAAACTAGATAAATAGGTTTTATAAGATAAAAGGGAGTATTAAAATTTTAAAATTCTTAAAAAAAAGGGATTAAAGAAAAATCAGTGAAATTCAGAGAGAGAGAGAGAGAGAGAGAGAGTGTGTGTGTGTGTGGTGTGGGGCCCACATTAATAAAAAGGACCAATTAGAGTGAGATGGTGGGGGTCCATATATGGAAAAAAAGTAAAAAAAATTAGATTTTCTCAAAACCATGGTTTTAAGATCCAAATCATGATTTGAGCTCAAAACCTTGGTTTGGGAAAATTTGGGATGTTTAGATGATTTTTGCAAAACCATGGTTTGGGAAAATTTAGGGTGTTTGGATGATTTTTCTTAAAACCAAGGTTTTCTCCCAAAATAGTTTTTTTTAATTGAATCCAAACACACTCTAATCAGAAGTCGACCCTGGGGTAGAGGGACTTCCCAAGGATCGAACTCGGGCCTTTGAGACAAATGACGAAGGAAGCATCTTAACTCCTCCTTTTAAACCATTCGAGCCACGCCTCCGAGATACAAGTAGAGAAATTTAAAATCGCAGCAATTGCTCGTAACGATTCTGTGAAAAGCCACTTTTTCGGGCTTCTGAGGGCTAAAAGCCCAGTTTCCCAAACATGAACCCAAATAAGGTGTTAAACTCCCATTGGGCTTTTTTCACTGTGACTATGCTTTTTAATCCGCTAACCATCTTCCCAGACAGGCTTTAACATGTTGAGGCGGGCTCAAGTATGGAGATTCAGGGGTTTGGGGTCTTTTTTAAGAAAGTGAAATTCGAGCTCACAGTATTTTGCCTTCTAGACAATGTTTTTAGTCTAACATTATCCCACTTATTGTTGGAGTAAGAATGTTGATGTACACATGAAATTTTGCCTTCTAAACAATGTTTCACTTAATAATAATTAGCCGTTTTATTTTAATAATTAAGAAGTATATCTATTCAATTAATAATAGATTCATATGCAACACTTGTATATTTATTACTAAATCTTTTAATTAAAATAAAATATGACAAGGGTGCTTTTTGTACCCAACGAATAACATGATATACTTATAATTTAATCAAAAAATCCCACCTTTCAAAATAATATCCTTATTAACTTCGGTATTATTATATTTGCCGTATTCTACAATTAAAAATGTATATGCGGTATTTTTATTTTAAACAAAGTTTTTTTGTCAAATACCGAAAAAACTGTCGAATAACAATAAATAATAGGGACCTCTTTGCAAAAGAATCTCTGTGTAGTTTATAACGAGCGTCATTTGCAAGGCTTGAATTTCACACCGAGTCTGAGTGATAGGATTCGAATGCCTTTGTACTTTTTCCTGGTAAACGATTCAATGAATTCCATCTCTGTCTTCGATCTTGATTCACACCCTCCATATGTATTCCTTACGTCGCCATATACATCTAGATTTTTCTTAATTGTTATTCCTTGGTAGTTTCGTTTGGTCACGTACTTCGAATTGCATTGTCTAATGTCTCCTCTGTTAGATTGATTTTGCCTATTATTTCGGTTTGGCTTTTCTGGGTTTTAAGACGTTAATATTTGTCATTTTTCTTTCTGGGCATGTGTTTTACTTATGCTTGATGTCTTTCTTTTCTCCGTGGTCGTTCCTTGTAGGGAAATTCGATTCGTTATTTCTTGCGGGTTCGAAGTTGATAGATTAGGTTGAAGGAAGATATGGGAAGGTTGTTCTTGATAAATTTGGAAGGAAACATCTATAGCTGCAAGTACTGCCATACGCCTCTTGCCCTTCTTGATGACATCATTTCCAAGGTTTTATTTCTCTTCCCTGAAACTTGAATCTGACTTTCTGGGATTTGGTTGTGCAGTTTTTTATGGACATTTATGGGTTTTCTCTGGAGAATAGATATATGCTAATAAGCTAACTAGGAAATCCCGCTATTGGGATGATAGGGGGTGCACAATGAACCTGAAAGGGAAGGAAGGAGTATAATTTGAGAGGAGGTCGCAAGATATGAGTAATCCAATTAAGCGAAAAATCAGACATGATCGGATAATATATTCTTGCCTCTTAATCATTTTGTGTTGTCTTTGAAGCACTGCAATTATAGGGAGGAGCTGTATCTGTGTTTGTCTCAGGGTCTTCATTGTGTTTTGAACTTTTACATTAACACTCAGACTAATGTGCTGAACTGCCCCGTTAGGAATCTAATCTTCACTCTTTAGATCGCTTGAAAACATATTTAAAGGTGCAATTCTTCAATGTCATTTATCGTGCCAATGCTTCATCTTGTTGTGTTGATATATTCTTCTGTTGTAATCTAATTCTTTAACTGTAGAATGATCTTTCTTTGTTCTAGAACACGCATATTTTGGAAAGAGTGGGAAATTCTGACTTTATACACCTGGCCTTGAAGTGATAATTGTTATTCATGTTTGAAATGGTGTCTGAATGAGATGCAACTTATGTTATCTAAAGAAGTTCCTTGCTAAAATGACTCTTATAATCCACTGATGAGATCATTTTCCTTATTAAGGAAGAGAAATATAATTGGTGCAGCACATAATATTAGTGGTACAATCCTTCAATCGTTCTTCGTGTGTAGCAGAACTGACAACTTTGATTATGTCTCCATCAAAGTATGCCGATTTTTCCAATAATGAAGTTGTGGGATTACAATCTACTAATTGAAAATTCCACTCAACCTTCGGTATTTTGTCACAATTTGGATCTTTCTAAGCAATATAGTTGGCATTTTTTACATTCATATTATTTTGTCTACAGCACTTTTTTAACTTAGTCTTGTCTTTTCCTCTTGTGACTTCTTGTTTGAAAGGAAGAGAAGCATTTGGGAAACTTACATCGTTGTTGATTTTATCTTCCTTTCAATGTTTTCTTATATGCACTCTGAATCCTTAATTATTATGCATTTTACAGATTTATTGCAATCCAGAAAAATGGAACCACCTGTGCAATCTAACTCTGCTTTTTTATTTTTCTTTTTTCCTTTTCATAGTCTTTCCATTGCAGGCATGGAAAGGCTTACCTGTTTAATGATGTGTAAGTGTTATTTCAAGTTGTCAGAATTAGAAGTTGGGGATGTAATTCTGTTTATGCTGCTATGTTTATAATCTTAAAATTTCTAGAATTTGCGGTATCTTGAGAGAAACCCTATAACTTGTCACATGCTTCATCAGTCCATCTTCATGGGGAATCCGTCAAGATTGAAAAATTTCAAGTTCTGGTGTAATGTCAAGGTGAACTTATGAGGACATTTTTGACTCCTGTGTTCTTTTCTTTATGACAGTGTGAATGTCACAGTTGGAGAGAGAGAAGAGCGGATGATGATAACAGGATTGCATACTGTTGTTGACATATTTTGTGTAACATGTGGGTCCAATGTTGGATGGAAATATGTAAGGGAGCATCTTTAAGAGCTCATCATTACCTGAGATTTACTTGTTTTCTTGTCATGCTGTTGTTATTGTGAAGTGTTCCTTAATGCCCATTCCACTTTTGTTCATTTAGGAGGTTGCACATGAGAAAAGTGAGAAGTACAAAGAAGGAAAGTCCATTCTTGAAAGGTAATTAGTCCATTCTGTTATGAGTTCACAAACTCAAGTTCAAATCTTCTCTTTGGGCAATCTTAAGCGTGTACTCCATCGTATGAGTCTTATGCCTTTAGAATTCTTGAAATGCTTTCCAGAGGAATCAAACATAGATTAGTACGGATACACCATCTCTGTTTATCAAGTGAGCTAGCCCCATTGATACTAGAATGTTATCTCTTGTTGATGTTTACTAGATCATTTCATTACATTGACCTTTATTTTTTAGGCGGTTCATTAATACACATCTTGGGTGACATGATCTGTTCTTGATTAGGTTTAAGGTTGTTGGCCCTGATGGCAGCGGGTATTTGCCAGTTCAAGAAGCTCATATTGCTGGAAGTGATGGTGATGAGGCTTGATTTGGCTCATCTTAGGATAATTCCATTTCATACTTGAATTGTACATTCTGTATTTTAATACTCTTTCGGTCCTTAATATAAGACATATTTACCTAATTTAATTAGATTAAGGAAATTGATTAAGTTAGTTGATATGATATGTATTTTCTAAAACACCCTAGTCATGTTCCTCAATTCCCTCTTGATTATTGTTGAGGGAGTATCAATAAGGGTAAATCAGAAATAATTTGACAAATATGAAAACTTTCTTATATTTATTATCAAAATCAACTCCCCAAATACGTCTTATATTAAAGATAGGAGGAAGTATTCTCTTTCAAATATATCATAATGGCATAATCGTCATTTAGAATAGGTTGCTTTGAAAGTTGGAACTGTGGAGCCTCTTTCTTTTTTGGATTTTCAAGGAACAATTACTTTTTCCCTTTGGCTTCATTGAATATGAAATTGCCGAAGCAAAGAAGAAACCAGAAAGCATTGGTTGGACGAAAAAATTGTCTTTGGTGATAATAATAGTTCATGATGTTGAAGAGAAATTACAGAACATATGATAGTTAAGAGCAAGGCAAAAACCTTAACTTTATTCCTTTGAGAACATAGCTATGAGTATTTAAGTGATTAACAATACATTTTAACAGAGTCACCCGACCACGAAAAAAATATGAGTAGGCTTTGAAATGCACATGCAGCTTCATGACGTAGTTAATCTCCTTGACATGGCTTCGCTACCTTTTAGACTATGGCTCGAAAGCAGGTAAAGTTGCCAACCAAATTCCCAAGATTCAGTAAATTCTTTTTTTTTTTTTTAATAGTGTATAAAGTAAATCTCTGAAAGTCATCTTGATTTGAAATAAGGAGCCTTCTTTTGACTGAATAGAAACAATTATGAGGTTTAAGCCTTTGAATCCCATGGCATCCTTGTTCCTTAAAATCCAACCTCTTCAATGTTATTCTCGTCTGGTGATTAATATAAGATATATTTATTTAGTTTGATTATATTAAAAAGTTTAATTAAATTGGCTAATATGACATTTTTTTTCTAAAATATCATAATCATCTTCCTTAATTCCTTCTATCTCTCTTACTTCATTATTGTTAAAAAAGCTTAAATAGAGATAAATTATGAAAAGATAGAAACGTAGGTCTTATATTTTAGATAAAAATTAGCTCCCAATAGGTCCTATATTAAGGACAATGAGTCACATTCTTAATAAATCTAAAACTTGAGTTTAATGTAAAACTCATATTTTAAAAATCCATTAATCTAGATCGTGATGACCATATATATATATTAAATTGTGAAAAAATAAAGGAAGAATGAAAGAAAAATATCTCTTAAATTTCATAATCTTAAATTAATCATTTGATAAAAATTTATATTGTCAATCTTATTACTCTTCTTATCAATGAGATTTTAAAGTTTAAATGATATTTTTCTATATTGTTGATATAATAATATATTATTTAAAACTATATTTTTGAAGTTAAAAAAGAAAGCCAAAACATTTGAACAAGCAAGATGAGTGGGGCCCGGTGGATGAGAGAGATGAAGGAAGAGCGAGAATGTCCTTGACCAAAGCACGATGCACTCCCAATCCCCAGGAAAACTGAGGCGACCCGGTTGGCGAGGCATAAGACTCCTGTCCGATGCAATATGTACCGTGGGATATTCTTTTGCAACATCCCGAGGAATCAGCAGCTTTCGTTTAAAGTCTTTGGAATTTCTTCGTATGCTTTGTCAGAAAACACTCAAAACAGAATGTCTCTTTCTTTTCTTTTCTTTTTTTTTGGTCAAAATGTCTCTTTATTATGTGTTTGATAATATTTACGTAACCTGAGATAAAATTTCTCTCACATATTTTCTTCATAAATAGTAAAAATTATTAAAAAAAATTAATCTAAATACACACTTATTTGAAAACTCGTGTTTTTGCCAGCATTCTTTGAATTTTGAATTTCCTCCCTTGAATAAATCGATGATTGATAATGATTAGTGTTTCCCCTGTAAAATGAAAGGGGACCTCAGATATGACATCACACTGATCAAGGCCGGTGGTAATTTATTGGATCAATGAGTGGCGGATTAGTACTATGAGGTTAATTACAAAAGAACAAGTGATCCTCCCTCCTGGCTCTAATAAAGCACATTTATAGATTAAAGCTCTTTTGTTTTTTTTATCCTTATGATTAATATTTACTTTCTAATTTTATCCATTCATTATATACCCTATGTATCTAAAATAACATTCTCAATATAATTAAATATATTTCTTAAAAAGGGTAAAAGTAGAAAAAATTTACATTTCAGGACATATTAAATGACTTAACTGTGATTTTTTGTTTTTCGTGATATATTTGAAGTGCCCTGTATTGTGGACTGCAAGGATATGTTATAATTTCTTACACTAGAAGTTGGTGGTTGTTTGTTTTAACTTTTTAGAAGTGATTTCAAGGATACAAATACCACTTGAGTCCTATTTATAAGTCCTTTTTGACAAAAAAATTTGGTCCTATTTATAAGTCCCATTTTAAGGTAGTAAATGCATTTTGTACTTTTTTTATCTCTATTAATTGCAATGAACAAAAGAAATTTATTCATGTTGACTTTGGGAACCAATCATAGATAAAGGCAAAATTGAAAATTTATCCCATAGTTAATGAGTCAACTAACTCTCCTTGGTATATGAGAATTAGTTAAAAAAGACTTATAAATAGGACCAGAGTGGTATGTGAGAAGAGTTTTGTTTTAACTTGTAAAAAAACACTTTTTTGTGCTTCCCAAACGCACTAGATATTGCATGCTTCTTAATTATTATAGGGGTTTTTTAGTAATTAAGTCTCTTACTTAGAACTTTAATTCTCCTATATAGTACTACTACTTAAGGAAAAGATTTGGACAACTTAAATAGTTTGTATATGATCAAATATATGCATGATAAGCTAACCAATGGTTATGAAAATTAACTTATTTTAAAACATACTCAAGAGGTCCTCTTGTCTCCTTAAGAGTATTAATAAAAAGGTTGTGGGGAAATTGGCCCGGAGCTCTGGAAGTTGTCATTGAGGGCAATTTTGTCCTAAAAATGTCAAAACAGGAGTAATTTTGGCCTAACTATTATCCATTTAATTGACCAAACATGTTTAGCTAGTAGTTTACATATCACTCAAGTCATTTTTGTTGAGGTGCAAATTCACCCCAGAAGCTTTACATTTAACTTAAAAAGATGAAGCATATGACACATGGATTTCTGAGACAAATTTGTATCTTAATAAAAATGACTTAGATGACATGTGAACTACCTGCTAAGCATATTTGATCAATTAATTAACAGTCAAAATTAATTAGGATAACAATTAAAGCAAAATTACCTTTCGAAAAACTTTCGGGACAAAATTGCCCCTTAAGCCTTAATAAAAAGGTGATTAGATTCTAAGACTTCAAGTCTCTGTAAAATGATTACAAACAAATCTTTTGGTAACTTTGGTTTTACTAAGAATTCAAGCTCTTAGGAATTCTTATCAACTCAATCATGTGGCTTGGTAGGATGTCACATGTGATTTCCATAATCATCAACATCAAGTTGCACCTCCTCTGCTAATTAGTTGATGGATTACTGGTTTACTACTAATCATTATGGCAATATCCTAAGAGCCATCTATATTTTCCTTTTAAAATCATCAAAAGAACATCAATTATAAAGTAAAACACTCTAACTATCCTTTTGTTTTATCTTAAATTACACAGACCTCTCCTCTATTTTGAAAACCCATATAGATTTCTCTTAAAATTAAAATCTATGTTACACAAACATTTCTTATATTTTGAGATTCTATCTCCATCCACCCAAACCATTAGTTGACAGTTAAATTTGAATTTCGGATTTTTGATTTACTAAATTGCCCTCTTTAACATTATAATTATTTAAAAATACACATATTTAGGGAAAAAAAATTATACCACCAAATTTTAATTTTAATAGCCGTTTTAACTTTCTAATATCCTAAAAATTTATTAAGTTTGAGGTTATAAAATTTGTAATTTTAAATTTTCACCATATTTATTGAAATTATTTATTTTTAGTTTCTTAAATGCCTAAAAATATATATTAAACACATTCTTTTCTATCAAATACAATAAACTATATAGATTTGAGAGATTGTATAAGTTATTTGAATTTATAATTTCATATTTTTTTAAAAAAATATTTAAAAAACTTACTAGAATTTTTAAAATTTGATGTTTACAAGCTGTAAATTAAAATTTAGGATTTAGTGTTAAAGGAAAATTAGTAAATAAATTTTATTTTTATATAAATTTTAATAAAAATATATTCTTAGAATCATTACGAAAATTCTTAACAGAGTTAAAGGTTTGGATTTAAGTATATATTTTCATAACAAAGGAAATGTCTATATAATTAAAACAAAACAGAAGGGTGGTTAGAATATTTTACTCTTAATTATATTAATTCAGAAACATTAATCAACATATCTTAATTGTTTGCTTGATTTCTTAAGTCAATATAATTTATTTTGTTTAAATTAGACTTTTATTATTTGATAATTTGAAGTTATAACCTTTATGAAATTTCATTTACAAAAATGTATGAGTACTAACATAGTGATAAATGAAAAAAAAATTCATGAAATTCTATAAATCAACATTAACTATTATCACACTCAAGAATAAATTATTATCGTTGATCAAGCCATAAGGGCTCGATTCAAATAAAAAAAATTACAAGAACCTAATTGAAAATCAATGTAAACAATAAAGATTCACTTATCTATATTAATTTTAAAAGCTTAAGAGATTATTAATTAATCAAATTAAAGATATATTAGAAATTTTAAACATATTTTGACATATTAATTTGCATGTTAAAATATTAAAGAACTTGGTAAAAAAAATGAGAATATCTTAATCAAGAAGGAATAATTAAAAACAATTTTCACTCTTAAAATTATAAAGTATTTCTATCAAAAAATAAATACTAATATTAATAAAAAATAATTTTTTAACAACTTATTTTAGGGATAAGAGCTCTAATCATTCCCACTAATATTTATCTAATAAAAAAAATTCATGCTAATATTTATTAATATTGAAAAAATTTCAGAAAAATATAATTAAAAATGGAAAAAGACAAATTGGTACTATAAATTTATCAAATCCAAGTTAGAATTGAAGTAGGAATATAAAATTTTCAATTTTAATCCAATGATCAAAATGCCCTGACTTGAGGGCACAAGTTTTAAGGGTCAATAATAACATCTTTATATATATATATATATATATATATATATTAACAAAATCATATTTTACATTAATAACTTTACTTTCATGTTTTACAAATTTATATCCCCAAAACTCGGGATAATTTTGAGAACACAAGTTTTAGAGGTCAATAACAACATCTGTATCTATATTAACAACATCATATTTTACATTAACGACTTTACTTTCATGTTTCACAACTTCATACCCCAAAAATCAAGGATAATTTTGAGGGCATGAATTTTAGGGGTCAACAACAATATCTGTATTTATATTAACAACGCCATATTTTACATTAACGACTTCACGTTCATCACATTTTAAGTCTGGACAATTTGGTCGTTTGGTCAGAATTGAAAATCCTAGATTCCTACTTCAATTGTGACATATGATTTTATAAATTTGCACCACCAATTTATCATTTTCTATTTTTAATTGTATTTTTCTGAAAGTTTCTCTTTTTTAAATGAAAACATAGATTCAGGTAGGAAAAAAAAAAAGAACAAAGCATAGATTAATGGGAAAATGACTCAAAAAGAACTTAAATATACTAAAAGACAAAAAGGTGTTAGAAGATTTGAAAATACCACAGAGATAATAGCACTTGTCAGAGATTTACAATTTCAAGGTAAAATTACCATTTTACTTTTACTTATATTTTCATTAAAATAATAAAAATCCCTCCGACGGTTGACCGAGGGCGGCGGCGGCCCGCGGCTGACGGACACCGGCCAGGGAATATTTCGTCCTTGTCAGAATATTCCCCAAGCTTTGGGGAAAAAAATCTCAAAGCTTTGGGGGGTGGGGGTGGGGGTTCGAACCCCCCCACCTGTTGTCATGCACACTGAGCTAAGGAAGCCCATCAGTAATTACAATGCAAAATAAAAATATATAGTAAACTTTGATTTTTAACTAAACCAACCAACAAGTTCAGATAAGGAATTGGCAGATTGATAAAAGAAATTAACAACTTCATATAAGAATTTCATAACTTTCGTTTTTTAAGCAAAAAATCCACCTACTCTATCAGACCATTCACTAGTTTAGATAAGGAATTCTCAAGTTCATATGATGAATTAACAAATTAAGATAATGATTTTGCAACTTTTGTTTCCCAAGTTCTAAAAAAAATTAAATTATACTATATTTTTATTAAACACATTTTTTGGTTTACTTTTAGAATATATTATATTATATTAAAATTTTTTGAAAATTTTAATTTTTTTTTAGAATTTGGGAAACAAAAGTTGCGAAAATCATTATCTCAATTTGTTAATTCGTCATATAAATTTGGGAATTCCTTATTTAAACTAGTGAATGATCTGATAGAATAAATAGATTTTTTGCTTAAAAAACGAAAGTTGTGAAATTCTTATATGAAGTTGTTAATTTCTTTTATCAATCTGACAATTCTTTATCCAAACTTGTTGGTTGGTTTAATTAAAAATCAAAGTTTACTATATATTTTTATTTTACACTATAATTACTTATGGGCTTCCTTAACCCAGTGTGCATGACCACAGGTGGGGGGTTTGAACCCCCCACCCCCACCCCCCAAATCTAAATTATACTATATTTTTATTTTAAATTTTTTGGTTTACTTTTAGATTATATTATATTAAAATTTTGTTGAACATTTTAATTTTTTTTAGAACTCGGGAAACAAAAGTTTCGAAATCCTTATTTCAATTTGTTAATTCGTCATATAAACTTGGGAATTCCTTATCTAAACTAGTGAATTGTCTGATAGAGTATGTGCATTTTTTGTTTAAAAAATGAAAGTTGTGAAATTCTTATATGAAGTTGTTAACTTTTTTTATTAATCTGTCAATTCTTTATCTGAACTTGTTAGTTGGTTTAGTTTAAAATCAAAGTTTATTATATATTTTTATTTTACACTATAATTACTAATGGGCTTCCTTAGCCTAGTGTGCATGACCACAGGTGGGAGGTTCGAACCCCCCACCCCCCAAAGCTTTGTGATTTTTTCCCTAAAGCTTGGGGAATATTTCGACGGGGACGGAATATTCCCTGCTGGCTGCTGCGGTGGGGTGGCCGGCCGGCCGGCAAAGGGATTTTTATTATTTTAATAAAAATATAAGTAAGGGTAAAATGATAATTTTATCTTGAAGTTGTAAATTCCTGACAAATGCTATCACTTCTGTGGTCTTTACAAATCTTTTTACATCTTTTTATCTTTCAGTATATTTAAAGTTATTTTTGGGTCATTTTTCCTAGATTAATATAGAAAATAAAAGTAATTTAATTACCCTTACAAGTCACAAGTGACACTAATTGCCTCGAAAACTTAAATAAGGCGCCAGATTGGATTCAAAACGCCATATACTCATATTCATTCACAGTCTAAGCATTATGCATCTCTCTATCTGTGAATTGCAATGTTCTGTTACTGACACAAGTGTTATTATTCGGAAACCCTCACAATTTTTCTGTTTGGGCAAAAGAAAGAATCGAAGCGTAGAAGACGATGATTACGATGAAGGAGAGGGATCAGGAGCTGGTGTTGTTCCTGGAGATGCGAAGAAGGGAGAAGGAGAATGAACGCAAGACTTTTCTGCTCCTTCCAGACTTCGAAAACGACGTCGTCGTCGACGCTTCTCATTTAGGTATTTCCTTCTCTTCTCGTATTTGTGACATGAATGCTGTAATCTCAAAGAATCTTTAATGTTTCTGCAGAATTTAGTCGCGGTATTTCTAGTCTAGTACCTTCTGAGAATGACATGTCTGATTATGACTGGTAAGTTTTGAGATTTGATCACATCTTTTATTGCTCCTGAAATGCATAAAGGATTTGCCAAATGCTAACATTACTTGTTTCACAAATTTGTGCATAAAGGATTTGGTGTAGCCGATTTAGATTGCGTTTCTGTATTTATGAGAAGTTTTAATTTGTGTAATCAGGCTTCTTACGCCACCAGGTACACCTCTTTTTCCTACTTTGGAGAAGGAACCACAGATTTCAGCAAAGGGCGAAACAGAGATTTCTAAAGCTCGAACAACAGCTTTAAAACCTAGGGTAACATCTCCTTAATAATAAGCCATTCAATCCTCTTTTTGTATCTTTGGCTATCACTTAGTCAATTCATTGAACATCTTTTAATTAAAATTTTCATTAAAATAATCTCACGAATGTTAAAATGATCAAATAGTTTATTATATCTGGAACAATTTCATAGTGGTTAACTATATAATGCGCTTTAAGCCATGCTGTTGTCCCTAAAATCAAATATCCGTTTGGTTTCCCATTTTTGTTGTTGATTTCCTTACAGAAGGCAAATTGAATCTTCTTTATTTATGTACTCCTGCATTCAACGATGAAAGTCACATAGGAGAATGTGAATCAGTACTGTGTAATATCTTCTGTTGCATTGTAAACTCTTGTAAATTTAGAAGATTTAAATTGGTTTTTTATATGTGAAACTTTATATCTCTAATCATCATTCTATGTCTCGTGTTGCAGGAGACTAATATCATAACAGAACCAGCTTCAAGAAGAATTATAGCCACAAAGACTCATAATAAAGTGATGCCCAATCTTAATTCTTCCATTAATGGTACTAATCGGAGAACTTCTTCACAATCCCATCCCAGATCTTCAACTTTGTCTTCAAGAAACAAATCCTCTAAGGCATTAATCTTGACTTCTGCTAAGCCAAAAAGATCATCCACTCCTTTAAGATCTTCATCTGCATCGAAAATACGCCCTGCACTTGCAAAAAACCCAGCGAAATCACAAGGTTCCTCGCTTGATGCTCCTCCAAAATTGAAGGCTTCATTGCCTAAAAGACCAGCCTCTGCCTCTAGGTGCAGTAGATTACTTTCTCTTGAGGCTGAAGATAATAATAGCAGTGGAAGAACAAAAAGGCCAATCTTGAAGAGTAGATCTTGTTCAATTCATGGTGGTGAAAATGGTAGCCCAGGTATGATTGGGACAAAAATGGTTGAGAGAATAGTGAACATGAGAAAACTGGCACCACCAAAAAAGCTTAATGCAGGCCATCATTCTGCGGTTCATAATTCTTCTGGTAAGTCTGATAGCTCGGGATTTGGCAGATCATTCTCGAAGAAGTCACTGGATATGGCAATGAGGCATATGGTATGTCCAAATATATTCACTATGCGATGAAGTAAGTCATCTTTGTTTCATATAAAAGGCAAATTTAATCACAGGCTGTGTTTGGTTTATTTCATACAGGACATAAGTGAGTTAATGAAGCATCCGGGATAGTCTGAACTCTGAAGCAACATGTGTGAATCTATCTGCAAGTGGTGTTAGTGAAGGTAGCATAAATGAGTTAATGGTAAACAGAAATGGACTTTGTTGTTTTGATTTTCCTGAATTTTACCACATGATTATTATGCATTGCCACTAGACATTTTTGAATTTAAATCGTTCTTCTGTAGAAAACTGTATTAATTTGTCTGTGATGAGGGAACCATTTGTACTATGTCCTCAAGAATTAATGGCACTTAAGAATCGAAGAGCTCCTTCAATTGTTCCATGTTGCTAGTATTGGGAATGTGGGCCAGCCCAAGCCCGTTTACACGGGCTGGCATTTTTTTTTAATTTCGTTTTTTTTAAAATATTTACTCTTTTTTTTTCACCCGCTCATATCACATTTCTTTTTTTTTTTTATACATTTGTGTTATGAAGTTAATTTTATTCTTACTTTCCTTTTTTTTCATCTACTCACATAACAAAAACATATAAACACATCTCTTTTAAATTTAATAATAATAGAAGAAATAAATATAATATGAAAATAAAAATATCAAATAAAAAATATGAGAAATTAATTAAATACGGCATTTAATGAAAGGTAATAATAAGGATATTTGAATTTATTTTATTTAAAAAAACAAAAAAAACCAAAAAACTAAAAAAAAAAACGGGCCAGCCCTTCAGCCCGCGGGCTGCCAAAATGGCAGCCCGTTTAAGGGTTTTTTGGCCAGCCCAGGCCAAATTATCGGCTCTACATGTTGCTATGATGCTATCTCAGGCGTCAGTCCAATATTTCAATTAGATGTGATATATTTTTATTATACAAATGTTTTATGTTTTATTATATTGGATTTCAAGGAAAACTTATTTTTTTATATATAAAAATAAAATGCCCCTTTGTAATGGTAGAGATTAATAGGAGAAAAATCACATTATGCAACTAAGTTCTCTGAAATGAAAAATTACGATAAAAATAATTTATTTAATTGTTAATTCCTTCTAATTAATTCTCTCTTCTCTGGATCCTCCTGTGAGTTGTGGACTATATACCAAATGAATTAAAAGAATCCAATGCAATATTGATCACTAGTTCAGACTAATATATTGATCGTTTATAATTATTTGAATAAAGTTTAAAAAATAATAATATTCTGGGAATAAAGAAGATTAAACAGAAAGGAAGCATTTTCTTTGCAAGAAGATATAATAATTATAAAGAAACAGGTGGAATTCCGAGACGTTATCCCTTGTTTAGCAGCCTCAAATTTTTAATTAAAAAATTAACCGGACGAAGAATCCAAAAAACTTTCCAAGTCATAAACATAAGATATTGGAAAATAAGCAAATAAAAACAAGAAAATTGTGGGGCTTGCTGATCGATGAAGTTCAAACCTTCGATGCGACCCTTTATAAACGCGTGCGAGCATTCGCCCGCAGGACTTGTGACTAAGAAATAAGAAAAACAGAATAAAATCATTATTTGACTGGAAAACGAAAACCATGAATATTTATTATTGGCTGCTCTTTAATATAAAAGCTGAAAAATAATTTATATACATTAAAAAAATTTAATTATTTATAATAAATATATGTTATTTTTCTTATAATACCCATTTATTTTAAATTGCAATTAATAGGAATATCTAGAGAAAAATTATAAATTTGGGAGATCAAATAAATTGAAGTCCTATATTTAGTACTCAATTCGGTCTCTTTTATAAGAATTCAAAATTTGAATTTTCTAACTCCTTTTTATAAGAGCTCGATAAAAGTTATATGACAATTTAATGATTTTTTTTTTTCTATTTTTACCCCTCATTAATTATATGTATTGTATTAATTTAAATGTTAGTGATACTCATATTTACTTATTCCAATCCTTTTTATAAGCAATTTTCTTTCTCTTAGGGTTGATACTTTTTATAAACAATTTTCTCCTTATATTTCAAAATCTAAATTACTTTTTTCTTTTCTACCCCTATTAAATATATATATATATATATATATATATATATATATATATATATATATATATTTATATTAATTATCCCCCACTCACCACTAATTCTTTTTTACTTACTCATTTATTACACATTCTCTCTCATATTTGTTACTCATTCTCTCTCCTATGCTCTTTTTATAAATAAAGACATATTTTAATGAAACATGACATTTTTAACTAATATTAACGACAGTTCGTTTTGCACAATAATGATAAAAGTTGCTTATAAAAATGATCAGAGTACTTTATTTCTCTTTCTTACTAGCCCCTAATAAATAATGGCATACTTAGAAAATAAGGTTTATTTTTTACATACTTATTATTTTTAATTAACCTTAACTGCTTTATTAAATCACATAAATTGGTTATTAAAATCCTATAAATAAGATTAGAGGGAGTACTAAAGAGTAAAGTTCTTATCTAACTCATATACTGGTATTTAGGACTGAAACCAGTAGTATAAATTTATTATTCCCTTTGATTCTTTTTATAAACAACTTTTTTTATTGTTGGGCAAAACAAACAAACAAACAGTTAAGATTAATTAAAAACAATCAATGTATTAAAAATGTCATATTTCTTCTAAATATACCCCTATTTATTAAATGAGCATAGGAGAAGAAATAAGTAACAAGTATGAGAGAGAATGTGTAATAAGTGATTAAATAAAAGAGAATTAATTGTGAGTAAAGAGGAATTAATATAAAGATATGTATTTAATAAGGATAGAAAAAAATAATTTAAATTTTAAGATACAAAGAGAAAATTTTTTTTAAAAAATAAACGTAAAAAGAGAAAAAGTTAGTTATAAAACGAATACCTCCTATGTAGTTAAGATATCACGAAATTGGTTTAATCATGGGAAATGTCTTTGTCCTCATTTAATGACAAAAATATAAATGCACTTTTACGATTGAAGTTGGTTGATCATAAATTCTTTTTGAAGGGTCAAACCAGCTCCATATTCTTATATTTTTTTAGGGAATTTACAGTCAAGTCTTAAATAAAAGAAAAATTTTAAAAAATGATCCCTTCAGATTTTAAAATAAAAAAATAGTCTCAAGAATTTGTTAATGGAGCTTCTGAACTTGTCAATGACCTATATCTAGAATTGTTAATGGGACCATTTTTTTATTTTGAATTCTGAAGGGATAATTTATTTATTTATTTTTCTTACCTAGGACCTAACTGTAAATTTTCCATTTTTTGAAGTTTTGACTTTATGATTTCAACTTTGTTTCGGTTGAATCTTGTCTCTATCTTTTATGATGTCCAGTTCATTGATGGTATATGTCTTATTTAAATAAAGTTGTGTGGAAGAAGAAAGTTTTTAGTCTTTAGGGTATTTTATTAAAATTTTCATATAAATATATATTTTTACTCCTAATTTATTGTTAGTTGACTTTTTTGTTTTTCTTATGGGGTATATAATGTTATATTAGATAGAAATAATCAAATTGAAAAATTATTGAATCTTATAATAGAGTAGATGAAGTTTAAGGGTTTCTTTTTAATTATTTGTGTGAAAATACAACGGAAAGTCACTTATGAATAAGATCAGAATAGTAAACTTAGAAGAATTAGGTTATGAAATTAATACTGTTAACTTCATTAATAATGTGGCGTTGACATTGTAAGTAGGCTGGGGTACCGCTACGAGAACTAACGTGGTTTGTACACAAAAAGCAAAACCAAAATTAATTTTTTAAAAAAATATATTACAAAAGCTCATTACTCATGAGAAGTATAGTGGATTTAACTTTTTTTTTTTTTTTTTTGTAAAAAACCTTTATCTTGAACATTGACTTGGGCTGAAACGGCAACGTGTTTATTTATTCAAGAACCAGTCTGTTAATTATGACGTATTCAAAAAGACATTTTATGTTGAACATTATATTATAAAATTTCAATCTAAGCTGACCACAATTGTTATACTATGAAATTATAATAATATCATGCCATATGATATGATACATGGTATTGGTATTACTCGAAACTTAAAATAGAATCTGTTTGGCAAAAAAAAAAAAAAAAACTTAAAATAGAAATATTTTCATTAAAATCTCAATCATTGACTGAACTTCAAATATAAGAAAAACAATTTAATGCCTAACCATCAACCTCCCACAAACGCACTCCCATCAATTATTTTAAACGAGCATTTACCATTTACCATTCCTTAGTTATCTCATCAGCTTAAAAATCCTTATTTGGGGGGAAAATTTATTACTTTTCAATATCCTAAATATAAGACTTAGTTGAATAAATTACTTAATTATATTATATGTTGTGTATCATTAGATTATACTTACATCGGTTTATAATATAGGGCACTTTAACTAATTCACCGGAAATACGAAGTGACTATTAACTGTCCTAAATTGAAAGTTTTTTCACTTTTACTCTTATTGAAAAACGTGTTTGAAAATTTAACGAATGTGCAAAATTGAAAATGAGCATTAATTACAGGGAAAAAAAATAAAAAAACATTAATTCTTTTGCGAGTGATTTATACTCCCTCCGGTCCTTTTTATAAGAGCCTAAAATTTAAATTGCTTTGGCTATTTTTGTAAGAGCCCGACCAGAGTTATTTGAACATTTAACGAGTTTTTTCCATTTTTGCCTCTCATTAATTTTATGAATTGCATTAATTAAAATATTGGTGGTACCTATATTTACTCTATTTCTCTCTCTTATTTACCCCTCATAAATATAGGCATACTTGGAATAGAAGATTTATTTCATACATACTTATTATTTTTAACTAATTCTAACCACTTTCTTAAAGTGTGTAATTCTGTTATCAAGTTTTTATAAAAGGGACCAGAGGAAGTATCTTGGACCAAACTATTCTTCTAGAAGCACCCTATGTTGTAAACCGAAAGGAGTATATCGGTTTATAACTCAGACAAATTAGTTTGAAGAAAAAAAAATGAATACTTTAATATAATTTATTTAATTTTTTTGATCTCTTTCAAAAAGATCAATGGACTTTTATACTAAGAATATGGATAGTATTTGGTTGCATGGTCAGTCGTAGTAGGGGTGTTCAAATTCCGGGACTGGGATCTCATTCCCGGTCCCGGGAAATTCCCGGGACAACCAGGACCGGGAATTCCCGGGACCGGGATCGGGAATTCCCGGTCTTAATAATATAATTATATTAGTTAAATTTTTTTATAATCTAGTGTTTAAAGTAATTATTTAACACCTAATAAGGTCATAAAAATCACATAAATTGAGTTAGAATTGAAAAATAACATATTATTATCACATTCATCATTTTTGTTATTATCTTTATACATTATATAGTTAGGATTTGTATCACGATATATACAATTTAACTCTAACTAAATATGTGATATACATTTTATCAAATGATAACTTAATTTATGAGGTAAAAAATACAAAAATAAAATAATAACCTATTTTTTAAGGGAAAAAAAAAACCGGGACCGGGAATTCCCGGGATCACAAGGTGTGATCCCGGTCCCAGCCGGGACGGGAAATTCCCGGGATAAAATATCCGAGACCGGGCCGGGACAACCGGGACCGGGATACTTTGAACACCCCTAAGTCGTAGCCTAAAAGGCACAGTGTGAAAAGTGTTTCAATGTCCTTATTGGGTTTCAGACTTTCAGGGCCGTAATGTTTTCTTATTAGTCTGAACTTTTTGTTGATTTGTTGGGTACTTTTGATAAGTAAAATATTTTTATATTTATTTTTTTATATGATGATTTTGTGGATGATATTTGAGTTTAATGTAATGAATTTATGTGTAATTGATAAATAAATAATGATTTTGGCATAAAATAGGATTTACTGAAAAAAAATGCTAAATTTTAACCTTGTTTCAGTTTTCAAGCAATATCTGGAGCTCTAGATGTCGGAATGAGATGTTTTATATATGGATAAAAAACGAAGAAAAATTCCTACAACTTGTTTGTTGAGGCTAAAACCCGATTCTGTCTTCAAGAGTTTCAAATTTTTCTTAGAATTTGAGAATATGAATTTGTCTAAGTTTGACCGTTGCCTACTAATTTGACCATAACTTGAGCTGCAAATATTGAAATGAGGTGCTTTCATATGTGTTTTCAAGCTAAGATCCATAGCTACAAATTTCATGAGGATCAAAACATGAAAATCCACCAATTTGACTATCAAAATTTGGCTACAATCAAGAAACATAGTTGCCACAAGGTCAACATTGGTGGTTTAAAGTCAAGATTTATGCCTAACAAGTGAAAATTTTTGCACCCCATTTATTTATAAATAGAGAAGTGGAAGATACAAGAAGACGCACCATCTTAGAGTTTAATTCCATGCATTGTATTGTTTCTTACATGCCTCCTTCTTGGAAGGTTTAGGCAGTCCTTCGTTATGGATGGTATAGGTTGCCGCCTGCATGGAGATTTTACCTCCTATAAGGAAGATTACATTTTTTCCATTTTCATGCATTTTGTAGTTGTATCTTCGTGTTTTAGAATTTAATAATTAAATTTTATACAATGTTTATAAAAGTTTTTAATTTATTTTGGTTTTTTTTAATATTATCATAAGCTAAATTTTTATTTTCTTAAGGTGATCATGTAGCTTGCTAATGACGGATTAAATATTAACTTATTAAATATACTTTTAATTTTTCCTTCATGATTGAGTTTTGATTATTGTTCTTAATGTTTTATATTGATTGATCATTTTTTAAATGATTTGAATATATAGGTTGAGACCAGAAGGAGATTCATGTGTGTAAATCCTATAATTAAAACCATAATCTGTATATAAAATAAGAATATATTCATATGGATTGTGTAGTCTTAATGAGTTCCATAAATCTTAATGCATAATTAATTGTTTCAATTCATATAGGGATATATTGGATTAACAATTAATTATAGAATTGTTTGACTTTGGAAGAGACTAGTAATTAAATTAGGGAAACTCAACTATAAATCATGTGCAATAAATAGAACTAGAATAGATAGATGATTCAATCCGAAATTTGCTAAATGAAATCTAATTCCTAGGGCTTTTTCTCATAATTGTTTTCATATCATTTGTATTTATATTTAATCATTTTTTGTTTTGTAATCTCAATCATTAACTAATCGATCAACCTGATAGAATTAAGATTACTAATTTTAGTACTTAGTGATCAATTCTCGTGGGAATGATACTCTACTCACTTATGTATTACTTGTTTACGACAACAGACACTTACACTTTTTAATAAATTATTTACACTTGTAACACCTTTCAATCACAAAGATGAGTGAGAGAACTTACGGACACACAAATCAATTGAGTACTGATGGAACCACTCCTGGTGAATCTAGGGAAGCAACTAATGAAAAAGATGAGCTTAAGGGAAGAAATATTAAAAGGATGCTAGCAGATGGAATATCAACTAGAGTTTTAAGTAGGGACGATCAAACAGTTAATCAAGCGGACATAACAATGGAGGAGAGTTACACAATAGTTCAGGCCGAAGGATGGGAGATTGACCTCGAGAAGCCTAGTTTCTTATAAGGCAAAGCTAATAGGGAAGGAAGAGAAGGAGCTGGATAAAAGCTTGGATGCACAAATCAAGGAATGGCTTCAAAAGGAACAAGTGAACACTCAGGCGATGTCAGGGGAATAGAGAAAGTTTTTGAGCTTGCTACCGAGATTAAACATGTCGGATGAAATATTCAGGGAACTATGTCAACCCTGGAAGGATGCCCTGATACTCACAATACTGGGAAAAAACCCAATATGAGCTTGATAAAAGATAGGGTTAGGTGGATGTTACGTTCGGATAATTTTGAGTTTATAGATTTACCAAATAATTATTTTGTTTTTAGAACAACAGAGAAGTCACTATGTGCTAAACTCCTATTTGAGGGGCTATGGTTGATACAGGGTCACTACCTTATGGTCCAAATGTGGAGCCCTAATTTTAACCCATATTGTAACAAGGGAAAAGAGGTTGCAATTTGGGTAAGAGTCCTTACTCTTCCATTACATGCCTACTTAGAGGAGTGTATGCTTGAGATTGGTCATTTAATTGGAAGAGCTATTAAAGTGGACCTGAATACTCTGACTTAGCAAGATAATAGAAATTATGTTGCAGAAAGAGGCAAGTTTACAAGAATTAGTGTAGAAGTGAATCTTAATAAACAACTTCAATCTAGATTTGTTCTTAGAAATAAAATCTACACAATTGAATATGAAGGGCTTGATGTTATTTGCTTTAAGTATGGAATGTATGGCTATACCCAGGAAACATGTTCTCTAAACCAATGTAATCAGATGATGGTACCAGAGAGGGGATCACCGGAAAACAGAACGGTGGTAAGGGAAGGACACAAAGGTGATCGCACACCTAATCTAATGTCTATTCTTGGTGTAGCAGCAGAAGAGGAGTATGGTGAGTGGATGATTGTCAAATCAAAATCATGCCAACTTCTTCAAAAAATTGGTTCAGACAAGAACGGCTTACGTAAGCAAAATCTCAATGCCCGTACAAGCTAGAAGGTTAAAGGAAAAGGCTCTGGGTTGAGATATGGTATCTTATAAGATCTACCCTTGGATTTGCCGTCAACTGAGCAAATAGCTCCTAGTTTCAAGAAGACTGCTACGGTGAAGTGGCGTAAGAAGGAACCGATTGCAACCTCTGTACAAAACGAAGGGGAGCCAAATCCAAGAGAGAGATAAATGATAAAAAGTGTCTTGGAGAAGGGGGAAGCAAGTGGTATAAAAAGTGAGGGTCTGGGAATTGACATTGACATGGCAAGAGAGAGGGTATTGAGAGAGGAGGAACAGTCAAAGGCTATTAAAAATAAGATAAGGACCCATCTTCCTAATGCACACCAACATGGGTTGATTAATATAAAAAAGGGAAGCCCAATTCAAAATCTAGTGGAAAAGAAAAAGAAGAGTATTATTTCAGGCCTCAAAAAGTTACCCACTTTATTTAAAAAGAAACAAGATAGGAGAGCCCACCACCTTGTTTTTGGATCCACTTCTATTGATAGGCCACTAGATCTAAATAAATTAAATGATCTAATGGGACAAAGTAAGATGATGAAGGTTTCTATGGAATTAGAAACTCCTACTCAAGTCTTTCAGCAGATTATTACGGGGCAAGAATTTGTAGAGCCTCCTAAACCACCTAATCTTAGTGATGTGCAACCGAATATTGATGAAGGGAAGGAGCGAAGGGATCTTAATGGCAAGCAAATCCAACCTCATGAAGGAGTTTCGTAGGAGCTGCAAGAGGAGGAGACAACTATGGAGCTTTTGGATTCAAGGCAGTAATTATCGGCTCCATGTTTTTTTTCTACCATTATTTATTATATTTAAATAGATATTCTCTCTTGGAACTGTAGAGGCACTGCCTCAAAAAATTTTCCAGGAAAAATTAAAGATGTGATAAAGGGAAAAAGAGTTCAAATTCTTATTCTCTGTGAAACTCGAGTTAGTAGTGAACAAGCTAACAAAATTATTAAATGCCTTGGCTTTAATACTTGGCTTAGACTTGAGGCTATTGGGTATGCTGGAGGAGTGGAGGAATTTGGATTTTATGGAATGAGGAGGAGATAAAAATTCAGTATATTTCAACTTCCACGCTAGTTATCCATGTGAAGGTGACTATAACAAACAACTCTGAGTATTTCTTCCTTTCTTGTGTCTATGTTGAACCTAACATTATGCTATGCCAGAACTTATGGAGCGATATTATCAATTTTAGCAAGTCTATTAATGAGCCATGGCTTCTTATAGGTGATTTTAATGTGTGTCTGGCTTTAGAAGATAAAAAGGGAGGCTCAACTCCAAATTTTTGGTATACTAGACAATTTAGAGAATGTATTACAAGGACAGGATTGATAGAAACTGATTTTGTAGGGGAGAAATGCACATGGGAGCGGGATCTTCTTAAGGAATGATAAGACTAGGCTTTCGTAAACCCTCAATGGATCTAGCGGTACCCATTCACCAAACTTCATCATTTAAATAAGTTTGGTTCAAATCAAAGACCTATTGTTCTTCGGAGCAACCTGGACATGCCTCGACGACAAGGGAAACCTCCATTTTATTGCCAAGCAGCTTGGTTCCTTGACGAATGGTTTTTTGATGTAGTACAACAAAGTTAGAGCTTGGAAAAATAGAATGAAAAAGTTAATAAGTTTGCAAGTATAGCTGAAGAATGGAATATGAAGAAAGTTGGGAACCTCGGCGAGAGAAAGAAGAATATCCTCAACAGAATTGAGGGGGTGGAAAGGGCAAAGGGCAAGCGTGATAATCAATAACTTGCGCAAACGGAGAGGGAACTATGGTAGGAGTATAATAGGGTTCTAGCATATGAAGAATTAATGTGGTACCAGAAGTCTCGATGTCAGTGGCTGAAATGGAGGTATAGAAATAGTAAGTTCTTCCATTCCATAATGATAATTAAAAGGAGAAGGAATAGAATAGAGGGTCTCAAAAAAGAGGATGGGAACTGGTTTTTTTAATCAATGTAAGCTAAAAAATTTAGCCCTTAATTACTATGTGAAGCTCTTTAGTAGTGATGGAATATGTTCTTCCCAACTACAAACTCAGTCCTGCTTTCCAAGTTTGAGTGAGAGGGAGACGGAACAACTTCAAGCCCTGGTCATGACTAAAGAGATCAAGAAGGCCACTTTTGACTTAGGGGCTTTCAAGGCTCCGGGACTCGATGGGATCCAAGCGGTCTTTTACCAGGAATATTGGTCTCTTGTTGGTGATTCTATTTGTACACTAGTGAAGGTCTTTTTCGGGGATCCTACTTGGGTCAAAGACATCAATCATGCCAATATAGTTCTTATACCTAAAATGGAGAGTCCTCAAACTATGATGGATTTCCGCCCGATATTCCTCTGCAATATTAGTTATAAAATCATTACCAAAATCATAGTTCATCGACTTTAAGGTATTATGGATAAAGTTATATGTAAGCATCAATACAGCTTTATAGTAGGACAACAGAGCAGTGATAACATTATAATCACTCAGGAGGTAATCCATTCTATAAAAACCAGATGTGGAAGGAATAGATGGATGGAGGTCAAGGTAAACCTGGAAAAGGCGTATGATCGATTGAGCTAGTCTTTTATTTATGATTCCCATAGACTGGTAGGTTTTGAGGAGAGGTTATGTGAGGCTATCATGGGTTGTATTACTAGTGCTTTCTTTCAAGTTTTATGGAATGGGGAAGCCGCATCATCTTTCAACTCTACCAGGGGCATACATCAGGGGGACCTAATCTCTCCATACATCTTCAGTCCATGTATGGAATGTTTAAGTCATATAATACAGGATGCCAGTGATGAGGGTAGGTGGACTCTGATTCAGCTGAATAGGAGAGGGCCTTGTATTTCCCACCTCTTTTTTACAGATGATCTTATTTTATTTGGTGAGGCTTCAGAATACCAGGTAGAGGTGATGTTAGACTGTATTCGGCGTTTTTGTGATGAGTCAGGACAGAAGATGAATAGGAATAAGACCAAGATGTGTTTTTCAAAAAATGTCAACTTTTTCAGGGCCTTGAGTTTGAGCCAGAGTATGAGAGTTGGTTTTATAGGGGATATGGGGAAGTATTTGGGAATCCCTTTAATTCATTAAAGGGCCTCTAACGTTACTTTTGCACCCATCTTGGAAAAGACTCAGAAGACACTTTCAGGATTGAAAAGGGGGTTCCTAAACTTAACAAGTTGAGTCACTCTCATCAAGGCTATTTTGGCGGCCTTACCTTTGTACTTCATGCAGACAATCTTATTGCCGAAAGGTCTATTAAGAGAATTAGAAAGGAGAAGTAGAGGTTTTCTATAGGGCGAGGAGGAAGATAAGAAGAAACTTCATTAAATCTCTTGGGATCAAATAACTAGAGATAAGAAGGACGAAGGACTAGGGATAAGGGATCTTCGGAAGCAAAATAAGGCGTTCTTAATGAAATTATGTTGGAATCTCCTAACTAATAAGGAGGCTCTGTGGGTTTGTGTTCTTAAATCAAAATATGGATCGGGTACTGAGAGTATGCTTAGAGTTGAGAAAAAGAAAAATTCATCGATGACTTGAAAGGGAATATGTGCTGTATGGGATAAGTTCATTCGAGGAGTAGGTGTAAACATTGGTAACGGTGAGCGAGCATCTTTCTAGTATGATAATTGGTCTGAGTTAAAAAGGCCATTAATTGAGCTCATTCCGGGATATGAAGCTTTTATAGATAGGGCATCGAGGTAATTGATTATGTTAATCAGCTGGGAAAATGGGACAGTGGTTCCATCCTCAAGTAATCAATCAGATTTTCTGTGCCTATCCACCTTGTGAGGCGAGAAGAGAGGACAAATATTACTAGAAGCATTCTTCGGATGGTAGTTTTATTGTTAAATCTGCATATCAATCTCTATTTGTAGGTACTCATAATATTGGAGATACGTTCTGGAAGACCCTGTGGAGATGGTCAGTGCCGAAGAAGATCAAATCCTTTATGTGGCTAGCTTCACATGGACATGCACATACAATGTAGCTCCGTTTTCAGAAAGGACTAACATATTCAGTTAGATATCTGTCTAGATGCGAGTAGGTGGAAGATATCATGCACTTGTTACGGAATTGTGCCAATGCTCGAGAGCGATGGATTTCAATCGTCACCCCCGACCTTATGGGAAAAATTCTCTTCCCTACAAGATAGGGAGTGAATATATTGGAATTTGAAGCATGAAGCGACCAGAGACTTTCTAGAAAGGTTTAATGGCCTACTCTGTTTGGTTATGTCTGCTGGGACATATGGGCTAGTAGATGCAAAAAGATATTTGGTAAGGATATCAAACCTAGTTCTCAAGATGCACATTCTAATTTCTTTGGGCTAGCTGGGATTAGGACTTACTTTCTCATTCTCACTTTTATAATTATCATTCACATGTAGGAGAGGTGACATTGACAAGAAGAACAGGGTTTATGCACCTTGAAGTGGATGGATCGGTCTTGGATTCAAGACAAAGTAGCTATGGAGGAGCCTTGCGTGATGAGGTAGGAGTTTGGCTTGGTGGTTATAGCTGCAAACTGATAGCAGTACCTCCAACAATTTCGAAGATTATTGCAACTATTTAGGGATGATAGATATGCTGGAACAAATGATTCAAACATGTTCTTGTTTTCACTGATTGTAATGAGTCCATTAATTTATTAACGAGGGGTGGTGATTAAAATCATGCTTTTAGTGATATCATTGTATAGGCTAGGCTATAGTTGTCTAAAGATTGACAGGTTCTTTTAAGCTACATTTCTAGGCAACAAAATGCACTAGCATATCATATTGCTAAGCTAGGTCATATTAGTGAAGGGAATTTTGTTTTTCTTGATCAACTACCACCTTCTTTTCAGGAGGTGGTTGTTGATGAAGGATGAAGGGGCTATTTTTGGGTACTTTGTTTTATATTAAATTTTAAAGCTTAATGAAATCCAGTGTTGTATTAAAAAAATGTCACGTTTCTTCCAAATATGCCCCTATTTATAAAATGAATATAGGAGAGAGAATGAATAACAAGTATGAGAGAATATGAGTATAAAATGTGAGAGAAAATGTATAATAAATGATTAAATAAAAGAGAATTAGTGATAAGTGGTGAATAATTAATATAAAAATATGTATTTAATAGAGGTAAAAAAGGAAAAGTAGTTTAAATTTTGAGGCACAAAGAGAAAATTGTTTTTAAAAAGACCAACCTCAAAAGAGAGAAAGTTATTTATAAAAAGGCTATGATGGAGTATATGATTAAGATATCATGAAATTGGTTCAATGATGGGAAATGTCTTCGTCGTCATTTAGTGTGTGTTTGGATTAGCTTTTGAGAATAGTTTTTACGGTTTATGAAATAAGTATGTGAGAGGAGTTTTGTCTCAATTTGCACAAAACTAGGTTTGAAACCTAGGTTTGAGATGTTGCCAAACACTCACTTAGTATATGATTGGATTAATTTTTTAGAATAATTTTTATGATTTACGATATAAATATGTGAAAGGAATTTTAACTCGACTTATAAAAAAAAAGCTTCTGAAATCACTATTTTATGGTTTGCTAAACATGCATTTAATAACAAAAATATAAATGCACTTTTTTTCGCTGGAATATAAATTCACTTTCACGGTTGGAGTTGGTTGATCATAAATTCTTTTTGAAGGGTCAAACGAGCTCCATGTTCCTATATTTTTAAGTTTTGATTTTATAATTTGTACTTTGTTTCTGTTGAATCCTGTCTCTATCTTTTATGAGGTTGAAAACATTGATAGTATGTCTTATTTATGCGTCCGCATTCTCGGCTCATGACAGTGATGAGAAAATAAATCCTTATCATCAAAACACGTAGTTTCGCTTAAAAGAGAGATTTAAGTTATTGATATAGAAATAATCAAAATTATCTGTGACGTATCTAGTATTTTAAAATATTTTTTAAGTATCTCTTTTCATCCTAAAATTTTTTTTACTATTTTTAACCCCTTAAAATATTGGGAGAATTACACTCAGGTCCTAAGAAAGAAGAGAAATGAAAAAATGGTCACATGAAGTTGTTAACAAATTGTCAATACTGGTTTTTGGAGTTGTTAATATGACCATTTTTTCATTTTGCAATCTCCAGGGTTTATTTTTTTCATTTATTTTCTTTCTTGAGACCTAAATGTGATTCTCCCTAAAATATTTTGTCAATTATACCCAATGTGTTAGCAAACTGACTGCAATTTTACCCTTAATGTATTTTTTCAGCTCCAAAAATTACTTTAAAATATTTTTTGTTCTTTAATCCTTTAAAATATTTTTTCAGTTGTACCTAGTGTTTTAAGAAATTGACTACAATATATCGTTAATGTATTTTTCTTAGTAGTAACGAGCACCCAAAATTTAGGATACTGATTTATTGATTTCCACTTACTATAAAATATTTTTCAGTAGCATCTAATATTTTAACGTAATTTTAAGGGTAAAATTACAATCAATCTGCTAATACACTGGATACAATTTAACAAACATTTTAAGGGATTAAAAACACTACAAATTATTTTAGGATAATATATGTTACTTAAAAAATATTTTAATGCCTAACCAGCAACCTCCTTCAAAGGCTCTCACATAAATTATTTTAAATGAATATTTGCATGAGCGTGTCTGCTATATACCTCCTTCAAACGCTCTCACATGAATTACTTTAAACGAGTATTTGCATGTGCGTGTCTGCTATATATAATATAACCATGTACCATTTCTTGGTTATCTCATCAGCTTAAAAAGTTTTGTGTGTGTCTTAGATATAAGATTTAGTTGATTTATTTTTATAGAGATTAAGAAAGCTAAATAAATTACTTAATCATATCATACGTTGTATATTATTATATTATACTCTCTTGGTTTATAATATAAGAGATTTTAACTAATTCACCGAAAATAAGAAGTGTCTATTAACTTATTAAATATGTCCTACATTAAAAGTTTTTTCACTTTTACCCTTATTGAGAAATGTGCTTGAATATTTGACGAATATGCAAAATTAAAAATGAGAATTAATTACAGGGATAAAATAAAAAAATATTACTTTTTTTTTTTGCAGAGTGATTTATACTCCTTTTAATCCTTTTTATAAGAGCTCAAAATTTAAATTGTTTTCATTCTTTTTATAAGAGTTTAACCAGAGTTGTCTAAATATCTAACAAGTTTTTTCCATTTTTCCACTCATTAATTATATGAATTGCATTAATTAAAAGGTTGATGATACCTATATTTACTCTATTTTTCTTTCTTATATACCCTTCATAAATAAGGATATACTTGAAATAGAAGGTTTATTTCAGACATATTATATTTCTATCATGTTAGTTATTACATTTAATTTATCTAATAAAATTAAATTTAAAACTAACACAATATAATAATATTATCATATGTGTGTGTGTGTATTTCGAAAATACAAATATATAATATTATTAATTTTCTTTTCACAAATTTTATATTATATATATAAATATAAAATTCGTCCACCCTAGATTAAACATTGTCATGCGTTGGGCTATTTTTGTGTGCAACCCTGTAGGCCTATACGAAGTTGGCAGTGTGCCAATAATTGTACTAACCCACAAGTCGCAAGCGGCCTCTAGCAAGACATTATGACTACTCAATTCGTATAAAGAACGTTAACACGATGCAACCTGTCATACAACCATATCACGTCTCTTTTGTCACATGATATTTCGGTCAAGGATTTTGGCATGGATGATGTCATCTTCTTGTTCCTGACCATTACTTTCCTGATTTCTGAGTAGTCTAACAATAGAAATGAAAACTCCTTTCCATCATAGTATGTCCATACATTTCTCAGACTCACTCATCGAGGGACCTAGTAATATCTCTCTACTAATGTGAGAGACAAATTCCATCTTGATCATTCATATTCCTCTACATGAAAAACCATCAGGCTTGATCGTAGCCTTTATCATCACTTGGTCAAAGATAACTTTTGACTAGTTCAAAACTTAACAATTCTCATGTAGAAATCCATGATAGCCTCAGATCAAAGGGCATTGTGATGTGGTTATACATGAAATAAGCTTATGAATTTATCTATGCAGCTTTCTCACAGCGGGCCGGTCCAGCATCTTGTACTCTTACAAGTGCCTAAGACTTTGATTTATATCTCCATACTTATCAAAGTCATACTGGTCTTATTTCATCTTTGCTCTCGCATAGATGACCGACCAGGGACATTTAGGACAACCTTTATTATTTATCCGAGAATACAATTATCATAGTGAACATGTGAATAATATGATAATATAATAGAGAAAATTCATTAAATTAATAATTTTTAAAGTATAATGATTAACCCCTAGGGCACAATTTCCAACATATCTAAGGATAGACAGGTTCTTTTAAGCTACATCCCTAGGCTACAAAACACACTAGCAAATCATATTGCTAAGCTGGGTCATATTATTGAGGGGAATTTTGTTTTTCTTGATCAACTACCACATTTTTTTCAAGAGGTGGTTGTTGATGAAGGATGAAAGGGCTATTTTTGGGTACTTTGTTTTGTATTAGGTTTTGATGCTTAATGAAATCCAGTGTTGTATTCAAAACAAAATCTCATGTTTCTTCTAAATATGCCCCTATTTATGAAATGAGAATATGAGAGAGAATAAATAACAAATATGAGAGAGTATGAGTATAAAATATGAGAGAGAATGTATAACAAATGATTAAATAAAAGATAATTAGTGGTGAGTGGAGAATAATTAATATAAAAATATGTATTTAATAGGGGTAGAAAAAGAAAAATAGTTTAAATTTTGAGACACAAAGAGAAAGTTGTTTTTAGAAACACCAACCTCTAAAGAAAGAAAATTATTTATAAAAGAAATAGGATGGAGTATATAATTAAGATATCACAAAATTGGTTCAATGATGGGAAATGTCTTTGCAGTTGTTTAGTGCATGCTTGAATTAGTTTTTTAGAATGGTTTTCATGATTTATGATGTAAGTATATGAGAAAAATTTTATCTCAACTTATAAAAAAAAATATTTCTAAACCCACCATTTTATGGTTTGTCAAACATCCATTTAAAAGCAAACACATAAATGCACTATTTTTCGCCCGAATATAAATGCACTTTTACGGTTGGAGTTGGTTGATCATAAATTCTTTCTGAAGGGTCAAACGAGCTCCAAATTCCTATATTTTTTAGTTTTGATTTTATGATTTGTATTTTGTTTCTGTTGAATCTTGTCTCTATCTTTTATGAAGTCCAAAGCATTGATAGTACTCCTCTAATTCTTATTATAAGATAACAACTATTAATTTTCACAAATCAATAAAGATAATTAAAAATATTATAGTTTTTCTAAAATTTAAGTAATTTACAATATTACCCTTATCAACTACACTAAACTCGTTGGAAAAAAAAAACTGCATTAAATTCAAATATTTATTAATTATTATTCTCTCCCACTATTCTTATTAAATATGGATATACATGAAAAAATAAATTAAATGTTTATTGAAAACTTACAAGTGCCTTATAAAAATGACCAAAAGTATTTGTTAGTTGGTACCTTATAATAAGGATCAAAGGGAGTATATGTTTTATTTATAGAGATGTGAGAGATGAAAGTTTTTGGTTTTATTTATAAGGTATCTTATTAAATTTTTCATATGAATGTATATTTTTACTTTTTATTTATTGTTGGTTGACTTTATAATGTATCTTTTTACTTTTTATTTATTGTTGGTTGACTTTATTTTGATGAGGTATATAATGTTATACTCCCTTTTATCTTTTTTATAAGTAATTTTCTCTCTCTTGGGGTTGATCCTTTTTATAAACAACTTTTTTTTTATGTCTCATAATTTAAACTACTTTTTCCTTTTCTACCTCTATTAAATACACATCTTTATATTAATTATCTCTCACTCACCACTAATTCTCTTTCATTTAATCATTTATTACATATTCATACTCTCTCATATTTATTACTCATTCTCTCTATCTCTGATATCCTCATTTCATAAATAGGGATATATTTAAAAAAAATATGACATTTTTTATATATTTATTGTTTTAACTAATCTTAATTAATAGTTTGTTTTACGTAATAAAAACAAAAATTGCTTATTAAAATGACCGAAGAGAATCTTAGATCAAAATCATCAAGTTGGAAAATTGTTGAATTTTATAATAGAATTAATGAAATTTAAGATTTTTTTCTTTATTTATGTGAAATATATGCTGAAAGTCACTTATGAACAATATTAGAGCAGTAATCTCGTAAGAATTAGGTTATGAATTTAATAATGTTAACTTCATTAATAATGTGGTGTTAACATTGGAAGTAGGCTTTTGCTCCCAAAAAAAAAAAAACGTTGTACGTAGGCTGGGGTACCGCTGACGAGAACTAACGTGGTTTGTACACAAGAAGCAAAACCAAAATTAATTTTTTAAAACAATATATTACAAAAGCTCATTACTCATGAGAAGTATAGTGCTATAGGCATCTAGAGGGGATTTAACTTTTTTTTTTTTTAAAAAAGCCTTTATCTTGAACATTGACTTGGGCTTAAACTGCCACGTGTTTATTTATTCAAGAACCAGTGTTGTTAATTATGCCTTATGTTGCATTTTGAATTGCTCCATATCATGGACAATAGACTTATTCAAAAAGACATTTTATGTTGAAAATTATATTATAAAATTTCAATATAAGCTGACCACAATTGGTTATCTCACCAGCTTAAAAAGCTTTGTATGTATCCTAGATATAAGATTTAGTTGACTTATTTTTATAGAGATTAAGAAAACTAAATAAATTATTTAATCATACCATACGTTATATATTGTTATATTATACTCTCATGGTTTATAACATTAGAGATTTTAACTAATTCACCGGAAATAAGAAGTGACTATTAACTTATTAAATATGTCATACATTAAAAGTTTTTCCACTTTTACCCTTATTGAGAAATGTGCTTGAATATTTAACGAATATGCAAAATTAAAAATGAGAATTAATTACAGGGACAAAATAAAAAAAAACATTAATTTTTTTTTTTTGCAGAGTGATTTATACTCCCTTCAATCCTTTTTATAAGAGTTCAAAATTTAAATTGCTTTGGTTCTTTTTATAAGAGCTTAACCAGAGTTGTCTAAATATCTAACAAGTTTTTTTCCATTTTCCCCGTCATTAATTATATGAATTGCATTAATTAAAAGGTTGATAATACCTATATTTACTCTATTTTTCTTTCTTATATACCCTTCATAAATAAAGATATACTTGAAATAAAAGGTTTATTTTAGACATATTATATCTCTATCATGTTAGTTATTACATTTAATTTATCTAACAAAATTAAATTTAAAACTAACACAATATAATAATATTATCATATGTGTGTGTGTATTTAGAAAATACAAATATATAATATTATTAATTTTCTTTTCAAAAATTTTATATTATATATATAAATATAAAATTCGTCCACCCTAGATTAAACATTGTCATGCGTTGGGTCATTCTTGTGTACAACCCTGTAGGCCCATACAAAGTTGGCAGTGTGCCAATAACTATACTAACTCACAAGTTGCAAGTGTCAACACCCGTTTCCATTTCGATAATCGAAGAGTAATAAAGACGGAATTCAATGGGCATACAGAAAAGTACAATTATACTGATAAAAATATTTGTTTACGATACCAACGTCATTCGTTTACAATTCTGATATTGTTCGCTAACGGAAACAGAAAATATAGTGGAAACTTAATATTTACAAATTATCCAAAATATTAAGGTATAGACTAAGGCATAATCACGTTCTTGACCTCGCCTCGAGACACGCGCCGCTCACTTTTCAACGTCAACGTCTTTGTCCTTTGGCCCACTGGTACCTGCTGAGGTATTTGTTTAAAAATAGGGTGAGATTCCGAAGAATCCCCGTAGAGACATAATATCGTTCATAGAAAATGCGAAAAGTAAATGACATGCGCCAAGGTATGCACAAATTAATGAATAATATAAACACATCATCATCATCATCATGTATACATGAGTAGGGCCCAGCCCTATAATCTACACCGATTGGACTTCTACCAACTCCCAGTGTAAGTGCACCTCTGGCACTAACTGCCCCTCTCTAGGCAAATCATGTTGATTAATAAAATGCTTTTACAAAACAATGGCATCCACATAATCACATAACTTATGGCATAGTGTATGAAGGATAATGTCCCTACCTCAAAGCTTTAATATCCCTTATTTAATAGTGTCTCGTAAAGCATGTTGTCCCGGCGTCCGACTCGGTCCTAAAATATTAAATGTACCAGAAATAGGTCATAATCTATCCAAGTATCATTTTAGACTCTTCCATAATGTTTATTGTGGTTATATTAGTCTATGGTGAAAATTTACAAAAATGCCCCCGGGAACCCGGCCCGACACCACCGTACCCGGCCCGATGGCACGTTTTCCCAAAATTTTGACCAAAGCTATTTTGACTTATTTTCGCCCAAGGAATCCATTTCCGGGCTCAAAATTACCAAATTCACTGTCAAATTACGAAAATACCCTTGACAGCCCCTATTTAGTGATTTCAGTGGCGTTTTCGTAAATATGCTTTTTCGGCCTCTATCGAAAAAGTGCCCAACTATAACCCCACCTATTTTTTCCCACTGAGTCCAATGGAACCATTTATTTCATGAAAATTCAACTCCTTCCCGCAGATCTGTGCTGGCCGAAATATTGGTCAAAAATTGGAAAAATGGAGTTTTGTGTTTTAGCTTCTAAAACTTGTACTTTTCCGCTTCTAATTCTAGATTAATTCATTTAAACCCTTCATAATCATGATTTAAAGGATTTTGGGCAGCATAACCCCTTAGGATTATGGCTTTTCCAATTTACAACTTAACCAAAAATCACATAAAACAAACAACAATCACCAACAACAACTTCAATACACAAAGAAGTTGAAATTTTGGAGATAACCTCTTGATCCTTGGTGTTTCTCTCTCTAGGACGTCCTCTCTCTCTTCTCCTTGAGCTAAGAATGAGTCTTCAAGATCATAGATTCATGAAGAAACATGGTTCAGAGAAGGATCTAGGGGAAATGTTACAAGGAAAGCTTAAGAATCAACTCTTACCTTAAGATTTCTTCTTCCTCTTCCCTCTAACTCTTCAAAGTTTCTCCAAACTCTCTCCCTCTCTATGTTGGACGAAAATGCATGAAGGGAAGGGAAGAGAAAGCCTTCATAAAAATGCTCCCTTGATTCCCAACCATTGATCTCATCTAAGGTTGTTATGGTGACACATGTCAACTACCATACTTGCCTCCATGCTTACACCATACTTCCCTTTTGTGTGCACTCAACCTTGCCATGCTTCCCTTTTGTATACACTCAATCTTAATTATCATTTCCTTCTCCCTTGGTTCGCCAAAAACGTGCTCCCTCTTATGCTCCAACTAAATCAAGTATTCCTTCCATTTACTCAAGTCAATTGGTGCAAAAGTTGGCTACCTAACCTTATGACATAAGTAAGGACTTATGACACAACAATTATCTCCATCATCTTTCATGTGGTGTTGACACTTGGTCTCATTGGATTTTGACACTTGTCTTCTCCTCCTTCATCCCTAAATTTCTAAAATAATTAAGAGAAAAAGGAAGATTACTTTATTTCTCAAATTTTCGGAATAATGCCAATTCTGGCAGATTTTCTGCCTTAACTTTGAAAAATCATAACTAACTTTGTAGACATCGTTTCGAGGCGATTCCAAAGCCTATAGAACCCTCATTGAGTCTAGTTTCAAGGAAAAATATGGAATTTTACTGGGTATGATCATATTATTCCCAGATTTTCAATCTTTGATCGCTGCTCCAAAAACTTTCCAGATTTTCTGGATCAACTTCAAAAATTCATATCTTTTTGTACATAGCTTCAATTTAGTCATATGACCTATCAAATTAAAGCTTAGGATGTCTACTTGCACCCTATAAAATTTCATAATTTTTGATCATCATTGGGTCTTCCAAAACTATATGACAATTTCACTGCCTCGCAGGCGATTTCACTTAAAACACTATTCAACCTTCAATTTTCAATATTTAATTCTTTTGGCCTTAAATATTCATCATTTCATTGAATATATATAATAATTACAATATATTCTTGGTGAATAAAATTTGGGATGTTACAGCAAGCGACCTCTAGTAAGACATTATGACTACCCAATTCGTATAAAGATCGTTAACACGATGCAACTTGTCATACAACCATATCACGTCCCTTTTGTTACATGATATTTCGGTCAAGGGTTTTGGCATGGATGATGCCATCTTCCTGTTCGTGACCATTACTTTCCCGATTCTTGAGTAGTCTAACAATAGAAATGAAAACTCATTTCCATCGTAGTATGACCATACATTTCTCAGACTCACTCATCGAGGGACCTAGTAATATCTCTCTACTAATGTGAGGGACAAATTCTATCTTGATCATTCATATTCCTCTACATGAAAAACCATCAGGCCTGATCGTAGTAGCCTTTATCATCACCCAGTCAAAGATGACTTTTGACTAGTTTAAAGCTTAGCAATTCTCATGTAGGAATCCATGATGGCTTCAGGTAGAAAAGCATTGTGACATAGTTATACATGAAATAAGCTTATGACTTTATCTATACAGCTTTCTCATAGCGGGTCGGTCCAACATCTTGTACTCCTACAAGTGCCTAAGACTTTGATTCGTATCTCCATATCTTATCAAAGTCATACTGGTCCTGTTTTATCTTTGCTCTCGCATAGATGACCAACCAGGGACATTTAGGACAATCTTTATTATTTATCCAAGGATACATTCATCACAATGAACATGTGAATAATATGATAATATAATTGAGAAAATTCATCAAATTAATAATATTTAAAGTACAATAATTGACCCATAGGGCACAATTTCCAACATGTCTAAGGATAGACAGGTTCTTTTAAGCTACATCCATAGGCAACAAAACACATTAGCAGATCATATTGCTAAGCTGGGTCATATTATTGAGGGGAATTTTGTTTTTCTTGATCAATTACCACCTTCTTTTCAGGAGGTGATTGTTGATGAAGGATGAAGGGGCTATATTTGGGTACTTTGTTTTGTATTAAGTTTTAATGCTTAATGAAATCCAGTGTTGTATTCAAAACAAAATCTCATGTTTCTTCTAAATATGCCTCTATTTATGAAATAAGCATATGAGAGAGAATAAATAACAAATATGAGAGAGTATGAGTATAAAATGTGAGAGAGAATGTATAACAAATGATTAAATAAAAGAGAATTAGTGGTAAGTGGAGAATAATTAATATAAAAATATGTATTTAATAAGGGTATAAAAAGAAAAGTAGTTTAAATTTTGAGACACAAAGAGAAAGTTGTTTTTAGAAAGACCAACCTCAAAAAAGAGAAAATTATTTATAAAAGGAATAGGATGGAGTATATAATTAAGATATCACGAAATTGGTTCAATGATGGGAAATGTCTTTGCTATCACTTAGTGTATGCTTGAATTAGTTTTTCAGAATAGTTTTCTTAATTTATGATATAAGTATATGAGATAAATTTTATCTCAAATCATGAAAAATGTTTCTAAACCCACCATTATGTGATTTGCCAAACATCCATTTAAAAGCAAAAATATAAATGCACTATTTTTCGCCCGATCATAAATGCCCGATCATAAATGCACTTTCACGGTTGGAGTTGGTTGATCATAAATTCTTTCTGAAGGGTCAAACGAGCTCCAAATTCCTCTATTTTTAAGTTTTGATTTTATGATTTGTACTTTGTTTCTGTTGAATCTTGTCTCTATCTTTTATGAAGTCCAAAGCATTGATAGTATTCCTGGTTCTTATTATAAGGTACTAACTATCAATTTTTATAAATTAATAAAGATAGTTAAAAATATTAAAATTTTTCTAAAATTTAAATAATTTACAGTATTACCTTTATCAACTACGCTAAACTCGTTGGTAAAAAAAAACTATACTAAACTCAAATATCTATTAATTATTACTCTCTCCCACTAATCTTATTAAATATAGACATACATAAAAAAATAAATTAAATATTTATTGAAAACTTGTAAATGCCTTATAAAAATGATCAAAAATATTTATTAGTTGATACCCTTATAATAAGGACCAAATAGAGTATATGTTTTATTTATAGAGATGTGAGAGATGAAAGTTTTTGGTTTTAGTTATAAGGTATCTTATTAAATTTTTGATATGACTGTATCTTTTCACTTTTTATTTATTGTTGGTTGACTTTGTAATGTATCTTTTTACTTTTTATTTATTGTTGGTTGACTTTTTTTTGATGAGGTATATAATGTTATCCTCTTTTTTATCTTTTTTATAAGTAATTTTTTCTCTCTTGGGGTTGATCCTTTTTATAAATAACTTTTTTTTTATGTCTCATAATTTAAATCATTTTTTCCTTTTCTACCTCTATTAAATACACATCTTTATATTAATTATCCCCCACTCACCACTAATTCTCTTTCATTTAATCATTTATTACATATTCATTATCTCTCATATTTATTACTCATTCTCTCTGATATGCTCATTTCATAAATATAGACATGTTTGAAAGAAACATAACATTTTTTATATATTTATTGTTTTAGCTAATCTTAATCACTAATTTGTTTTACGTAATAAAAATAAAAATTGCTTATTAAAAGGATCAAAGAGAATCTTAGATCAAAATCATCAAGTTGGAAAATTGTTGAATCTTATAACAGAATTAATGAAATTTAAGATTTTTTTTTCTTTATTTATGTGAAATACATGCTGAAAGTCACTTATGAACAATATTAGGGCAGTAATCTCGTAAGAATTAGGTTATGAATTTAACAATGTTAACTTCATTAATAATGTGGTGTTAACATTGGAAGTAGGCTTTTGCTCCAAAAAAAAAAAAAAAAAAAAAAACATTGTACGTAGGCTGGGGTACCGCTGACAAGAACTAACGGGGTTTGTACACAAAAACCAAAATCAAAATTTTTAAAAAATATATTACAAAAGCTCATTACTCATGGGAAGTATAGGGCTATAGGCGTCTAGAGTGGATTTAACATTCTTTTTTTTTTTTTTAAAAAAAACCTTATCTTGAACATTGACTTGGGCTGAAACTGCAACGTATTTATTTATTCAAGAAAGTGTTGTTTTTTTTTGGGAGAATTATACTAAGGTCCTAAAAAAAAAGAGAAATAAAAAAAATGATCCCAATAAATTGTAAAATGAAAAAATAGTCCCATGGAATTGTTAATACAGGCTCATAGAGTTGTTAATGAGTTGTTAATACAGGCTCATGGAGTTGTTAATGGGACCATTTTTTCATTTTGCAATCTATAGGGACCATTTCTTTATTTTTTTTCTTTCTTTGGGACCTCATTGTAATTCTCCCTTTTTTTTTTGACCAATCAAGAACCAGTGTTGTTTTTTTTTTTTTTTTGCCAGCACAAGAACCAGTGTTGTTAACTATGCCTTATGTTGCATTTTGAATTGCTCCATATCATGGACAATAGACTTATTCAAAAAGACATTTTATGTTGAAAATTATATTATAAAATTTCAATCTAAGCTGACCACAATTGTTATACTATGAAATTATAATAATATCATTCCTTATGATATGATCCATGGTATTGGTGCTACTAGAATCTTAAAATAGAAATATTTTCACTAAATTCTCAGTCATTGACTGTCAAATTCAAATATGAGAAAAACAATTTAATGCCTAACCAGCAACCTCCTTCAAACGCTCTCACATAAATTACTTTAAACGAGAATTTGCATGTGCGTGTCTGCTATATATAATATAACCATTTACCATTTCTTGGTTATCTCATCATCTTAAGAAGCCCTTTTTTTTTTTTGTCTTGAATATAAGATTTAATTAACTTATTTTTACAGATATTAAAAAAACTAAATAAATTACTTAATCATATCATACGTTGTATATTATGAGATTATACTCCCCCGGTTCATAATATATAAGAGACTTTAACTAATTCACTGAAAATAAGAAGTGACTATATTAGCTCATTAAATATGTTCTAAATTGAAATTGTTTCCATTTTTACCCTTATTGAAAAATATGCTTGAAAATTTAATGAATGTGCAAAATTAAAAATGAGCATTAATTACAGGGACAAAATAAAAGAACATTAATTCTTTTTGCGAGTGATTTATACTCCCTCTAATCTTTGTTATAAGAGCCCAAAATTTAAATTGCATTGGTTTTTTTTATAAGAGTATGATCAGAGTTGTCTAAACATTTATCAAATTTTTTCCATTTTTGACCCCTCATTAATTATATGAATTGCATTAATTAAAATGTTGATGATATTTATATTTGCACTGTTTCTCTTTCTTATTTACCCCTCATAAATAACGACATGCGCAGAATAGAAAGTTTATTTCATACATACTATTGTTTTAAACTAATTTTAACCACTTTTTGAAACTGTGTAATTCGGTTATCAGGTTTTTATAAAAAGGACTAGATGGAGTATTTTGGACTAAATTATTCTTCTAGAAATACCCTATATTATGAACTGGAGGAAGTATATCAATTTATAACTTAGACAAGTTAGCTTGAAGAAAAATAAAAAATATATAAATATTTTAATATAATTTATTTAACTTCTTTAATCTCAATAAAAAAAATCAATATAGGGTCTAATAATAAGAATATTGACTGAGGAGTATTTCGTTGCACAGTCAGTCCTAGCTTAAGAGGCACAGTGTGAAAAGTGTTCCATTGTCCTTATCGGGTTTCAGGGCCGTAACGTTTTCTTGCTTGTCTGAACTTTTTGTTGATTTGTTGAGTCCTTTATTCCAAACTTTCAAGCAAAAGAAAACAAGAACCAAACATTAGTTAGCCTCCCACTAGTACTACCTGCCCTCCACCTAAAATGCTTGCTTGTTGGCGCTACTTTTTGCTCAGTGCTTCCTTAACCTTTCACAAATCCTCCATTTTCTTCACCATATATGGATTGGTCTCTCCAACTCTTCATCGTTCATATCTCCAATCAATCATTACTGCCTAACGTTTTCATACTCGAGGCTCGGAATTGGATTTTTGGTTCCAATGTGATTTTAACCATTTTGACCTGGTAAAAGAAAAGGAATAGGGGGAAGATTAACTTCTTTGACGGTAAAACACGATACTTTTCTTTTATTTGGTTTGACTTGGCTGCTTATATAGTGTGTAAGGAATTCTGGTTGCGTCAATTGATCATTGTTTTCCCCGAGGAATGAGAGATTTCTTCTTTTTCCTTGTCGTGGTCAGGGGTTGGAATGTTGGGTGTGAAGAACAAATGCGAGTAAAAAGGTGTATTAATATTAGTGTTTGAGAGTGGAAGAGAGCAATGATTGGAAATTGCTTCGGTGCCTTGGATTGGTGTAAGCCTACATGGAGGAATTATTCTGATGATCAGTCACACGAACAAGGTAAGGAGAATGAGGAGTTGTTTTTTTTTTTTTAACTTTTCTTATCCATTATTGAGTTCTAAGAGTTTCATGATTTATGTCCATTCTGTTGCATGACATGTTCTGTACATTTATTCTTCTTCTTCAAAACTCCATATGAATTTTGTCAAGAATATTGAGTTTATCTGTCTATAATTGCAACAACACAAAGTTGTTTACTCAGTGATATGCACTAGTTGGAGATATCTTTGTCATCTCTTCAATACATATCAGAACCTGAAGAAACATTTGCCAGGAATTGTTCATGTTCTAGTCGGAACTGGGGTTGGGATGTAGGTCTGAATGTTTGTGGACTAACTTGTCCAACTTAACTCAGATATACTTGCCTGAATAGTTTTCTTATATTTTTGAAATGAAAAGCTTACTGGGGTTTTGTTTTTTACTCTACTACTTTCTGTTGGAGAAATTTTGTGATTCACTTGTGTGCGCCATGTGCTTTTAAATGGCAGTGATATCAACCAAAAAGTTTAGTTATAATTCTTTGAGATCAGCAACAGGAGACTTTCATCCATCCAACAGAATTGGTCGAGGAGGGTATGGTATTGTCTACAAGGTGAGAATAAAAACTCTCATCAGTAGTATTTAACTTTCGGTTGTGCCTCTTCCTTATTCTTTGTTGGCTTTTTATTGCGTTGTGCTTGTGCGTTTATTTATCTCTAATTTTTACCCCTTTATTTCGGGTACGCTGTCCACTGAAAAGGAGGCAATCCTCTGAATAGGGGTAAAGAAAGACAAAAAAAATGCTCAATGAAGTTATTGAATAGGAACTTTTTAATTAACAATTTATCTAAAGATTTAGTTGTTTATAAAGCACAATGATATCATGGGATCTATGTAGCCATGTAGCCGACCCCACCTAATAGGATAAGGTTTGTTGTTGTTGTTGTTGTTGTTGTTTCTGGTAAACTTATTTGCTCTGTCATTAATATTTGTAGGGAGTTTTACGGGATGGAACTCAAGTTGCTATCAAGTCTCTTTCTGTAGAATCTAAACAAGGAGCAAGAGAATTTATGACAGAAATTGATATGATTTCAAATATAAGCCATCCAAACCTTGTGCAACTAGTTGGCTGCTGTATAGAAGACAGCCATCGCATATTGGTCTACGAATTTCTGGAAAACAATAGCCTTGCAAGCCCTTTGCTTGGTAAGTAAGAACAATTTAAAAAAAAAAAAAAAACTCATATTGTAGTGTGAATATTCAACCTTTTAATGTTTCTGTCCATCAATTGTGTTGCTGCTAATTCTGCGGAAAAAACGCTTTTGTAGGTTCCAAGAGTAAAAGTGTTGCTCTAGATTGGCCAAAAAGGGCTTCCATTTGCCGTGGTACTGCTTCTGCTCTTGCGTTTCTTCATGACGAGGTTCGGCCAAATATTGTGCATAGAGATATAAAGGCTAGCAACATACTACTTGATGGAAACTTCAATCCTAAAATAGGGGACTTTGGCCTCGCGAAACTTTTTCCCGACAATGTCAGCCATCTGAGTACACGAGTGGCTGGAACTGTGTAAGCACAAATGCATGGTTTATATTATCTGTATCGTTTATATGTGAACGGTGCCTTCTGGTTATCGTTTTGAAGTTAGATCAGTCTTTCTTTTTTCTTAAAACAAAGAAAAGGAAAGGAGTTCTTCTCTATATTCAATTGAATTTCACCCTTTCCCCCCTTTAAATATCCTTTTTAATGAGAAAAGGAAACTGATTATAACTTGCCATTCCATAACTTAAATTACAGAATCAAACCACTTCTGTCAGATACATCCTGAGTCCAAACTGCTCTATGATTTTCTCTTGGTGATTTTATGGGATTTGATTTCAATATACAAACTGAGTTTTTCTTAATAAGAAAAAAAAAAATACCTGCAGGGGATATCTTGCACCAGAATATGCACGTCTAGGTCAGCTTACAAAAAAGGCAGATGTGTACAGTTTCGGCGTTCTCTTGCTCGAAATAATCAGTGGTAGAAGTAGCAGCAAAGCTGCGTTTGGAGATAAGCTACTGGTTCTTGTGGAATGGGTATATTTCTGAACTCTTTGCGTATCAATTAGTTCTGAGAAATGCTAGGATGTTAATCCCACTCATGGCTTGATCTCTTACTGTCTTTTTCTGCACTGAACAGATTACGTCCACCTCGTGTTATTTCCTCCTCCTTTCTACAACTTAACCTCGCATTTGTTGATAATGCTTTTTGATATTCTCAACTTAAATGGCATATTTGTGTAATTGTTATATATTATGTTATATAATACTTGAAAAGTAATGTATTTTAAGGAAAATACAAATATACGTTTGGCGATCATTTGCAAAAGCTGATTTCCTCTTTATGGAAAATTGGTCTCCTAAACTCTCACCTTTAGACGCTTGAAACCAATTTGTCTTTTTCTTTCTAACAAAATGCCACTTTACCCTTGTCAAACGGCATGCTTTTCAGGAAATAAGAGTGCTTAAAATGTGAAACAAGTAAATGCCTTGCATGAGAAATAAATGAAAATTTATGGGTAATTTAGTATCTGTAAAGTTGAAAGAGATATTTGCAGATGGCATAAAGTTGACAGCAGCCTATTTATACTTTTCTTCTGTTTGAATTTTGGTGACAATCAGCCTGTTCCGTCTTGTTACTTAAATGTATATGTTAGGAATATTTGTGAAAGGCTTGGCAAGGGGCGAGGTGAAATGTGCATAGTGGTCAAAGGTTTAAATTTTCACAATGTAACCAAAAAATAAAGTTCATGAAAGAAAAGAGGATACAACATTAAATGTCATAGCATGTTGCTAATGCTATTTGTCTTTCTGTGTTTGCTTGAAAACATATAATATCTGTTTCTTCTGACATAGTAATTTACTTGGAGGCAGATATGGAAGTTAAAAGAAGAAAATAGGCTTCTGGACATTGTTGATCCAGAACTAACTTCATATGATGAGACTGAGGTCGTGCGTTTCATTAAGGTTGCTCTGTTCTGTACCCAAGCAGCTGCTCATCATAGACCGACCATGAAGCAAGTTGTGGAAATGCTGTCCAAGGAAGTTCAACTCAATGACAAGGCTTTGACGGAGCCCAGAGTTCATAGGTGGTGTCGTGCCTCCAGAAATGCCATAAATGCCGTAAATTTTTCGGGTGAGACATCAACTTCTCAGGCGAACAAGTCTAATAAAAGACCTGAAAATTCACACATAACCTCTAACCAGTTAGGTGATCCTGATATTGTGACAGACGTGCTTCCAAGATGAATCATTGAATCATACAGTTCTTGGGAGTTTGCTGCGACGTTCTGCAACAGAATTATGACAGTCCTCTGATACAGTGGTGATAGAAATGAAGGCAGGTCATGGAGATTGTCGACGAGGGACTAGATCCATTGACTATTTTGGTAGTTACAGTGGCCAGTTTTAGTTGTTTTATGCAAGGTATTTGTTAGAGGATTAGAAAAACTGTAATTAGAAAAACAAATAGAAGTAGTGTTTTAATGAGAAGATGTGAGGAACATTACAACAACTACATTAGTATGCTCAAGCTTCCTCCGTCCTTAGATTCTTCCCTTCTATGTTTCCTTGAGTTGTTTCTCTGTACATATTCTTTTCAGTGTATTCATTGGCCTATAATAAGATCTTGATGACATCAAGTATGATGCGAGTAGGGCTTTTTTTTTTTTAATATCTTTCAAGTTTGATCATTATTATCGCAGCCAGTAATTTGTAGTTCCAAAAGTTTGTTTGAACTTCAATTGCCTCGCACATACGCATATTGGTTGATATTGTTTACACTAAATATTAATTTTTTCTTTACAATTAATTTTGTATTGTTTTGAAATCCTTAAAAATAATTTCGATTGCCTCGCACATTGGCACATACCGGTGATTCATGAATCTTTTACAAATATTCATTTTATATTAAAAGCTCTTAAAATTTCGAATAAATTGACTCCTGGAAGTGATAATAAGGAGGTCAAACTTGGACATCAAAAGTCAAAACCACCAATAAAGACATTTAATGCCAATACCAAGGCCAAAACAGCCCATATTGTCAACAAAAATATCTATAGCAGTAGACAATTGAGATAGATAGGCCACACGGCACAAAATATCACAGCCTGACAAAAAAAAAGTCCAGAAGAAAATAAAATGCCAACACATTATTAACTATTAAGTAACCAAAATCGACATAGATATTTTAATTTTCTACACAATACACAGCCACACATATATCACCAAGGATCTCACAAACTTCCAGCCATCACAGACTCTCTCAAGCTGCTGCAACAACCTCCACAGCCTTGAGAGGTACAACAACACTAGAACTTGCTGCATCAGAAGATCCTGATTTAGTATCCTTTTTCAGTTCTGATGATGGGGTTGGCTTAAGCTTCATATGTAGTGGAGTATTATGCTTGAGCTTCAATAAAATTTGGCGCATTCTTGAAAGATCAGTTGGTTTCCCAGGCTTTGGCCCCTGAATCACTACAATGGAAGGCTTCTTCTCTTTTTCCTTCTTCCCTCTCTTCTCTATGGCTGGCACTTCATGAGGAATAAGTTCACCAATTGCCTTCCAGTAGTTTTTCTCAGCTTCAGCATGGAATTTCTCCCGGTTTCCCAGAAACAGCTGCCAAAGTCAGCAGAGAATAATATATTTTTAAGACATATTGTCTTACAATGGGTTGAGAGGATAATAATAGCACACTGCCTACCTAACAGATAGAGACAAAACAGGAAGGTGGAAAACATAACAATTTAGGAAAGTAAAGGAGAAGCATATATATATATATATAAAAATATACGTCACACTAAAACAGAATTCCCATAATATAAATGAAAATTTGAGAGGCTGACAGATAGAAAATGCCAACTTCCTCGTAAAGTTGCAAATAAATAATAAAGGTTTCAGTGACCTCAGTCTTCTCAAGGATGGAAATGCTGCAAAATGTGGTCAGTGCAATTCAAATTCAACTCAAATAAATCAAACTAATATGCTAGTGAACCAAAGCTCTGTTTTCGGAGTAGCTATATAACATAATTAGACAAAATGTCAAGTTGGACACCTCAACTCAGAGAGTTGTATTATACTACTTGCATATTGCATAGCAATGTGTCAAAGAGACATAAATAGTCTTAACTTACATGTTTTGAGCAAAATTGGATTCAGAAATACTTTGAAGTTCATCAGACTACTGCAATAACAAACCCAAGATCATAATAAAAAACAAAATAACATATGTGAAATATGTTACCTTCTCTTTTTCCCTGTTTGAGGCTTTGTTGTTCTCAACATTGATCTCACGCTTCCGGCAAAACTCCATTTTGTACTCCTCCGCTTCCTCTATAATATGTTTTCTCAGCTCTTTCTCCTTCCTCTCCTTCTCTTCAAGTTGAGCTGCGTTCTTTCTGCCCATCGAAACATACCACCATCACATCATCTACATGCAACAATTTCATAGACAGATACATGGAGACTCAATGATATCAAAATCAAACGCCACCTATCAAAGATCAGTGGTCACAAGCTTACCTTCGCCATTCCCTCAGAGCGAATCCAACTTCAGCTTCCATTTCCACTGGAGGCCGTAAGATCGGATCATTAGAGGAACTGAAATCACCAACGAGATCCTTTACGCTCTGCTCTGGAGAAAATGAAGAGTATCCCCCGGCGGCGGAGTAGATCGATGGCGGAGACGAAGCTTCCGGGACAGGCTGAGATGAAAAAATATCGTCGCCAGCGGCATAAGACTGGCTGCCGAACATGGTAGACGAGTCACCAGCCGAGTTGGCGTCGAAGTTGGAGAACGAGTCTAGGGGCTGAGATTGGAAGTGATGATCGAAGCCGACAAAGCCGTCGTCGTCGAACGGCCGGTTAGAGCTGCTGAAGGATGACATTGCTCGGCTCGAATTTCTCCGATCACAGGGCGCCGCGGAATTCGCACGAAGCTTTCGGGCCGGGTCGATGGTGAATCTTCCGAGTGTGATTGCATTTTTTCTGCGGAAAAATTCCTTCTTAAGATGCGGTCGAGTCTATTTACAAGGCGACACCGATTGGACTCTTGTTGGGATAAGGGGCCCAGTGATGAAACTTAGATAGATCTAGCCATTCATTTAGCGCCACGTCATAAAAAAATATGGAGTTGCGCATAGCTTATGAGAATTCTACTTAGCACTGCGCCACCTCTGGCTTCGCTGTCCCCACCGCGAATGTTCTTCATTGCGTGACTGATGTTTTGCTTGCATTTTGCAGATGACTACAGTAATATACTTTTTTTTTTTAATTTATATTTTATATTTATTATTTTTCTTCAAATTAATTTATTTTACTTATAAATTAATATACAGTCTAATATTATATGAAAATATTTTTTTGGACTTATCCATCAATGTCTGATTCTACTAGCAACAGACTGATTCGATTTGCAAGAATATAGACTTACAATGGGGAGAACCCTGCTACCTCCACGTAATTATATAGAAATATTTTAAAGGGATCATATCACACTTAATTTCTCTAAATTAAATAACTAAGTTTTACATTAAATATCGAAGTAATTATCAGATTTATATTAAAAAGTTTGGTAATAAAAAACAAGAGTAGCAAACTGTAAGAGGAAAATGATAGAAAAATACTATTTGAATTGTAAAAATCCCAAAATGTCTACTAAATTAGCAAAATGGACAAATAAATAATCTAGTAGGATTTTGAGATTTTGAAATTTGGATGTTGATAACTTAAATATATAAATTAGTAACTTAGGTATAGAGATTGACAACTTGAGCTCCCCAAGTTGTCACCGCATATACCCAAGATGTTAATTATTATTATTAAATTGTTATTGTCTATACTCAAGTTGTTAGCACCCAACCTTCAAAATCTCATATTTCTACTAGATCACCTATTTGTTTTTTTGCAAGGTTCTGAAACTCGGACTGTTAATAGGACCAGTCAGGGTGCTGGGTCAAGGGTCAGTGGGTCAGATCGGAGCTAACCTCAGGGCCAAACTGGTGAGAAATTGAATATTTTAGGTTTATTAATATGAAATTCTAAAGAAAAATTTTAAAAAACACTTTTTTTTTAAAAAAAAATAATTACTGAACCGGTCCGGTTCACGAACATAACCGGTTTTATGCCCGGTTTGCAAGCCGAACAACCCGGTCCAAGTTTCAAAACATTGCCTTTTTGCTAATTTAATAGACATTTTAAGGTTTTGATAATTTAAATTGTATTTTTCCTATCATTTTCCCCAACTATGCATGTCACATAAGGATATTAAATTTTATTGCTCCAATATCTAACAGTAGTATTACTAATCACTAAGAGTCTAGAGTGTAATCCATATAAGGTAGGCATACTCCCTTCGAAAAAGCTTAGGGTGGGGAGTTTAAGGTTTTTTCTCTCTCTTAGAACTTATGCCTCCTATAACTTTCAATGGTTAAAGTTGTTTCTCATAAGATACAATCGGATAGATCGCCGGAAAACCCCATCCAGCTGGATAGCACGCCGAAAGAGCCTATTAGGAGTAATGTATCGAAGCATATTATGAAGGTTGATAATGAAGATGCTTCCAAAGCTGACCTGTTGGTGGTCTCAGGAGTTCCTGCAGCTGACGAGCGAAGTGTAAAACAGGGGATACCTTCGGACATATTAGCACTTTTGAAACTCTCTTCATATAAAGACTCACTAATGGGTTTCAACAGATTGGATTTCAATGGGATTGCTCATGGTTCCCTCATTTCAAGTGAGGATACACTAACATCAGATCTGTAGAATCAAATGTGGAAGATACCAAAGCCTTCAGAAGAGATTAAAAAACTCATGAGTATATACCCTTCTATGGAAATAACAGAGGAGGAGTTTAATGAAGACTGTCAACCCTGGAATAATACGCTAATAATCACAGTGCTGGGCGCTCACTTCTATCTCCATAAATTAAAAGAGTTGCTTTGTAGGGTGTGGAAATTTAACGAGTTTGAATTGGTGGACTTACCAAATAACTACTACATTGTGCGGTTCACAAATGCTGAAAATTGGAGTGCTCAATATAGGTGCATAATCTTGAAAGGCCCGTGGGTGATCGAGTAGCATGCAGTCTTGGTCCAAAAATGGTCTTCGTACTTTGATTCATTTCATAATCAGATGGGGAAAATTGCAACATGGGTTAGGATCCCAAATATCCCCCCTAATCTATTACTCTCTCAGAAATTCATTTCTAGATTGGGTGACATGATAGGGAAGACTCTCAAAGTCGACTTACATACCCTAAACTACCAAGATCATTCATCAGGTATAGTGACAAGAGGAATGATATACAAGAATATGCGTAGAATTATACCTGCAAAAGCGCCTTGTCCCAAGAGTCGTCTCAGCTTCTACTATCTTTAATGTTGAATACAAGGGGCTGGATTTGATTTGTTTCTCTTGTGGGAGATACGGACACAAAAAGGAAGCTTGCTCATGGAAGGTAATAGAGAACGATTCTCCAAAATCCCAACAACTAGCGTCGGAGTCTGATAAATTGGCCCCTGCTATGCCACCAGAAAATGCTTCACCGGCGGGAGAGGATGCTTTCAAACCATGGATGCTTGTGGGAAGACAGGAAAAATCTCATCTCCCAAGAAAGGTAAACCACAGAAGCGGCGAGCCAGGAGGAAGGTATGGGTCGAACTCTGGTAAGGATATGGGGTTGAGAACTCAAGCATCCAGATTTCAAGTAATCTCAGACTTGGATGACGCAAGCTATTGTGAAGAAACGCAACTTGTCAGTTCACGTGATGGTGGGCTTCCAGTGGCCGAGGTAGGGAAAGAACAAACTCTTCCAAATGTAAGAGTGTTTAGTCAAAGAGATAGAGTTCAGGGAGAACATTCAACAATCAAGATAAAAGTTAAAGTTGCACAGCCCCCAAAGTATGTCTATCGAATCAAGGGTAAGGGAAATGCAGGGCTCAAATCTGTGCTCCCAAAAGTTCTCCTTAAAAGGGCTGATGACAATAAAGCCCACAAAGAGAATTTGTTAGCAATTGATGAAGGTCCAACACTGGCCTAATATCCGAAACAGCCAAACCAAGGCAAGTAGGAAACCGTGTACACCAAATTGTAGTGGGCTCTATGGCCTCAGCCCAATCTAGATCTCTTGATTTAAAGATCCAAGCAAAAGAAATTCTTCCACCCAATAATTTGGAAGAATTGGAGATGAAATCACCTGCATAGGATCAGTTACCAGAAGAAATAATCAGCGTTGATATCTATGACTCTCATGTTTCAGAATTGGAGCCATAGCTTGCTATGGAACTAGCCATCCCAGTGGAGTCTTCCTAGGGCTCTCATGACACAAGAATAAAAGTGCCGCTATCCAGTGATCAGGTTCTGAACCCAGAGGAAATGGCCAAAGTGCAGAACCCAAAGTCGTTTGTCTCAAAGTTAGCATGGACGTCCAGTCTGGAACCACAAATTCCTGCTATGAAGTGCAATGAGCAAGGCAAGGCAAATAGGAATTTAAGAGAAGTTAAGAACAGGAGTAGATCAATCTCAAGTCGAATACCTCCAAATAAGTAATTTGCTTTATCTCAGTTTATAAAAAAATTATTTCTCATGATTGTTTCAAGTTGGAATTATAAAGGGACATGTAGCAAATCTTTCCCCCGTATCCTTCATGATATTGTTTCCAAGCATGGGATTTCTATTATGGGTCTATTAGAAACAAGAGTTAGTGGTCTGAAAGTTGATTTAGTAGTGCAAAACTTGGGTTTCAACAACTGGTTGAGGGTAGAATCTACGGGCTATACAGGTGGAATATAGGTTCTATGGCACGACATTGAGATTTCAATCGAGTATCTCTTTTCTACTACCCAACTCCTTCATTGCTGTTTGATTGACAGAAAATCAAGAGAATGCTTTTATGTTACTTTTGTATATAGAGATCCTAGATGGAATCATAGACAAGAGCTGTGGCAAGATGATAGAAAATTTTATGATTCGGATGAGCCATTTCCCAGGTTAAGTTGCAAATGTCTAATCAAGTCTTTCCTTTGTATCATTTCTAGACCAGGTGAATTTATCACCCACCACAGGCAGCTCCAGGAAATCACAATCATGAACACAATTGCAAAAAGGAGATAAAGATCTAACATGAATTGCAGCACCCCCCACATTATCAAATGGATTTAAAAAAGAGTTGAAATCACCTAAGACTAACCAGCCGTCAGTTACATTACCTGTCAATTCCCGTGGAGATGACCACTCATTTCCCCATACAAAGAGATAGTGAGTTATTATCACTAATTCATACTAATTTAGGAGATTTAAAACAAACTGAGACTAGAGGTGGAAAACGATATTATATAACGTTTATTGATGAATTTTCTAGATATACTAAATTATACCTATTAAGGAACAAGGATGGAGCTTTTGGAAAATTTATTTTGTATAAGGCAGAGGTAGAAATTTAGTTAGATAGAAAAATCAAAAGAATTAGGTCTTTTTGGGAAATGGCTCAGAGGTCTTTCTGGAGGTTTTCAAAAAGTTACACATCAACATTCCTTTTGCAGACGCTCTTGCCCAAATGCCCAGTTATGCAAAATTCATGAAGGACATCTGTAAACCATTTCAGTAGCAGCTTAGTGTCTTGAAGAGGGTTTCTCTAACTTAGTAAGTTCTGCATGGCATAGTAATGATTGGTCTACTGGTTGCAGTGTATTCCAAAATAAAGCTTCATGGTGGAATAGGAATGAGATAGGAAGTCTCCCCAAAAAGAAAAGGATCCTGATTGAGCGCTTGGAGGGTGTTGATCGTGAAATCACAGCTCATCCTCATGCTGGCCTATTTAAGTTAGAATCAAAATTGTGGAAGGAATATATAAAAGTTGTTAATCAAAAAGAGCTTCGGTGGTACCAAAAGTCAAGATGCAAGTGGCTCAAGTACGGGGATAAGAATACAAGCTTCTTCCATTCCACGGTTGTGATTAGAAGAAAGAAGAATAAAATTGAGACACTTCAGAATGCTCAGGGTGACTGGATTACTGATCAAATGAGCTAAAGCATTTAGCTCTTAACTATTTCCAAGAACTATATTCTACTGATCAAGCAGTGCTAATGTATTGCATTGGCCAATTGACTTCCTAGCTTTGAATGGTTCCTAAATTGCATTTATTTAGAAAGATGTGTCTGTGGTGGAAATTAAAAATGCAGCTTTCGAAATGGGAACATTCAAAGCGCCTGGGCTTGACGGCCTTCAACCACATTTCTTTTAGACGCAGTAGGATGTTGTGGGACCAATATCTGTGAACTTATTCTTTCCATTTTTAGAGATCCTTCCAAGGTTAAAGATATAAATCAAACTCATATCATTTTAATTCCAAAGGTGGACAACCCGACTTTGCTTAAAGAGTTCCGACCCATCTCTCTATGTAATGTGAGTTACAAAATCTTGAGCAAGGTTCTTGCAAATAGGATGAGATCTGCGATGGAATACTTGATACACCCAACTCAATGCAGTTTCATTAGGGGAAGGCAAAGTTGTGATAATATCATCCTGGTGCAAGAAGCTATTCATACTATGAGAACCATTAGGAAGAAGAAAGGATACGTAGCAATCAAGGTGGATATGGAGAAAGCATTCAATAGATTAGATTGGGACTTTCTGAAATTTAACCTTCAAAGTTTGGGTCTAAATGACCATTTTGTGTCACTCTTGATGATGTGTGTCTCCTCTACTACTATGAGAGTTGTATGGAATAGCTCATTATCGAATCCGTTTCATCTATCAAGAGGAGTGAGACAAGGATATCCTTTGAGTCCTTATTTATTCATCTTGCGTATGGAAAGGCTAAGCCAATTAATAAACCGGGAAGTGGAAGAAGGTAGATGGAAACCGCTAAAACTTAGTCAGTCGGGACCGAAGCTCTCCCACCTCTTTTTTGCAGACAATCTCCTTCTATTCAATAAGACTTCCTCAAATCAAATGGAGAAAATCAGAGATTTGATGGCGTATTTCTGTAGAGTGTCAGGGTATCAAATCAGTCTTCCTAAATCTAAAATTTTTGCTTCAAGAAATGTCCATTTTCATATAGCACTGCAACTTAGCCAAACCTTAGGAGTCAGTATCTCAGCTAATCTGGGCAAGTACTTGGGAGTACCTTTACTCCATAAAAGATCCACTAAGTTGACTTTTGCTCCTTTGGTTTCTAAAGTCCAAAAGAAACTTTCCAACTGGAAGGGAAAATTCCTAAGTATGGCTGGAAGAACCGTCCTGATAAATTCTGTTATCTCAACGCTTTCGTTTTATCATATGCAAACCACCATTCTTCTTAAAGGGGTTTTATAGGACCTTGAGATACTTAATAGAAATTTCTTCTGGAATCAGGGGCATGAAGGCAAGAAGATGCATTTAATTACTTGGGAGAACATCAAGATAGACAAAAAAAGAGGGAGGCCTAGGCATTAAAGATCTATATAGTCAAAATAAAGCTCTCATTATGAAACTATGCTGGAATCTAATTACTAGGCCAAATGCCTTATGGGTGAAAGTTTTCAGATCGAAGTACAATTATGGTGAGAGTAGATTTCCAAGGGTTAAAAGGAAAAGAAATCAATCTATAATGTCGAACGCAATTACATCTATTTGGGATTCATTCAGGAAAGCTATAGGGAGTAAACTCCAGAGCGGCAACTCAACTAGTGCTTGGTGGGATTTATGAACCAGTCTTGATCAGTCACTTATGTACTATGTTGACAAAAATCAGGCCTTAATTAATCTTGAGGATGTTGTGAGCCAATTCGTCGGCCCAGATGGCGGATGGGACTTGCATAAATGGAATCATAACGGGTGATAGAAAAGATTAAAACAGTCAGTCCTCCTTCCCTACCAAGTGATGACACATTTTGGTGGAGGAAATCTTCTAATGGAAATTTTAGCATCAAATCCACCTATTCCATGATCTATTCATCGCTCTCGGAGACCTCAGATCCTTTCTGGCAACATATCTGGAGATGGCATATTCCAGAGAAAGTCAAATTCTTTATGTGACAATTGTTCCAAGAGAGAGTCCCTACGAACTTAATTCGCACTAAGAGGGATGTAAGGATAAACACTGAGTGTCCACTTGAGTGCAACTGTGAGGAAACAACAATTCATACTTTGAGAGACTGTGAGTTAGCGAGTAATGTGTGGCTTTCTTATATTAACCCAATTTACTACTTTTCTTTTTTCTCTGGCAATTTACAGGTTTGGATCAAACGGAATACGCAACACTCACCTGGTGGATGTAAAGTTCTTCAGTGGCCCTAGCTAAGGGTCTTCAGTTCACTGTGCTGGCTCATTTGGAAGAATAGATGCAGAAGAGCTTTTGAAGGAACCGGTGATCACCCCCAGCAACTACTACACAGAAGCTTACACTTCCTTCATAAAGGTATAGAAGAGGGTCGGCTCATGCACAAGATATTTAGAGTTCCAGACAGAGCTTCAGAAAGATGGATTGCGCCTCTGGAAGGATTTGTTCGGGTCGATGTAAATGCTGCAGTAGACGAGCATAGACACTCTGCAGTGGGACGAGTGGTTCGTGATAGTTCAAGAGCGTGGATATGCGGTTTTCAGTAGAACACAAGCTTTGCATTTGGTTTAACAGCTTCTGAGATTCAAGCTATTAGGATTGGTCTACAAATATGCAAATCCATGAATTTTACAAAGGTTAAGTTATATACCGATTCAACGGAAGCAATTCATTTGTTACTTCAGTCAAGTGGTCAATTCCTTCCTCTGTACAACGAGATAGAGGAAGCTAGGCATTTAATTTACCTAGATTGGGATTTAGAGCTTTATCACTCGCACAGGGAAGCCGTTAGATGTGCTGATCTTTTGGCAAAATTGGCTCTAGATTAGAACAATAATCTGTCACTATTGCAACATCCTCCAGATTTTTGTTCGATCTAAATGTTAGTTGACCTAAGCTAAGATTTGGGTTTATTAGTTCTTTGCTGTCTATAGGTCTTCTGTAAGGGTCCGTCGTGTCCCTCAAGAGTTTTTTCTCTTGTCATTATAACTCAAAAAAAAAGTATTACCAATCACTTCCTTATCTATAGTGATTCAATTTTGTTTAAGAATTGGGAGCTTTTTTTCTCACTTAATCCTGTAATGTTAGTTATTTTTATATCGGGTCCACGTAATAACTGGTCTCACATCAGTCACACCTCTAAAGTTTGTTCAAGTGTGAGATTGTGAGTTCTAATCTCCTATAAAAAGTATAATACATATGTAACTGGGTTGACAAAAAATATTAGTCATTTTTATCTTCTTCTCTGTTCTTTTTTTCCTTGTGAAATCTTCTTCTCTTAGTTATAAAACAAAAATTATTCACTCTTAGCTGTGACTTGTGAGCGTACACTTTTCATTTAAATTTTTCTTATTAAAAAAGTGGAAATCTCGTCCCTTTTTTTTTTCGGACCTGGAAATCTCATCAATTCAAGTCAAGATGTTCTTTTTTTTTTTTTTTTTGCCAACAATTCAAGTCAAGATGGTCACATCTCCTTATGTCTAGACTTTATTTATCAAATACTGGTATCCGTGTTGCAGAAAATTAGGGTCCCATCAATGGACTTGGTTCTTTACACATCGAATAAGGACCAATACCTTTTTTTTTATTTACTGGAAATAAGAGGGGAATAAATCTTTCAAACTATTTGAAGTTCATGGAATATTATGTTTTATTAAAAAAGTGTAGATTGATGCAAGGAAATAGGAGGGGAAAGTATTGAGGACTTCACAAAATTTTATTAAAAAAATAAAAATCATTTTAAAATCAGGAAAAAATTAATTAACTTTGGCAGCCCCAAGAAAAGCATAAAGTCATAAATTGATTGACTATACTATTTTTAACTGGAAGAATTCATTATGAGCGTTGCTTGATTTGGTCATCCATTAATATATGGATCAACAACTGGGTCCCGCAACTTTAATCTCATAGTTTGACTTGAAGCAAGAAGGTGCTTAGCAAATGATTCCACAAATTTGACTACCACATAACACAATTAATATGAATGTATTAGATGTTGTCTTATAATAGGACTAAGAGGGACTATCATTTGTTTAGCTTTGAATTAACAAATGAACCTCGTTTAAAATAAAGTTTTGTGATAAAACTAGATAATGAAGTCTAGGCCATTCCCTCATCATTCCTTGCTTTCTCATATACACCAAACATGACCAAGTTAATGTGTATCATATCTTAATTTTTGTTTCTTTCGGTGTTTTGTCAAGGATTTTATCTCGTACTTAATTCAAATCTATGGCAACCTCGCAATATTTGATTAGATGACGATTATGTTCTTCTTATGTGACAAATGAGTGCTTGCTTTGGATACACGCACATATATGTGAGGCGTATGCTGCTTTAAGGGCATATTTGGTATGGCCTTTGGCTTCCCCCAAACTGACATTCTTCAATTGAAATAGTGAATTTAAGCAAAAAAAATTATGTTAAGGATAATTTGGGGACGAAATGGTTTTAAGATTAAGAATCAAGTTGAAGCTAGAACAACCTTTTTTTTATGGCTTATGCCTTTCTTTACACTTAAACTTTCTAAAACTGACTTTTTAATATATTACTCCATCAAATTTATGTTAGATTGACATTTTTTTATACAAGTCTATCTAAATATATATCACATTATAATATTTGTACCAACTTCAATTTACAAAAATCAATTGATATAAATGCTTATATTGAAATGTTAATCAAAACAGAGTCTAAATATGAGCTTGATTAATATTAGAGGAACATTACAATTTGTTTTAGAAATATCCATCTGACATACGTTCTTAAAGTAACGAACATGTTTGTTAATTAGGGGTTGAGGAGGAGAGGGTGTCACACCCTCATTTTATTTTTACTTATTTCAGAGTATTTGCGGAAAACGATATGCAGTTCAGTGGGCAACACAGGAATAACATAGATATACTGATATTGAGCACAATTACGGAAATTTCTCATAAGAGTTCATACTTGATAATTACAATTAACGTAGCCTCACAACGCTACGTGGGTGAGTAAATCCATCCCAATGAAATGAAGCATCTTCTCATCTTCGTTCCACCACTGCAATCCCTTCGTACGGTTCTCTTCTTTGTTCTCAGCATACGTTCTGTCTTTTCCTATATAAATTGTTGGTAGGGGAGGGTGAGATTTTGGGGAATCTCAATAGGAAAGTAATACCAATATGCATGCAAGATAAATGCTTAATACATGATGTGCTTGCATGACATAACTCATGCTCACACAATGACATATCTGTGTGCTCAATGTTTCAAACAACATACGTATGACCATAGCAAAAACAGAAACAGAGCTTCAATTATTCATATATGTTTCACAGAATCAAGCAAAACAATAACATTCATCAATACACCAGCACAAATATCAAATACATGCAAGAGTGGTAAGTTCCCTGCCTTAATCGCCCTTCCCTAATCCTCAAATAACGTGCCTTGATTTGCGTGCCAATCCCTTGGACTCTCTACTCGGTCTTAGAATGTCAAATGTACAGTTTAGACACTTTCATAGTGTTTCTGGTGGTTATATTAGTCTATGGTAAAATTTTACCAAAATGCCCCCGGGACTCCAATGGCACATTTTTCCAAAAATTTGACTAGGGCTATTTTGACATATTTTCGCTCAAGGAATTCATTTTCGGGCTCGAAATTACCAAATTCATTGTCAAATTATGAAAATACCCTTGACATCCCCGATTTGGGGTTTTATGGGCATTTTCGTAATTATGTTTTTTCAGCCTTTTCCGAAAAAATGACCAACTATAACCCTACCTATTTTTTCCCACTGAATTCAATAGAACCATTTATTTCATAAAAATCTAGCTTCAATTATATATTTACCCCTAGTAGCCCCTATGTGAGGGTTTTAAGGCTATTTTTGTCATTTCACTTTCTCGGGCTTTTCTCACTTCGCACCCAACATGAATCCTACACAATTTTTCATTCTAAACACAATGGAATCATCAAAAAGACAAAAATTTAGTCCCAACACTGTCCAACACAGATCTAAATGAAATTCTTTAATAATTGGAGAAAATGGAGTTTTATGATTTTAATTCATAAAACATCTTCTTATAACCTTTAATCACTTGTTTAACCACTTAATTATATTCTAAACATGATTAAACTAAATTTGGACAGCACCTCCCCTTAGAATTTGCCATTCCCAAAATTACAAAATCATGAAAACAAGCCAAACAATCTACTCAAATACCAACAACAAGCTATATTCATTAAGAGATGACAAATTATCAAACTCACCTTGATTTCTCTTAACTTTTTCTTTCTAGAACCATCCCACTTCCTCTCTCTTCCTCTTGACTTTGAGCTTGCTAAACATATATTTCAAGAAGGCATAGAGGTTAGGGAGGGTTTGCCATGAAATTGGAAGCATAAACTCTTGAATTTCTTACACAACTTACCTTAGTTTTTGCTCTTGATCCCTTTTGCTTCTCTCTTGCTCTCTAGGTTCTTGAAGCTCTCTCTCTCTCTCTCTCTCTCTCTCTCTCTCTCTCTCTGTTTCTTTTGAGTCATGCATGAAAATGAGATGGGGAAAGAGATGATGAAGACTTTTAATTAAATATCCCATTTCTCTTCTTTCATTCTAGCCTTTGATTTCAAGATGCATCCTTGGGTTGATACTTGTCACAACCCATGCCTCTGCCATCCCTCCTCCCATACTTCCACCCATGCCTTTTCTACTTTATGTCATACCCACCTTACCATTGTCATCATTATTCTTTTCTTGAATTAATTTGCCCATTTTCTTATGAATATGAACATTTCAAAATTCACAAGATCCAAATTCATGAAAATTCACCATTTTATTGAATTTCTCAATTAATTATAATATATTTTTTGTGATTATAAAATTTGGGATGTTACAGAAGGTGTGTTTGTTTTTAAATGATTAATTAAAAAACAATCATGTGAGGCCCACTCAACAAAAAGTACCAGAAATCCATCAATATTAATGGAGGTGGCATTTTAGTTCATGAGCATTTTTGTATCTAACAAATATTTAAGGTGCTAGATACTTGTTTGAGAAAAGTATGTAGGCATTTTTATACATTAACCCTAAAATAAATAACATTAAGAATCAAAATCTATTTCCAAACTCAATCACGCTTTAGCATTGGAGGAGTAGCTCCTTGGGTGTTTGGTGTGTTATGCAATAATTCTATAGATGTCTTTATTTTTTGGGTTAAGGAGCAAATTTATCAATAAAGTTTTAAGGAAGGAGCGATTGACATAATAATATTTTAAAAGTGGCAAAAATACACATAAAGAATTAAAAGTGGAGCATTCAGCATAAAAACCATTAAATTTGACCTTACAACGTTAAATTTGACCTAACAGCTAACAATTTTGTGCTGGATAGTTCACTTTTAATTTTTTATGTGTATTTTTACCTCTTTTAAAATATAATGGTATCAGATGCTCATTCTTTAAAACTTTATTAATAAATTTATTCCTTCACCCTTATTGTTTTTGGCCAAATAATTCCATAGATGTTTCCACGAAGCACACACAAGCCCAATTATACTAGTACTACTACTGGTCTTGTTGGGATGCTGTTGTTCTCTGTTTGTTGATATAATAACAACAACAAAAAAACAGTATAAAAAAACAACAAAAAGGGGGGGAAATTATCAAACCAAACTAGAAGCGGTAATTCGGGCCGGGCTGGCGGGTTGGGCCCGCCAGCCCGTTTAACAAATCGGGTTCGGGCTGCAAAAATAGCAGCCCGTTTTTAATCGGGCTAAACGGGCTGAACCCGTTTAGCCCGCAGGTGAAACGGGTTAACCCACGGGTTAAACGGGTTAACCCGCGGGTTAAACGGGTTAGCCCGTTTAGCCCAAAAAAAAAAACCCTTATACTGTCTCTCCCGCTCGGTCGGCCTCTCCGCTCTCCCAGACTCCCACTCGTGCGTGTCCTGTCTTCGATGTTCGATCGGTCTCTTCCTTCCCTCTTCTTTGAGCGCTCTGAACCCTAACACCGAGGAACGGCAACGGCCGCCTAACCCTCCCCCTCTTCCTCTTCGGCTCGGCGGCTCCGTCACAGCATCACTCTTCTTCTCCGGCAAACTGGTACGGGCTCTCCAAGTCTCCCCTCTTCCTTCGCGCCTCCGCCGCTCGGTGCTCTCCATCTCCAAGTCTCCCTCTTCCTCCAATCCTCAGCCGCTCTGTGCTATCCCAGACTCCCTCTTCCTCTTTGGACTTTGGCTTTGCGCCTCCGCCGCTCAGTTGCTCTCCCTTTGCTCGGAGGACGGTAGTGGCCGATCTGAAACGGTGAAACCAAACCAGCAAACCCTCCTCAATCTCATTCTCTTCCTCTCGGTGCTCGTCGACTCTGCTCTCAACTCCAAACATAGTCGAGACTCGTCGCCCTTGAATTCCATCCGGCATTAGACAATAGACAGTGTAAGAGGTAATTGTTTCTGTTCGTTTTTGAATTGAAGTAAACTAAAACCTGAAGCAAATCATTGAAAGTGGTTTGATTGTGCATTTGCTAGATGTTGACAGTGGTTTTCTGAGTCCTAGCATCATGAATTCGAACTCTATATTTCTGTCTTTGGTTTGATTATGCATTTGCTCATTTTGCTGGATGTTGACAGTGGTTTTCTGAGTCCTGGCATCATGAAATTCGACTCTATATTTCTGTCTTTGGTTTGATTGTGCATTTGCTCATTTTGCTGGATGTTGACAGTGGTTTTCTGAGTCCTGGCATCATGAAATTCGACTCTATATTTCTGTCTTTGGTTTGATTGTGCATTTGCTCATTTTGCTGGATGTTGACAGTGGTTTTCTGAGTCCTGGCATCATGAAATTCGACTCTATATTTCCAATTGATTGTTGTACTGTGATTGTGCATTTGTTGGTTAAGCTCAAATGCTCATTTGTTGAATTGCTGTAATTGTGCATTTGCTGGATGAAAATTTGAACTCTGTAGTTCTGTCTTTGCTGGATAAGTGGATTTGTTTTTCTAATTCCATTTTGTACTATGATTGTGCATTTGTGGTTGTTGTTGGATTTTGTTTTCACTTTTGAATAATGCTTTTGTCCTTAAACAAAGATGATAATACTTTTGTTGTTAAAAAAGATGGCTACCATGGATGTTGACAATGTGGCCACACAATCCGAACAACCTACTGAACTTGAAGCTTCCACTGTACAAACACAACATAAAGATGCTCCTACTGTAAATAAAAGGGTGAGATGTACGACATCTGATGTTTGGAGATACTTTACAAAACTTGGCATAGTTGATGGTAAGGAAAAAGCCAAATGTAATGGGTGTGGAAAGCTATATGCTGTGGGAAGTAAGGATTGTGGGACTTCACACCTTCGGCGTCATATTGAAAATTGTAATGCACTCCCAAAATACAAGGATGTTGGTGCCATGATGATAGACCAATCAGGGATTGTTAGAGCTAGAAAGATTGACCACAACAAAGTTCGAGAACTCATTGCCTATGCCATCATTAAACATAATCTTCCCTATGCTTTTGTTGAGTATGAGGGAATTAGGGAGTTACTCTCATATTTGAATCCTGATTATAAGAGTATTACAAGAAAAACTGCTGTGGTGGATGTATGGAATTTCTATCTTCATCAAAAGGACAACCTAAAGGCCAAACTAGCAATGAGTCCAAGTAGAATATGTTTGACTTCTGATTGTTGGACAACAATAACTACAGAAGGTTATCTTTGCTTGACTGCTCACTTTGTTGATGAGAAATGGAATTTGCACAGCAAAATACTTTCCTTTTCTAAGATGGAGCCTCCTCACACGGGACTTGAATTGGCAAAAAGGGCACATGAGATATTGATAGATTGGGGGATTGACAAGAAGGTTTTCTCTATCACGCTGGACAATGCTTCAGCAAATTTTCATATGCAAAGAATACTTAAAGAGAATTTGAATTTGAGTGGTAGCTTGATATGCAATGGAGAATTCTTTCATGTGAGATGTTCTGCCCACATCTTGAATCTCATAGTTCAGGATGGTTTGCGAGTAGCGGAAGCAGCTTTGAATAAAATTAGGAGCAGCATTATGTATGTACGGAAATCAGAGGCAAGGATGATAGAGTTCAAGAAAAGGGTTGAACAAGTTGGGGGAATTGACACTTCTGTGGGTTTAAGGTATGATGTCCCAACTAGATGGAATTTGACACATGCAATGCTTGAAAGTGCAATTAAATATCGTCGTGCTTTTGCTAGCTTGGCCTTGAATGACACAAATTACAATCATTGTCCAACAAATGAAGAGTGGTCAAGAGCAGAGGCTATGTGCACATTCTTGAAGCCTTTTGCAGTGATAACAAACTTGATATCTGAATCATCATATCCCACCTCTAACATGTATTTCACACAAATATCAAAGATTGAGTTGCTGCTAAAAGGACATTTGAAGAGTGAGGATTCTGTGATTCGGGATATGGCTCAGAGTATGCTTGACAAATTTGACAAATATTGGACTGAATATAGTGTTATTCTTGCATTAGCCATTATCCTTGATCCTCGGATGAAGCTTGAAGTCATAAAGTTTACTTTTGCGAAATTAGATCCCATAAATGCTCATGAGAAGATTGAAAACGTTAGGAGTAAGTTGTACTATGTTTTCAATGAGTATAAAAATGTGGGATCATCTTCATCTGACACCCCAATTGGTGGAGCTGCTTCAAGCTCGAATGCCAACACGGTGTTTATCACAGAACCAATTCCTAGCCGTAACTTGAATGAAGTGGATGACTACGAAGTTTTTGATGTAAGTTTGAAATTCTTAAATAGTTTTTGTTTAGATTTAATTTGAATTTTCATTGTCACTATCCTCTGTTCATTTAATTTGACCTTTTTATTAATTTTTCAATGGTATAGGATTTTTTTTCATTCAAGTGTCAAGATGAGGCAACAATTGAAAGGTCTGAATTGGACTACTATTTGGAAGAAGTGATACTTGATAATAGATTGGCTACAAGATTTAATGTCTTGGATTATTGGAAAGCCAACTCAGCTCGATTTTCCTATCTTTCAAAGATGGCATGTGATATTCTTAGTATTCCAATTACTACCGTTGCCAGTGAATCAGCCTTTAGCATAGGATCTCGGGTTCTCACAAAGTATCGATCTTGTCTTCTTCCAGATAATGTTGAAGCTCTCATTTGCACACGAAATTGGCTTCTTGGTTTTCCATGGGATGGTAATATTTATAATCATATTTGTTCATTTATCTTTTTTAATATATTTATTTAATAAATCTTTTATGTTTATGTCATTACTTGTGGCAGAGGATTCTGAGATAGAGAAAAGGGAAACTGCTCCTGTCCCTATTTTTGCTGCTTCAGACAATGCTTCGAATATAGTGATTGCCGATTGAAGAATGACGAAGGAAGATTACAAGTTTTTGTTGTTGTTGTGAAGAATTAGCTCCAAAAAGATTATAACTTTCTTGCTAATTGTTATTGTATTATATGAATTATATCCCTCATTCCCTTCGAATACACTTATGCCATGTCTTCATTGTCTTGCCTGATGAGTGATACATGATTTGCAATTTTTCATGCCATGCATAGATAGTAAACTTGTGAAATTCATTTATGTGTGAAGGACAAAATTAATTAGAAAACTTGATGTGTGATGCATGATTTCATTTATTTCATTCTTTAGATATGACATGATTTCAACTAAATGACTTAGTGAGTTATTTATGTAATTAGGAAAAAGTAATGGTAGATTGGTAGTATTAATTAGTAAGGTTATGTGTGTGCAACATGAAATTATGTGGCATTGGCAAGCAATAAAAACTAATGGGAGCAAATAATTTGTGTGGCAAATTGGTCCAGTTTGTATAGCCCAAATTCACAAAAAAAAAAAACGAAAACAAGTATAGCCCAAAAAAACGAAAACAAGCATGCTGGGCAAAAAAAAAAAACAGTGATATAGCCCATTAGCCCAAAATCAAAAAAAAAAAAAAAAAATTCGGGCTCGGGCTGCCCTATGGCAGCCCGTGTTATAATCGGGCTGAGTGAAGCCCAGCCCGATTTCACTGAACCCGCGTCGGGCCAGCCCGTCGGGCTCGGGCTGGCCCCAATTCCCTGTTCTAAACCAAACCCCTTTTTTCCAATTCCTTTTCCTCTTTTTCTTCCACCTTATATTCCACATCACTTCAAATTAAAAGCACCAATATATGGATTATAAAGTTGAGTACAAGTCTTTTTGCTAAAAAATATTAATCACAAATAATACAATTCATTTGTTAAATTACCCACAATACACTTATTTTTGTCTAGTTGAGAAAAAGACATGTTGGAAAGCTCATCCGTTTGTCTATTATCTTTGTAATAAATATCATTGTTCGGTAAAATCAGATCCAATCCTACACGAAGATCACGCTTGTAAATAAAATGAAAGAAAGAAGAAGCTAATTTCTAATTGATTCCTTACTTTTTTTTTTTGAGCAAATAATCCTTACATATACTAGTAGCATTCTTTGACCAACTACAAATGAAGATTAATAATTCATTTTCTTTTGATGACAGCTATACCATATTCCGTATTATTAAGAAATTTGAATTATAATAGTTTTCTTTCATAAATGGAAGGTGGCTTCTCAACATGGCTTTATAATTCTCAAATTTGATACCTTATTTATAGGACATTAAATTTCCTTTCACATGACCCAATCAATTATAGTTTATTACTAATAATTTATTTTAATCCAATAATGTATCCGTAAGGACCTATTTGGTTGAAGGGGAGGGGATGGAAGGGAATGGAAAATGAGCTCCTCCCCTCATTTGATTTGAAATTTTGGAGGAGAGGGGAGTCAAAATCTACCTTCCGCTCCCCTTCAAACCCTTTATTTTGCTCCCCTTCAAATTGGGGTTTTTTTGAAGGGGGCCAAATATTTTGACTAATATGCCCCAATCAATTTTATGATATTCCCATCAGTGTCCTTAATGGGAACAGAGGTAAAAACAGTAGCTTTCTCCGGTCAAAATGGTTCCTCTGCCTTTGTGAAAAATCAGGAGGTCACTGGCCTCACACTCTTGGCTTTTCTCTTCTCTCATGTCCTTCTGATAGCATCGGCAGTGAAAATGATAAGGAGGTGGTGAGTCACTGATGACAAGGTAGCGACGAAGTTAGAGGATGAGGGAGATGGGGCAGAGAGAGAAGAGACTAGCGATGGTGGTTGAGGAAGAGTGACGGAGGAATTAAAGGTGACTGTTTTGGGGTGGAGAAAATAGAAGATGAATAGTGGCCGTCCATTATCCTTGTTGCCAATCACTGGATCTTTGCCTTTGATTGTTCCACTCAGTGTTTTCAAGATCGAACCGAACTGGCCGGTCCGACTACGAAATCGTCGGACCAGTGGTCCAACCAGTCCGGTTTGGCTACTGATTCCGGTTCAACCGGGTTTCACGCGGTTTGACCGGTTTTCTCACGGTTTGATCGGTTTTTTAAATTTTTTTTAATATTTTATTCAAATTTTCATATAAATAATTCTAAAATCTTCCCTTCCTCACTGGTCTAGCCTCGGTTTAGCTCCAGTTTGACCCCGATCTGATCCACCGCCGCACCAAACCATCACTTATTTTCTTGGGCTCTGTATATCTTCATTCTTTGGCCAGAAGCTCCGTATATCTTCTTGTGTAGTGAACTTTGCCATTTGATTTTTCATATATATTATTTTATTAATTAAATTAAATTAAAATATATGCTAAAGCTGATGCAGAAGAAAGAGCAGCATGGAACAAACATTTCGTTTTAAAAAAAATATAATTTGTAAATTTAACTTTTTAAAATATATTTATATATTCATTAAAAAAATTTAAAAAAATCCCCATATCAGTTTTTATACACCTATTAACAAAAAATGGTAAATTAATTATTATCTTCTCTCCCTTCTCCTCCTAAACCAAACAAGGAATCATTCAAAACCTCATCCCATCCTCCTCTCCAACTAAACCAAATAAGGTAACATTAAAACCTTACATCCTCTTCCATCCCCTCCCGTCAAACCAAACTGACCCTAAGGGTGTGTTTGGTTTGAGGGGAGGGGAGGGGAGGGGAGGGGAGGGGTGGGAGGGAATGAGAGGGTGGGTAAATTACCTTTTTGGGTTGAAGAAATTTAAATTTTGGGCGGGAATCCAAAATTTAAAAAAGATCAGAAAGTAAATTTTATGTGAGAACCCAAAATTTAAAAAAATGAGAGTAAATTTTAGATTTCTTTTATCTAAAATTATAATTTCCCCAACTTCCCCTACCCTTCATCTCCTAACCTCCCCTCATGTGAAAAAAGCGTTTTAGCTTTGATTATTACATGTTTACTCTAATCTAAATGATTAATTTTTTTCATATAGATTATGTTTTACAAAAAATTTAAGGCTAAATTAAATAAAATTTTCTCTTATTTTTTAAAACCTAACAATAAACCTCTGAGTTTTCAAGTTTACGTTACCGCTAACTATTAATCATATATTATCTTAAACCTTGTATATATATATATATATAATAACCTACTAAACTTTAAACCATATGCAGATAAGTAATGCATAAAATTGACTGCGTAAGAGCTATCGAGATGAATGAAAGAGTTTAAGAGCTTCATTATGAAATTTCAAAAGTTAGGGAAGTTATCTATACATGGTCAAAAATTTAATAGGTTATGTATAATTTAGCCAAAATTTAATAACAAACCAAAAATCATCAGTATAAAATTAGTCCTTATATTAAATAAACCAATGTTTTAAAAGGTTAAAATTGTCAACATCAACGGTTAGTTGTTTCAGTAGTATCGTTATCCGGCACACATTGACATATTTATCTGAGCATGGTAAATTTGTAACATATTTTGTGCTTGAAATTAATCCTAGCTACACTAATTGTTGAGTTAGTACTAATTAGATTAGTTGTCGGCAGAAAATTAATTAAATTGTCCAATTTAACCTTTATTTTCTACACATCTTTTCCCATTTCCTCTGTTGTGCCTATATAGATTACAAACTACTTCCTCCGATATTAAATATAGGACATAGTTTGTAGTATAATTTATATTACAAACTATATCTTATATTTAGAACCGAAGGTAGTAATTTATAAGACATTACTTATTACTCAATAACTAATCGGATTATATGTTAGTGTTTGAATAATGAATAATTAAGGACGGGATAACAACAATGGGTTTAACCAAGAAGAAGAAAAAGGAGAAGCAGCAGCAGCAATAAGCTGATTAGCAGAAACGGTAGGAGGCCATTTTTGTAATTTGAGGTCGAAATCCACGTTTCTTGGTTAACCGGACCCCCGCTTGTCTATAAATACAGAAGAAGCGCTCAATGGTTTGAAACCGCAGGGAGGAGGGAGAGAGGGGCTTGAGAGAGAGAGAGAGAGCTTCTCAGAGACTCTTGGGGACGATGGTTAGAGAGATGATGACAGCCGAGGAACCTCACTAGATTGATTGTTCTAAAAAATTTTCATGAACTTCTCATTCTCTGAGCATTGTCGTTTTCGTTGAATCTGCGTTCGAGTTTTTTTCTGCATCACTTCCCTTTGTCACTGTGAACCAAATCAGTGCAGATGAACCGTTTAGGGTTCAAATCCGTGGTCTACCACGGTGACTTGCGGTTAGGGGAACTGGATATTATCCCCGTGAAGGGCCAGAATTTCCAGTTCCCAAACAACGAGATTCGAATCCGCCATATATCGCCGAGGAGTGAGCGCTGTCCACCTCTCTCAATACTCCAAACGATTTCTGCATTCTCTGTTCGATGCAAGCTCGAGTCATCACTGCCTATTGAACAGCCTCATTTGATCAATCTTCACGCTTCGTGCTTTTATGAATTGAAGGTCTCAGCCGAATGCATTTTTCTTTTATTTAAATCTATCACTGGTATTTTCCTGTAATTCAGTTTGATTGCTGATGAGAAAATGTTGAGTAGTTATATAAACTTAATTTTGACTTTTGCATTTTACATCAACGACTGAAGCTTCAGTTTTTGTCACTCGATCAACCATGTTGGATTTCTGGGCAGCACATGAATTTTGATTGCCTCATTAACTGCTTTAATTCTTCCCCCTTCTGATTTCAACTTTAAATTCTAAAAACGAAGTAGTGATGCATAGATTCTGATTTGAGGTTTTGATTTGGGTCGAACAGACGGCGGTTGCATTAGTTGGGGATGAAGAAATTCACCTGGTAGCTATGCCGAGTAAGAGGAAGAAGTTTCCATGCTTTTGGTGCTACTCAGTTCCTGTGGGTCTATTCAATGCATGCTTAGGGTTGTTGAATCTAAGGTGTCTTGCGATTGTGTTTGACTTGGACGAGACCCTCATCGTTGCAAATACCCTGAAGTCATTTGAAGATAGAATTGAGGCCCTGCGAAGTTGGCTTTCTCGTGAGACTGATCCGCTGCGAGTGGCAGGAATGTCTGCGGAACTTAAGCGTTACATGGATGATCGTATGCTTTTGAAGCAGTACGCGGAAAATGATTGTGTCGTAGATAATGGAAAGTTATTCAAGGTTCAACTGGAAGAGGTCCCTCCATTGTCTGATAACCATGAGAAAGTTGTTCGGCGGCCTGTCATTAGATTGCAAGACAAGAATATAGTCTTCACTCGCATCAACCCAGAGGTTAAATTTCTAATCTTATGCGGATGGTATTTATCCACGCATCATTATCTATCTTGTTATATTGGACTTGATTTTTATGGGAAGGATTCATGATCACGAGCTTAGAGCGAGCGAATTGTAATTAGAAAATTCTCATTAATGAATAAATTGTAAGAACGATGTCAGAGCGAAATTGATTAGAATATCATTCTGTGAACCGTATAATATTTAATGCTAATCATACATACTAGGTTGATCTTGAGCCTTAGATATTTTGGGCTTTATTTTCACAACCTTGGAATATTAAAATTTACACAGTTTATTATAGGGGTGGAAGGGATAAATAAAATTTATGTAAGTTAATGTTTACCAGTTCTGTGTTGTAGATCAGTTTCTCTTGGTTCGTAAGATAATTAGTTATTTAGAAGTCGTTGTGGTTTGATATTGTGGGTCTATCCGTTTGAGCTTGTTGCTTGTTTCTTTGTCATCTGTATAGGTATAGGCCTGGGATTTCAAATTCTTACTTCCATTCCAGAAAAAAGCAAAAAATGTTGCATGAATTAATAACACTGCTGCTCTATGAAGGAGGCGAAAGCTTCTGGCCTTAGTTTCTTTATTGATCCTCACGCTGGTTGTCTGTGGTGTATTCTATGTATAATGTCCTAAGTATTTATCATGCAAGTCTTCGTATGCCATCCATTAAGTTGGACGTGTTTGGTTTTAGATTTAATAGGTTTGTACTCTTTCTCTCCCTCCCTCCCGCTCTCTCTGGGGGAACTGAATATTTTTTGAGCTTTTTTGCCAAGAATGTTATATGAGAGATAGGAAAGTGGTGTAATTGTTTAGAAGCTTTTTCTTATACAAGGTTTTCGCCATTTATAGTAACTTTGCTTGTTCCTTCGCATAGATTCGAGATACTAGTGTGCTAGTAAGGTTACGACCTGCTTGGGAGGATTTGAGATGCTACTTAACAGCAAAAGGACGTAAACGGTTTGAAGTATATGTTTGTACTATGGCTGAAAGGGATTATGCCTATGAAATGTGGAGACTTCTTGATCCTGGGGAACATCTTATTGGTTCAAAGCAACTCCTACATCGTGTTATTTGTGTCAAATCAGGCATGTCCTCCTTATTCTGCAAGCTTATTTAGTTTTGTTGATGCTTGTTTCTTCTCAACGTAAAAATGTTTCTTCTCCAAAAGTGGAAACCATACTTTGCTTTCTGTATATTATATGTTGGGTCTCGTAAGTCGTAACATTTTTAAGATAAATTGTTCAACATATTATGTTTCTGGTTCTCATAATGCTTACTTTCTTCATGATGTTGTTGTTTATGTTCATTTCCTTTCTTTCTCTCATACGGGCGCACCAATTTGGGGAAGGCATTGCCAAAATTCTATACAGTTAATATTTAAAACTTTGATTCTAATGATGTTTGCAGGCTCCCGAAAATCTTTATTGAATGTCTTCCAACATAATATGTGCCATCCAAAAATGGCAATGGTGATTGATGACCGGTCAAAGGTTTGGGAAGATAAGGACCAACCCAGGGTTCATGTAGTTCCTGCCTTTACTCCTTATTATGCTCCCCAGGCAGAGGTTCTGTCCTATTTATTGCAAGTGAAAATTTTTTCCAAAGTTTTGCTTGATCAAAACATCATTAGTTTTTTTTTTGTTCCATTTTTAGACAGCCAATGCTGTTCCAGTCTTGTGTGTGGCAAGAAATGTCGCATGCAATGTCAGAGGCTGTTTTTTCAAGTAAGTTATATGTAATTGTTTTATCTGCTCAAATGTTTTCTCCCAATGCCTCTAATTTGTTATAACTTGTGGGCAGAGAGTTTGACGAGAATTTACTCCAAAGGATTTCTGAAATTTTCTATGAAGATGAGGTTGCAAATTTACCAAAACCTCCAGATGTGAGTAACTACTTGATGTCTGAGGTATGTGACTGTAATATATTTTTCTTGGTTTATTGGTGATAATTAACAAATTTTGAACTACATGGTACCATTTTGCTGCTGCGGGTTGCTTGCTTATTTATTACTCTAATATCAATAACTTCATTGAATGGCAGGATATGCCGAACGGTAATGTGAATGCACCCATCATTGAGGGAATAAATGGTGTAGAAGCTGAACAGAGGGTAAACCAATCTGTTGGCTTTTGAGGTTTTTGTATCTACGTTTTGCGTCTCTGTTATAGCTGTATGCCTTGAAAGTTGCCAAGAAACTTTATAGTTTTGGTGGGAGATTGCTTAATTTTGCCTGTGATAAGTTTTTTGCCGTGGACTATTGATATTCCTTTTAAGTTTGAAAATAATCATTGATATCATGATTATTGTCTGTGTTCTTACTCTTGTGTCACTCTCTACAGGATGAGAAGTTTTCCAGTGATTTGGCCACTCGATCTATGGCCAACTATGTTGAGTTGAAACCTGAAACCTCTCAGCTACCTGCTGGTGTAATTCCAAACGTCATATACCCTATGTCTTCCACCACCTTCTTTGCTTCTCAAAGTATGTGACTTCTTACATGATTATATTCTTGTTTTGAAAATAGCTTCTGTTTACTTATGATAGCTTTTCTTAATTTGTCTAAGAGCCTGGTTTGCTTGGACCTCCGGTCAAGCATGAAGGAAGCTCTGTTAATCATGATTATGACATGAAAAAGGGACTATTGACAACGAGGCATGTTCCAGACTTGAGAATTCAAAGTTCAGGTGAACCCCCTCTTATATCAAGGCCTCCCTCTCAAGCATCACCATCTTTAATGCATCCACATGGAGGCAGGTTGATAGAAGATGACATAAGTAGCAAAACTCAGCTAAATATTCGACCTACTGTATCTGTTAATGGAAAGTTTGAAAAGCATCAACCTCAGCTGAAACCCTTGTCTCTGAGTGTGCCGATTTCAGCTTCTAATGCCTTAGTTTCACAAGCCTCACAAGGGAAGGGTGAAGAGGTTTGTCAATGGACTTTATATTGCTTCCTGTTTTCAATGGTGGTTGTGTGTTGTTTGGAGTACTCTTAAAGTTGCTTTTGTCAAATTTTTCTTGATGCAGGCAAGTTCTGCCCGTGGTTTGCATAGGCAAACTCTTCCATCTCCATCCTTGCTAGCAGGTATTTTTCAGATTTCCTGACTACATTTTGGTGGACTAGGTTGTAGCTTTTTGAATCTTATCTATTGTCTATTATCACTGATGATTTATGTATTTATTTTATCACCAAGGGCGCCAAATAACTCTTTCCAGAGAATTATAAAAGGCCCTCGATATTGTAAGGAAAGTGGCAATCTTAAATAATCCATCCACATGTGAAGAGTTGTTTTAGGTCTCTTACCTTGCAAAATGCCATTTGTGTAATGACTGGACCTTAGAGAAGTTAAAGAATTTTAATTGGGCTTGTCTTTCATTAAAGTATAATATTTCTACGATACCTCTCTTTGTGACAACCCTGCCTAGTGGGATAAGACATGTTCTTGTAGTTGTCTTCCCTTTTGACATCCATTATATTCTCTTACCTCTCATTGCTTTGTCTGTTTAAACTTCATGCTCTTACTGTAAATTGTACGATCCATTTGCCCTTTTTCATATACATGTTTCTGAGTTTCGTATAAATTAACAAATTTCTCTTATATTTGAGAGTAGGAAAATTCATTTGGGGGATGGGACATATTTGAAAATTGGAGGATGCGTAAGGGTAGACTATGGATCTGTTATATTTTCATGATATTTTATAGGGTCCAGCTCTTACAAGATTACTATTGTAGGCATACTGGCTTTTATTTTTAATATTTTTTTGTAAGATCCTTAAAAATGTTCAAATTGTCCCTAACTTGAATTTTGGGCACCAGAGAAGGCTAAATACTTTTGACAAGCTTTCTTTCAAACTTTTCAGTGGCAATATGATTTCATGAGCTGATAACTTTTGATGTCTTTGATCATGTTATGTTTCTAACTGAAGCTTTTTTGCAGAGGATGGTGCATCTCAGGATCATATGGCTTCCAATAACAGAGAGTTTCAAAGTGAAGTGGGAAAATTGAACTTGTTACCCACTCTATCTATTGGAGTGCTGCAAGAAATTGGAAGGCGATGTAATTCTAAGGTATATGTTGTTTCTGCGTGCAATTTTTTTAATTGGGGTTTTTCAGGCATTATTTTTCATGTGTTTCTTTTTGTAGGTTGAATTTAGGTCCATTGTTAGCACCAGCAAGGACTTGCAGTTTTCAATGGAGGTCAGTGGAAGTTGATTTTTAATAGATTTTTTTCCAGTGAACTCATAAAATTCCATGAATGCGTGAAGAATTTTGTTATATTGGATTTTTTTTTGCTTATTTAGTTTAATTTCTTGATGTTATATAAGATTTGATTGGCTCAACAAGCTGCTTGCTGTTGAACTATAAGTTTGATTGACATAATGTTATCATCTATGTTGAGCCATGTATAATTTTTGCCCGATGATACTGGTGTCCTGAATATTGATGAGCATCACGATTCAATTTTTCTAAGCATCTACTTTCTTCTGATCTATGTAGTGTCTCATAAGGTGTGTATTTACTAAGTTTTCATCAGGTAACTTTGTATTGTATTCTGAGAAGTTTGCTTAGTTTGTAATTAAAAGCTTTATTATGGACTGCTTCACAATTGGTCAGTATTTCAGTTTCTTATATCTTTGGTATTTTAGTTTATGATTCTTGCCTTATGTACCTTATGGCATGTGTTCTCTTTTGTTTGATCCCCGTCACAATCTGCTCCAGAGCTTTCTTGTGTAGTTTTGGACTCGTGTGATTGTATGATGCCTTTTTTCAGGTACTATTCACTGGTGAGAAAATAGGTGTTGGAATGGGTAAGACAAGGAAGGATGCACAACAACAAGCTGCTGAGAATGCCCTCCGTAGTCTAGCAGGTGAAAATAGTTTCTCACTAACCTTACTAATGTTAGTCAAAGTTAATTTTGTTATGATCATAATATTTTTTTGGAGCTGTTCTTCAATTTTGGCAACTAATATAATATTTTCAGAACAAGGAATTTAAATGATGCTCATATAGGGAGTATTTTTATTTTATAAATGGTTTTGAGATTGATGAATTGGAAACTGTTGCTTTACTTGGTAGAAATTTATTGGACTAGTGAGGACATATAGAGAGCATTTCCTCCTTGCCCGATCAGGAGTGTCTGAATGTGCCCTTTGTCCACTGGTTATGCAAATTAAACAGTTATAGAGACTCCTGACATACGTGATTTGTGATATTGAACTTGTTGAAGCATCATGAATGAATGAATGTGTTCAAATTGAAGGAGACCATCTATGGGCAACTAGCTGACTCAGTTTTTTTAGTATACCCTGATAAATGGTTCTCTATCTTCTGATTTAATTGTGCATGTATTTAACTTACCATTCTCTTATATTCAAGGCTGAACTGTTCTGAATACATAAAAACTAATCGGTTCATGAGGTGAATATTTTTGTCCATATATTTAGGGCATTGGAGAAATTATCACTCTCTGTAGTTTTGGTGACCCTTTGTAAGATAGTTGAAAAAAAAAAAAATTGTGGTATATAAAACTCCTGTGTTAAATTCAACCCTCAAATTATTTAATGCTACCTGTCTTATTCTTGTTTATTTATTGTTTTTAAGCAATAATTTGAGAGTTTTAAAGTTCTGAATGCAATTTTTTTAATGTAAATCACAGAGAAGTATGTTGCACACATGGAGCCTAGACTTGGAGCTGTTGACAGAGAATTTGACAAACTCTCTCTTGGACATGAAAATGGTTTCTTATGGGATGACGTCAATCCTGAATCCAGTGAACTGCTAGGAGATGGGCTGCCTAAAGAAAGTGCTTCTGAGGTGGGGCTATCTGATGTTTTTCGTAGTTGATTTGCGTTGTTTGTTTAAGGAAATAGGTAATGCTTGGATAAGGGGTATGTGGACTAGAAATTCCTGATGAGGCCTAGTGGTTGTATAGAGAAACCACTCGTTTTATGGATTTGCATAGCACCGATATGTGAGAGCTTAGTCACTGAATGTGGTGTGAGCTGGCTTCACGTCTGCTACTGCTGCCTTTGACAGGCTTCTTAAATTCATATTTAAAGGTAAGGGTTTGGTGATCAAATCCTGGTTTCTACCCGTTATCCAAGTACTCCCTTGTAGTTAATTATGCCCATTTTCAAGTTACTATCGCATGCTCCTAAATTTATCACAACATTGTCATTTTTTCAATTTATTGGTAAACCTGAAGCAATCAGTTGATGTTTGTGACTATATGTAGGCTCTATATTCTTTTTGAGAAAAATGTTGGATATACTAGATGATCTGTAATTGCTGGTTAGTCATAGTAGTTATCAAGGTAACTTAATTCGCCATAATTTTCAGGCTTTGAATGGTGAAACTAGGGTCTTATCAGCTAATGCAATCAATCCGCAATTAGAAAAACGTGCCAGCTCACCAAGGTAACTTGTAACGAGTTGATTGTTATTGCCATTTTGTTTTCTTTTGTGGTTTCACTACAAATAAAAGAGAGGATTTTTCTTGTTCTGTGGGGTCGGAGATGGGGCAATTAGTTAATAGTTGTTGTCTTGTTGATTGGTCCTATTCAAAAGTGTGGAAGAAAGCATCACTTTCAACGTATGAATTTACTCTTCAATTATACTTTATCATTTTATCCTTCAATGCTTACTGTTCTTTATGGGTGAAGGAATTCTATGCTATGGTCTGATGGACGAGAAAAATCTCCCAAGAAGAAAAATATCATTCAGTTTTTCCCTTTCTGCTTAATTTGAAAATTTTTGTACACAGAAGCTTGGTTTTAGGAGTTAGTATTTTATCTCTTGTATATGTCAAGTTCTCTCATTCTGTCTTCTCAGATTGGACCAGTCTATTTCTAGTAAACGATTGAAGGAATGAAAGGATCGCAAAATTCAGAAGTAACTACTGTTAGGGCAGCAACACAGAGGAATAGGCATATACTAATTCATGGGGAGGCATTCAATGAGTTTCAGAAAAAGACTTCAATGGCTGTTATTTGCCAATTCATATTGCAATATCTCTAGCATAGAATTTGATGATACGAGGAGGTCATATCTCTTGCCGAAGTCTATGCTTGTGGAGGTGGGCGTCCTTTTTTGTTTTGCCCTACCACTTACCTTCTTACTCTGTATCTTGTTTTCCTTTTTGTCTAGTCTGGAAGTTGTAGTGTTATATGATATATTTCCATTAGAAATCATGAATATCTTCTTACACCCGAAAGCTTAGTTAGTTAGTTTAGCTGGAACGCTAGTCATTTTCTCGCTGGAGAGTTTGACCATTTTTTTATGCATATTTTGTAATAGTAAATTGCTCAAGATGTACTATAGTAAGCAGTGACTTGTGCATGTTTCAGAAAACATAGGGTTTGTTTATGAGCCGGGTTACAGAATTCCAGATTGTGGTAGTCCAACACTCGATCTACAGAAACATGAAGATGAATCTGAGACCTCTTTTCTGGTATTTGAATTAGAAATACCTGTGATTCTTAATGAGCTGGTTCAAGCTGGAAGGAGGGATTCTGCAATTTAGTCCCATTCGGCTGCAAGTTGTGGGCTGATCCTGAAATCATTGGCAGCTTCACTTTTTAGCTTTCAAGTTCCCAGGTAAGTGGGCTTGTTTGTTCATTAGAGCCCAAGAAGGTTGGCTGCTTAAAAAAAATCTCTGGGATTTACTTGGAGAAATTTAACTCTTTTTTTTAACCAAATGGAGAAATTTAAATCGAGAAGCGACTTATTTAACGTTGGCCACATGGGTAGGAAGTTTAGATACGAAGTTTGGCATGAAATGTTTTGTTCGAGGAAGACCAAACAAGATAAATAGTACTCTATTTCTATGTAACCATATACAGGCTATGGTAATATTTTATTTTCCCAAAATTGCATTTCATTATGATATTTTGCAAGTGTGGTGGAGGAATTAATCTAGAAATATTGTTAAGATAGGCTTTGACAATTTTAAAAAAAACTTTAAAATCTCGCGAACTCATAAAGTAGTGAGGAGTTTACACACACACATACACAATATGTGCGCGGGGGGCAGGGGAGTATTCCTGTGACAAAGGACTAGAAGGAGCGGATTCCGAGATCCAAATCCTTCATTTGATGATCCCAGAAATTGAGAGAAAAAGGCGTGATTAGTCAATGCAGCTACAAAATTGTTCAGTAGTCTTAAAAGGAGTAAATTAAAAAATATTAATAAATATGAAAACTAGATTCTACATTTAGAGTTAAAATTAACTTCCAATACATATGTATATATATAACTTCCAATAAGGTCATACATTAAAGTTAGGAGGCGGTAACTTAGGGCTCGTTTGGTTTAATTGTGTTGCATATTTATAACAGTAATCATGATTACATTATCATGATAAAAGTGTTTGGTTGTTTTTTAGCATGATAATAGGGTTTATCATAGTAATAATAATTACCAAAAAATTGGTAATCCTCATTCATATCTCTCTTCCTAAGAATACTTATTACCACTTATTGTATGGTTGAAAAAGTTCAATTTATCTTTTAATTTTATTTGTCTTTGTTTCACTTGCAGCATTTTACCTGTGACACCATGCCACAACCGCCATTGCCACTACTACCTCCGCCATCGCCACCATTATGGCCGCTGCCACTATCTCCTCCTCCTCCTCCTTCACTACCGTTGTCGCTACCGCAACCTACACCATTGTTGTTGTTGCCATCTCCACTGTTGGTGTTATTGCCACTACTACCTCCTCTTCCTCCGTTGTCATCGTCATGCCACCTTTGCTGCCACCGCCACTACCTCCTCCTCCTCCATTACCATTGTCGCCACCCCCGTCGTCACCGCCACTACCTCCTCCTCCACCACCACCACTATCTCTATCGTTGTCGCTGTCGCGGACACCCCGCTGCCACCTCCACTTCCATTATTGCCTCCATCATCACCACTACTTCCTCCTCCATGGTTGTTGCTACCACACCCTGCTGCCGCCAGCTCCACCGTCGCCACCGTTGCCATCGTTGCCACCACTACGTCCTCCTCCTCCATCGTTGTTGTCGCCACCCCCCGCTGCCACCACCTTCACCGTTGCTACCACCGTCACCACTACCTCGTCCCCCACCACTGTAGCTACCACCACCTACCATTGCCACAACCACATTACTGTTGTTGTCGCCTTCGCCATGACAACCATTGACATCAGATAATCTTCTATGAGATAGCATGATGGTTATTTTGAGGCAATGCAATGGCTCTTAACTATTTTTTCTACAAAAATTATATTAAGGGTAAAATAGATTTTGTGTGATATATTAATTTTAAATAATTATTAAAAAATAACCCATTGCACTTTGCTTAAAAATAAAACTAAACATTAGTATTATAATTAATATTGCATTGCATTATCATTGCTTCGCATTGCATTGCACTACATGGTGTAATGGGATTGAACTAAATAGACCCCTAAGGATGAGCATGGACTGGAGCGGGTTTGACATCAAACCTAGGTCTAATCTGGAGAGGACCTCAGGCTGTACAAGGCAGCCTGAGGTCTGGTCTAGTCCAGCACCAACTAAAGGCCGGATTGGACTAGACCGGGTTTAGTGGACTCCCTGGATTAGTCCAAGCAGTCCAAGACCTAAATTTATATTTTTTATTTTTATTGTTTTCTTTTTTGAAGGCAAAATTTGAACATATTAAATACTATTAGGATCATAAAAATATCTATAATAATATAAAACATGTTACATAAAATTAAAATATCATAAATCTATAAGAATATCTAACAACATTTAACAACAATAAAAAATATGTTGGAAAAAAAGATTTTAACTTGATAAATACAATTAAGATAATAAAAACACCTATAATCATATAAAAGTCATCACATACAAGTGAAATTTAATTATAAATCTTTTTTAAAAAAAAGTCCAACGACATTAAATAAAAAATAACATTTAAATTACAAAAATATTGTTTAAAAAATTGACCTGGACCAGTCCAAAATGGTTTGGTCCTTTAGTTCGGAACCCAGTGCAACCCAACCAGTAAGTCTGATCCAGTCTAATTTAATTTCATTATGTTGCTTATTTGGATTGGATCATCGAATTTTTGCTTACTCCTTGAATAACTTATTTGGTGCATGCTAAAATAAAATTTAGGAAAAATTAATCTTATGACTCTTCAATTATTAATTCAATTACGACCTAGTTCCTCAATTATAACATGTTATGACTTACTTCGTAAGCTTGTAACTCCATTTAAACCTAGTTTTTAATAGAGCCGGCAAAACGGGCCAACCCGTAGGCTGTGTGGTCAGTGTGGCCCACACTTCTATGGGTTGGAAAATCCCCAACCCTAACCCGCAGGTGCGGGTTCGTAGGCCAGCCCGCAACCCACACTTTTTTTTTTGTTTTGCCATGCATAAATTTGGACCCAAAAATAAAACAGAACCTCCCAATGGCCCAACCCAAAACAGAACTTCCCACCGTAGCAAGGGCCGAAAGGATTCAGTTATTCTGTATTGTTGCATACTTCATGTAAAGCTCTGTTTTTCAAATGTGTGATGAGTTTCATATTTGACTCTTCGATAACACCATTCGAGGCAAGAAGATATGAATATAAACATCGTAAGGAATCTGCGTATTGTCAGTAGCTCAATATTCTATAACCATTTCACGAAGATTCCAAGATTTATTCAATGATGCAGACAATCACCATGTGGTATAATTATGAAGCAGACAAGATGCCGCCTGCTGAGCATGGTCTTTAAAAAAATCTGGTATCTTAATCTTCTTGTCCACCTGAACTTGCAACTACCAGTGCAGTACGTTTTGTGCCTCACTCATTTCGAAGACCTCTTTGGAATAACTATGATGTTATTATTATCACCTTTGTGCTTACCGAGGGCAAGATCTAAGGAACTCCGGAAGACCACTCAGGAAATCTTCTCTCAGGTAACATGCTCCTCAGATATTTTTTTATTCCATATCTGCAAGCATTAAGCTCTTTTGGTTCCTGTTCCTGGTAATTTTCTTCTTCTCATGAAACTTCTTGGCATTGAACTGATGTGTAGATTACACCAACCATAATAGGCATATTACAGCACTGATCAAAGGCCACCTGATCCCAGATTCGAATGTAATACACAAATCTATGTATTTCAAGATTCGAGATTTCTCAAATTCTTATATTGGAGGAAGGAAGCACAAGGTCTCAAGTCGGGAAATCTACCCCCAATTAGGCCTGACCATTCTCGAATATAATCCAGTCAGGTAGCTATATATATATATATATATAAGAATCCAATAGGGAAGAGAAGTAATAGCATTTTACATATTGTATTACAACATGTACTTGTTGCAAGTAAGTTCTGTTGAACTCTCATGAACACAGCTCTCCATTCTTTTGCACCTGAAACTCCTCATAATATACAACAAGTGACCGAAACTGAAAGGATCATGCAATCTAATTGAATATAGAAAGATGATATACAACAAAATTACACCTCTGGAACATACCACTACGTATCTACACACTCAATACCTACTAAGAAATGTCTAGGACTCCCATCAATCTTTGGCAGGCTAATAAAATGGCAAATGGATCAGAACAATCACACAAATTTCAGACAAAGTTGCTTTGAAACATTACCCAGCCAAACTATTCATGGATGAACACAAGTATGTCAAAAAGTCTCACCCAAAGTGTAGTGATGTGCTTATATATCTATCCATGATCAGTTTGATTTACCTTTTTTTTCATCAGTGAGAAATTTTCTCAGAGGAATCCGAGCTTTGATAGAATCTTCCTTACTATTCCCTGCCCCCATTGAATGTCGCTTTCCAAGACATTTTCATGAGTCGTGTGAGCCTCAGAAACTTTAACTATTGCTGTGGTTGAATTAAACATGACTTGAAATTCATTGTCAACCAACTCTGGCTCATCACTGAGTGTTTCAGCTATCTCTTGGGGGTTTCCATCTTCTGATTCTTCTTTTTGCTCCTCATTGACCTGGACTCCATCATCTAATTCTTCTTGTTCCTCAATGAACCGGACCTTTTCAGTACAATCAAGCAATAAAAAAACATAATAACATCAATATTTCAGCAGTTTCAGGTTGTTTTGGAGGAATTCAGAATAATAGATGACCTAAAAGAGTGGAAAAAACTGCTCAACCAGCATGAAGAAGCCACAGATTTATTTCAAATTTATAGCCAAAAGTGCTCATCAGATGCTTGTGGGGCTAATGTTAAGTCTCTGAAATCGAGACACAGTGCAAGTTTTGTGTCTTTCGGTTGCAACTTTTTTGTTTTTCATCATAATTGACAGAGAAGATGATTACTGCTTATAAAATGGGGTAGGGAATTTCTTTGTTCCCTCTATCAAAGGCAATAGGAAGATATCGATTTCGAACAAAAAGGCAATTCGATTACAAGCCAAGGAGTTAATGGTTTTATCTTCATTATCAATAAGATTGGAGACATCGTCTTTTCTTTCTTTTTGCACATTCAGATGCAGAAATTCTGTACGAAGAAACAACTTCATGTGCCATGGAAATGGACAAAGCTCAATCCATTGATAAACATAAACGATCATACAGAAGAAAAAACTGAGAATAAAAACACTCCTTTTTATTATGCAAGTGACGTTACTCTAAGTGGAATAGAAACTCCAAGCCAACAACAAAGAAAAAGAAAAGAAACCCTTGTGCTGGAAACAAAATCAACCACTTTTCTTCACAGGGCAGGTTTGAACAAGAAACATGGGGAAGAAATTTGGAGGGCATGACAAGAAAGAGAACGCCGTGCTCATCAAGAGTTTACCTCTGGCATGTTCTGATCCTTGGTTTCATCAACTGCTTCAACTGAATTGTCCATAGTAATCCTCTCTTCAACTTTATCATTAGTTGTTTCTTCAGTTTCAGGTGGAGTCAAGCCAGGTGCAAGAACAGGACTTCCTTCAAATTCAAATAGGTTTCCCTTCACATCTTCCTTTCCCTGATCATTAGCTTCTGAAACTTTACGCATCTGTTCAAGATCATGGACTGTAACTTCACTCTGAAGTGCCATATTGTTCACACCTCTTCTTCGAGGTGTGCTCTTGGGGACATCTTCATATGAATCTATATTTTCTGCAACCATGGGCATTGGTTTCTCCAAGGAAGAAGAAGAAGAAGAAGAAATATCACCTACAATTTGTTGCACGTCTGGTTGAGCAAGTGGTTTCTTCTCTAAATGAGTTTTGCTGTCTTTAGTCTTGGGGACATCTTCTGATAAATCTATATTTTCTGCAACCATGGCCATTGGCTTCTCCAAGGAAGAAGAAGAAGAAGAAGAAATATCACCTACAATTTGTTGCACGTCTGGTTGAGCAAGTGGTTTCTTCTCTAAATGAGTTTTGCTGTCTTTAGTCTTGGGGACATCTTCTGATAAATCTATATTTTCTGCAACCATGGCCATTGGCTTCTCCATGGAAGAAGAAGAAGAAGAAGAAATATCACCCACAATTTGTTGCACGTCTGGTTGAGAAAGCGGTTTCTCCTCTAAATGAGTTTTGCTGTCTTCAAAGTCTAGCGCATCGGTTGCATCAGATACCGTCTCTTCTTCAGGAAGATCCAAATTCTCAGAAAAATTTGACATTTCAGAATCAATCATGGGTTTCTCATTTGAGTAATCAAGTTGTTCTTCCTCTACTATTTTCTGAAGCTCAGCATTCCCCCAATACTCACAAACAGTTATTCTGTTAACAGTTTCCCAAGTCTTAACAATTCGGTCAGGCCCCGGCTGCCAAATAATATTTCCAGATACTGACTTCAGAATAAACTTGTATTGAATTGATTTCTCAGCAGGAACTTCCTGTTCAGACACATGAAGGTCTATTTTATGCCACAAATTAAAGTAAAAATTATTTTCTTCTTCATACTTCTGTTGGATCAATGGAGGATTCTACTCACCATCTCAACAAACCATTGATGCCCTTCTGACCAGGTCATTGGTAGTGCATTCGAGGGATCCCAAGCACCAATCATAGGATGATCACCTACTATAAAAAACTGTTCGCCAAACCTACAATCTTTTTGTAACTGAAACTTGATCCGAACAAACTTTGTTTCCTCTGCACAATCCGTATGTTGTCTTTAGAATTTTTTAGGATAATAGAATATGAATTAGAAAACTTGCAAAAGGTAACTAGGACCCACCAGTTTCTTGTGCTTGTGGATCTTCAGTTTCCGAGTCCACCTGCAACAATTTATACATGTCAGATTGAATCTCACAGGATATTCCAAAACTTATATACACATACTCACACAAGGAAAGAAAACAAATCTGAAACAAGTAGCAGCTTAGTGAGAATTGAGGGGATATAAGATGGGAAAGCTCAATCTGACAGCCGCATGCAAAATTGCAAAAAATAAAGAAAGCAAAGGAAAGGAAAGAAAGGAAAAGAAGAAAGAAGGAAGCAGCTAGAACTTAAAAGTGTTCATTGAAACTCACAAACATGGTATTCGAAGAAGACAAAGAACCCCAAGAAACATAACTCGCCATTGAAAATTAATCAAAACTATGGTAAAAGGAAACCAAAACAAAAGAAAGAAAGAAGCAAAACGCATCATTGAGAAAATGAAAATTCTGGGAAAGAAGGAGACCTGGGGTTCGTAAGGCACAGCATGAACTGGAGAAATACCCTTGTTTTGAACAATTTGAAGGAACCGAAAGTTGCCGACTTTATCATTAGAGAAGGAAAATTCAGGCCTGTCAGAGAAATGAAAGGCAGAAACAAGCCTTGGGGAAGAAGAAGAAGCAAGGCCATAAAAAAGGGGCTTAGAGCAAGAACTCGTGAAGGATTCCATCACTCGGCGAGTGAAGCTAACGACGAGATAGTGATCACAGGCAAGTTTTTGTAGTTGGTGTGGCTTTTTGTTTCTTTTTTCCTTATCAAAATGTGGCTTTCTTTCTTGATGCCAATTGCCACAACAACGACAACAAATACAGCTTTTTGTTGGTTAGTGGCTGAGAATGCAAATTAATAATTTCTATCACAAGCGGCAAGGTAAGGCCACTTTTTATAGGGGTGGGTCCAAACATACGTGTCTACGAGAAAATTGCAGAGCGGATCCGATTACACGTGGCGGGAAGGAGGAGTGAAAGAAGGAATGACTAATGCATCAATAATTGTCTCTCTCTTCAAAAATAATAGAATAGTTAAAAATAAATAAATATCTATCATTTTTAAGTAATTTAAATATTTTTTTGATAAAAATAAATTCGCTATTTGAAATTTATAATTACTAGTAATTTTTAGTTTTTAGTCGACGGACGGACGTGAGAATCTAAGCTCAGCTTAAGAACAGGGGGTTTCGTTTTAGTAGTTCGTATGGCTCATTAGGTAAGGCAATGATATAGGGTTGCCTTAAAATTAAAATTAAGCATGAACAAAAATTTTGTAATAAATTAAAGTGTATTGCAAAATCCTTTTTTTTTTTTAAGTGTCCATGGTATTTAACAACATAAAAATGAACTATATTTGTTTATGATTGGTCCCCAACTCCCCATAATACGGATAAAGCTACTTTATAAGATGATTTCAATATTTCTTTAGATACTGTATATATTCTTTCTTTTTCCCTTTTAAATAGTCATCAAAGCATATGTAGAGGGAAAAAACCAAGTACTAGACATATATTAGCCAACAGCTAATTAAACTATAATGTAACTATAAGGCGTAGATCGTGCATTGTTTGGACTTTCTCTCAGAGGATAAGAATGTCTTTATTTATCATTCTCTCAATATATATATATATTCGGCACCGGAATAATTTTATTATGATATTTATTTGACTACATATATTCATAGGACTAATATAATGATTATATATACCGTAGATGGTACTACTTTCTTTCTCTAATATATTTGTTCAAAATATAAGATTTCAAATGATATACCTAATATATAAAATGATATATAATATAATGTTACACAAGGCGGATAATATCATATTTGTTAAATTAATCAATTTGTTTTATTTTCTTAATTAATATGAATTAATTAACTAGCTAAAATATCGAGGATCAGAGGAAGTGATACTCTTAGCCATTTAGGTGCAGCCTAGAGGCACGTGGTTTGTTCCCTTATCACTTCTTTTTCTTCAAAAATGAATTTGTAATTGATTATAAATATAGACACATGATAAAGTGATGACTTAAATTTTTGGAGGCCTTCATATTAAATAAATAGAAGTCTGTATAGTCTGTATATATGTTGTTTGTAATAGAGTCTGGACTTTGTTGAGGATACGTGAGGAATAGGTGAATAGGTTATTATTGGGCCTTAATGTTACTGATTAAGCCCAACCTTGATAGTTGTATAAATTATGTGTCCAGGGATATATTAATGGATGCTTTTCCATTTTTATGCTGAATAATAAGATCTTTTCCTTGGGCCAACTCGTGTATGTTGTCATGGTATCAAGAGCCCCAGGTTCAATTGGATCCGGTTTGTGATTCAAGAAACCGGGTTGCTGGGACGACGGATCCCCAAGATATGAGATCCGATTAGGATCTCGGTTTTTCAAGAAATCCATCTGGGTCGCACGGGTGTTCAAGAAACCTCTGGTTAGGGCACCGGAATCCCATTCGAAGCACGATGGGCGAACCGAGTAAGAATGCAGACTCGCCGGCGCTGAGCCTCAGCTTCACCCATCCCTTGTACCTACACCCGTCGGACACCCAGGGAGCTACAATCATTCTGCAAATCCTTCTCGGTAGCGAGAATTATAATGTCTGGAGCAAAGCGATGATGATCGCTCTTCGCGGTAAGCACAAGTTAGGCTTTATCGACGGTAGTTGCTCTAAGGAATCGCAAGACAAGACTCTCCATGATCAGTGGGAGAGATGTAATGCCGTCGTCTTGTCTTGGATTTTGAATTCTCTGTCGAAGGAATTGGCGAACGGTGTTGTATACTATCAAGATTCACATTCGGTTTGGGTCGATCTTAAGGAAAGATTTGACAAGGTTACTGGATCGAGGATTTTTTCTCTTCATCGTGAAATTAGCTCTTTGTCACAAGGTGATCTCCCTGTTTCTGCGTATTATTCACAGCTTAAAGAGTTGTGGGAGGAGCAATCTTCTCTTCTCAATACTGGACGCAAGTGTCACTACTGCACGTGTGGGGCAGCGCAGACGCAAATTGATCTTGCACAGCAACAGAAGCTTCTTCAGTTTTTGATGGGCCTGAACGAATCCTTTGGAGTGGCCAGATCCCAAATACTTCTAATGTCTCCACTTCCTTCGGTCAATCAAGCATATGCCATGGTTGCTGAAGATGAGGCTCACAGAACGATTGTTGGTTCTGGCAAATATTCTGCAACTGAAGGAATTGCAATGGCAGTCAGAGGCAGGGGTCGCGGACGTGGCAGAGGCAGAACATCTAATCTTGAGTGCACTCACTGTGGGAAAAGAGGGCACACTAAAGATAACTGTTACCAGTTAATTGGATACCCACCAGATTTTCGGGGATCCAAAGCTAAGCAAGGAACCACTGCAGACGCATCTCAGCGAGGGATGGAAAATTCTAACAGTAATGATAAGAGCACGCATTCGGCTAACCACATCTCAACTTCCCTCACTCCAGATCAGTATGAAAGATTGCTGGAACTGTTGAAAAAGGATGCTGAAGAGAATCTACATGCGCTAACTGGTTCAGGTTTGCTTAACCCCTCTTTATATAATTGTTGTAGAACAACTTGGGTTTTGGACTCAGGAGCAACAACACATTTAGTGAGTGATTTGTCACTTTTAGATGATTATAAACAATATTATGGACCAGTTAGAACAATAAGAATACCTAATGGAGATAGAGTAAACATAACTCATACAGGCACTGTGTGTTTCCCAAATGGTATTACCTTGCGTGATGTACTGTATGCACCCTCCTTAAAGTTTAACCTTATATCCATATCCAAACTAACCAGGGAAGTGGAATATGTGGTTGCTTTCTTTCCTAACACTTGTTTAATGCAGGATCTCCAGGATGGAAAATTGAAGGTGACTGGTAAATTGCTTGATGGTTTATATGTATTGGAATTCCCTAAAAGAAACGTTGTGAATGTTGTTAGTGAAGTAGTTAGCAAGAATGAGTCCATAGATGCTTCACTACTGCATAGTAGATTGGGGCATGCCCCTATTACTGTTCTGAGACATTTGAATATTGTAAACAACAAGGAAGTTACATTGAATAAAGATTGCACTGTTTGTTTTCAATCAAAGCAGACTAAGCTTCCCTTTCCCCATAGTTGTATTAAGATGAAAAGAATATTTGAACTGTTGCATATGGATGTGTGGGGACCTTATCGGACCCCCACACATTCAGGACACCAATATTTCTTAACAATAGTGGATGACTTTTCTCGTGCAACATGGACATTTCTCATGCAACACAAAACTGAAACTGCTTCTCATATTGAAAATTTTATTGCATATGTTGTGACTCAATTTTCTGTTGTGGTTAAGAAGGTTCGGAGTGATAATGGAACTGAATTTGTTAATAAGAACTTAAGAGAGTATTTTGGTAAAAGAGGCATAGTGCATGAAACAAGTTGTCCTTACACCCCGGAACAAAATGGTATAGCTGAGCGGAAACATAGGACATTGATGCAAGTGTCTAGGAGTTTAATGATACAATCAAATGTGCCTATTAGATTTTGGGGAGAATGTGTCAAAATAGCAACTTACATAATAAATAGGGTGCCATCCAGGGTCTTGAATTTTAAAACTCCTTATGAGGTAGTGTATGGTCACCTAGCAGATTATGATCACTTAAAGGTTTTTGGATGTCTTGCATATGCAACTAATTTGAATGTTAGGGATAAATTTCAACCTAGGTCAGTACCTTATGTTTTTCTAGGCTATCCAAGTAATCAAAAGGGGTATGTGCTGTACAATGTCAAGAGTAAAGATATATTTGTTAGTAGGCATGTCAGGTTTCTTGAGAAACAATTTCCCTTTAAGGAACAAGAACATGTTCAGCAAGGGGGAGTGGACAGATTAGTTAGAGAAATGTTTATGTTTGATCCAGAACTAGGGAGTGAATCTACAAAGGAACCTGAGGATCCTTCTCAAAACAAAACAGGGACTATTGATCAAAGTCCATCAGAAGGAGAAATAGAGGATGAGAATTTTGTGTCTAGAGAACCAATGCAGCATATTGAGCCTAGACCCATAAGACACAAGCGACCACCTATATGGTCACAGGATTATGTATGCAATCTGATCAAAGCTAACAATTGTATAGCTGCAGGTACAGTGCCAAGGACAGCAGGTTGTAAGTACCCTCTCGAGAACTATATTTCATATGAGTCATTTTCGCCTTCCTATCTCTGCTATTTATGTTCCATTGATTCGGTTATTAAACCTAGAACTTATAGTGAGGCAATAAAGGATGATAAATGGGTAAAAGCAATGCAACTAGAGATGAATGCGTTACAAAATAATGATACTTGGGACATTGTGCCTTTACCAAAAGGTAAGAAGGCAATAGGATGTAAGTGGGTATATAAGGTGAAAAACAATTCTGATGGTTCTATTGATAAGTATAAGGCTAGACTTGTTGCGAAAGGGTACACTCAAAGAGAAGGGATCGACTACCACGAAACCTTCTCTCCAGTAATTAAAATGATCACTGTGCGTATTATTATGAAAATGGCAGCTGTGTTTGGTTGGAATTTATTTCAAATGGACGTTCATAATGCATTTTTACAAGGTGATTTGGATGAGGAGGTCTATATGACCATCCCTCAAGGACTTGAGAACAAGGGGGAGCAAATGGCATGTAAACTTAAGAAATCATTATATGGTTTAAAACAAGCGTCACGACAATGGAATAATAAGCTAACTATGGCCTTGGTAAATGGTGGTTTTAAACAAAGCAAATATGATTACTCACTGTTTATTAAGGAATTTGATTATGCTTGTGTTTATATCCTTGTTTATGTAGATGATCTACTTATAACAGGAAGCTCCGAAGAAAGGATAAAGGAGGTGAAGGAACTCTTGCATGCACAGTTTAAAATCAAGGACTTGGGAGAGATGCGGTACTTCTTGGGGATTGAAGTTGCAAAATCTGACAAAGGGATCATACTCTCCCAAAGAAAATACGTTCTAGACCTTTTGGCTGACACTGGAATGAGTGGGTGTCGTCCATTGACACTTCCAATGAAACAGAATCTTCAGTTGCTGTCATATGAGGAAGGACGGGATAAGAAAGAGGATTTATTAAGGGATCCAGAAAGATATAGGAGGCTTGTCGGACGCCTTATTTACTTGACTGTTACTAGGCCTGACATCTCGTTTCCCGTGCAGGTTCTCAGCCAATTTATGCAGCAACCAACTAAAGCTCATATGGCGGCTGCATTAGATGTCGTGAGATACTTGAAGCAAAGTGCAGGACTTGGCATTATGCTCAGTGTAGAAGATGATCTGGTTCTGTCCTGTTTTTGCGATTCTGATTGGGCTTCTTGCGGTACTACACGTAGATCAGTCACTGGTTATCTGTTGAAGCTTGGTGACTCACTTATTAAATGGAAGACAAAGAAACAAGAGACTGTGTCTCATTCATCAGCTGAGGCTGAATATAGAGCCTTAGGGTCATCAGTTTCAGAGATAGTATGGGTTGAAGGTTTGTTGAAAGACCTTGGCATATCTCATGGAGAGCCTGTAAGTGTTCACTGTGATAGCCGTGCGGCGATACATATAGCATCCAATCCAGTATTTCACGAGCGGACGAAGCACATTGAAATAGACTGCCACTTCGTCCGCGAGAAATTGCAGTCTGGACTGATTGAGTTAATACATGTCCAGTCACAGAATCAGGAAGCAGATATTCTTACAAAGGCTGTGGGTAAAGATACTCAAGTTCGACTTCTTCACAAGTTAGGAGCTGTCAATGTGTTGCAGCCCCAAACTTGAGGGGGAGTATTAAATAAATAGAAGTCTGTATAGTCTGTATATATGTTGTTTGTAATAGAGTCTGGACTTTGTTGAGGATACGTTAGGAATAGGTGAATAGGTTATTATTGGGCCTTAATGTTACTGATTAAGCCCAACCTTGATAGTTGTATAAATATGTGTCCAGGGATACATTAATGGATGCTTTTCCATTTTTATGCTGAATAATAAGATCTTTTCCTTGGGCCAACTCGTGTATGTTGTCACTTCAACTGCAACAATTGTAACTCTTCCTGGGCCTTCCTATTTGGAAACCAAGACTGGATTTTTGCAAAAAAAAACAAAACAAGAAAGGACTTTAATGAACCATAGTAGATGACTCTAATGAGTAAAAGCCCCCATTCACTTTGGAGCTGGTTTCCCTCGTCAAATTTGCTTACAACCTTTTGGGAAGTTTGTGGTGAAAGGTGATTAGTTATTATTACTTACGGTGAATATACTAGACCTAATAAAAAAATTCCTTCGCAGACTTGATAAAAAGTATCCACATTTTAAATCATATTACTAAAGTTAACTTTTCCTTCAGATGGATGGCAATTGGAACATATAAGAGCCTATTTGGTTCAAGGAAATGGTTGAAAAGGAATGGAATAGAAAAGAATAGAACGGAACAGAATGGAAAATACTTTGCACAAAGATGTTTGGTATGCAAAGGAAGGAAAAGGAAAATGATAAATTAAAAATAAAGGTAGATGAAATTTTTTTTTAAAAAAAGGAAAATGCTCAAATTGTCCTCGTTCACATGCACTCATCTTCTTCTCTTCTCCCACTCCATTGTTTTCCAGCATCATCACCATCGTCATCATCTCTCTCTGCCATCACCACCACCATCGACTTCTTCCTCCTCCTCCTCCGACGGATTTGCAGCAGCGTCGACTTCTTCCTCCTCTTCCAATGGATCTGCAACAATAGGAGCAGAAGGAGGTGATGACGGTGGCAAAGTGGTCACCGTCAACTTCTTCCGATGGTGGTAAAGGGGTCACTGTCAACATCGACGGCAACAGCAACAAGCGCATTGTGTCACGTGGAAGAAGAAGATTGGACACCCATTAAAGAAGAAAAACAAGGGTCATTTGGGAATTTACCACCTTGTAAAATTTGTTCTCACCAATAATGAAAGGAAAGATCTTCCCATGGATGATGAAAAATTACCCTCTACCGGAAATTATTTTTCTAGGAAAATAGTGAACCAAACGGCCGTCACAAACTAGAAAATCTGATTTTCCATTTCCCTCCTCTGATTTTCAGCGAACCAAACAAGGCCTAAGAATGGGAAAATTTTCCCACCTACAAAAAAAAAAAAAAAAGGAATCCAAAAGAAATTGGGATTTACACCTTCAAAGAGAGAGAGAGTACTAGAGTGACGTGACTAGGACAAAATGGATCAGATCAAAGCTCAATTTCTTTAAGAAGATTCATATGATGTTGGCAACGAATTTCAACCAAAGTAATGATTAGAGATGATAATGGTTTCTCCTATCTTTGCTTTCTCTCAGTATCGAGGCTCATGCAATGTATTGGAAGCTGAAGCTTGGGGATTCTTCATAACCTTTAGGTTGCTTGGTCCAAAGGTTTCAGGAAGTTCCTTATTGAATCTGATGCTCTTGACCTTATTCATTGAACTAATCTATCAACCACCCATGAAAGTCGGTCAAGTTTAATATTCATTGAAATTCTTCAATAGAAGCTTTGTCCTTATGATATTTATTTGTTTCAGACTTGTCTTTAGAGTTTAAAATGCTCCTACTAACGGATTAACAATGTCCAAGTGTACATACTGAATTTAATCATGATTTCATAAGTGTTCATAATACATAAGTTGTTTAACCTTTTAAATTTTAATGTATTGCAAAAGGAAAAGCATGTGAGAATACTGTTGACCTTGATTTCATGAAACGACCTTGATTCTAAGATTTGTTTTGCATATGGAATGTGTGGGTTGTTGTTTTTTTCATTATAGTAAAAATGAAATGATTCCAAACTTAAAAGTTTGGGAAAATTTTAAGAAAATATCATTTGAACTTCAAAATCCTAAATCAGTAATTTGACAAGAACTTGAGTTGTCAATCTCATTACTTTATTTGTCAATCTCATTACTCTTATTGTTAATAAAACCAATTTAGGATTTTAAAGTTCAGATGATATTTTTTTAAGATTTTCCCTAAAACACTGCTGAAGTGAATGTTATATGCCCATGAATCCTTCAAAAGTTGATGGCCCTTTCGTACTGTCTAGAATAAAAAACATGGATGGATTGAAGGAATATACCTTCGGTAATGGACGTGAGAGTAGAAGGACTATAACAATTATTGTTTAAAAGGAGATATTTAGGAATTTGAGTGGGTGATTTAACTGTATTGTGCGGTTTGAGTTTAATGTTTGTTGTTCCTTATTCTAGTTTCAATTTTTGCTTGTTAGTGAGTTGTACAACTTTAAATTTCCTCAACTCATGTTTATTTAATGAATTCGTTGGAAGGAAATAAGTTATTTATTTGCAGGTAGGGAAATGCTAGTTAAAAAAGAAAGAAAGAAACACGTTGAAATCATTTAAATGAATCAAGTCAAAACTAGGGGCTATGGCCAAAGCACACTTACTAACATATCAGCTTTATAGATTTTAATTCTCTTTCGCTATATTTTTTTATATATAGCATCAATCTTTGCTATTCAGTGAAATAATAGTTGTAAAAAAATATAGGGAAAACTAATCCCACGGTTCTTATAATTTGCCTTAATTTTGAATTAGGTCCTTTGACTTGTTTTACTCCCTCCGATCCTAATTATAAGATAAAGTTGATTTTTTTGGAGAAATTAAGGAAGCCAATTAAATTACTTTAGAGTGTTTATCTGTTGAAACTTAAAGGATCTAATAAAAAAGTAATAAAACTTCGAGACCTAATTCAAAACTAAGGCAAATCATAAGGATTGTGGGATTGGTTTTCCCAAAAATATATAAGCATGATTTTTTTTTAATATTATGATTTTTAAAAGAAAATAAATTCTTGTTGAATTCACTTTAGAAACCTTTCATATTTGACTCATGTTATATGTGGTACACATGGAAGATTTTTAATTAGAATAGAAAAGAGAATGGAAGAAGGAATGGAATGAAACTAAGTATATAACAGAAAAAAAAAAAATATCATAGAAATGTTTTAATTATATGATTGAAAGTTCGTCTATGCCACTAATAATTATTGCACCGTCCAGTTATGCAAGTGTGTGTGTGTGTATAAACAAGTAAGGCAATATTTTTCTCCTCTGTTATAAAATCTTCTCATTTTTGGATTAAAAAAAGGTACCCATGATAATTTTTCAGAGTGCCAAAATGCCAAAGACGTTAGCTTCCGTAAACGGATGTTTAGTTTGTGTTTGCTATCACTTATATTTGGATAAAAAGTCTTTATTATGTAAACTGAGATAAAACTCCTCTCACATACTTACCTCGTATACCGTGAATCACGATTTATAAGCACTTATTAAGCTATTCACAGGTACTTAGTTTAACTCGTGGTCCCATTATTTTGTCCACGTGTCCTCCTCCTTCTCCCGCTTCATGTCTTCATGCCAGAGCGGTTACTTTAGTTCTGCCATGCTCCTTCTTTTGAACAACCAAACAGAGGACTTTGAGATATAGAAAAATCCAAGAGAGTGTCAAGGAAAAATAAATTCCCATCGTCCATGAATTGCAGAGAGGAAAAGAGATTCCATGGAAGAACGTGAATAAAGAATTAGAGAAAGAGAGGTTAAGTTGCATCCTTCGGAGTCTGTGAAAACATCTAGGGCCATTAATGTCAATGCCAGAACACAGATCAGTTTACAACTTGGAACCACTAACTCCATTGTTGATTGGTTTGAGAAGAAGAAGATGATGATGATGAACCTAAAGAGAGATTTGAGGTTGTGGCCTCACTAATGGGTTGGGACTTGGGAGAATTGTTAGACGGCTTTAAGAAATACTTACATATTTTTAGAGCGTGACTATATTTATATTTTGATTAATTAAAATAGAACAATTCATTTTATTTTAATCTTATATGATAGATAAGTCATATAAAGAAATTCAAATTTTATAATTTTAAAAAATAACAATTTATGAGAGGGAATTGCATTTTTTGTTTTTCTAAATTATGAAATTTATGTTTTTAAAAATCATAAAATTTTAAATTTCTTTATATGACTCATGTGCCATATAAAATTAAAATAAGATGAGTTACTATATTTTAATTAATTAAAATACGGATGCGATGGTGCTCCTAAAATATATAAGTATTTCTTGCTTTACAATTTAGCATAGCCTATCAAAATAACATGTGAAGGACACGTGGACCAAATGGTAGGGCCAACGAGTTAAACTAAAAGTCTGTTTGGTGAAGTTAACGTGTTCGTTTGGAATAACTTATTTTTGGGCAATAAGTGCTTATAAATCGTGATTCACAGTATACGAGGTAAGTATGTGAAAGGAGTTTTATCTCGGCTTGCATAATAAAGACTTATTATCCAAAAATAAATGATATCAAACACATATAACATCTTTTGCATTTTAGCACTGTTTTTTCATCTCTCTAGTATTTTTGTACCCAAGGTTTTTATACAAAAGAAAAAGAAGAAGCTACGAACTAGTGTTACACATTATTGCAAAATAAACAATGCTGTGATACAAGATTTGCCACAACACTTCCTTGTTGAACTGCCAATTTGCCACTCCATTTGTTCCATAGATGAACCCCATAAGTCTGTCCTCTAAGCTGAATCAATTTAGCTTTGACCCATCTTGATTCATCTCTGTTCTTTGGCTTCTCAAACCACACACCTATTCTGGTCCAATCCACAGGATAAAACGCCATTGGAGGTAACACTGTCAAGTTTAAACCATCTTCTTCTTTCACTCTCTCAACCACTCTTGACACTAAATATGGACCGTTATACCCCCACCTGTTACCATTAAAATTCAACGCAAATTCTTGTATGAATCGTAACAAAAGAGGGTGATTCTTATCAAACACGAGAACTGCGTTGTTCAATCTGGTCCAGTGTTTAGAAACAGAGTCCGTACTTTGTGCTCCAATGCAATTCCTTAATCCTTTGAAGGGTTTAAGGATTATGAAATCTGTGTCTAGATAAATGCCTCCGTATTTGTATAGAACCACAAGTCTTATTAAGTTTGATAGATTCTGAGGCAGAGGAATCTCACCTGGGTCCGTCTTCCCCTGTATCAGATCATGAAGCCATGATTCTGCTGGAGTGCTCTGAAACAAAAATGGCAGATTTGGTGTAAAAGCCTCAACTTTGAAGCCACGATCAGTCAGAGGCTTCAGAATCTGATACCCTTTTTTGGAATCTAAAGTTCTTGATAGGATTACTAAGCATCCCCGAGGATGAGCCTTGAACAGAGATTCTAGAGATAATAGTTCTCTGTTTCTGAACTGGGTAACAGGGGAAATCCAAGTCATGAAGAATTGAGCTTCACATCCATGGCCGAAGAATCTTAAAACTCTACCATGAAACTGACGGCTTAAATTGGTTGACTCAAAAATCTTGAACTCGTGAAACCTTTTCTTGAACCAAGCGATTCTTTCCTTTTCTGTGACATTCAGTGGAGGAACTAGAGGCTTCTGGTTTCCTCTGTCTTCTTCTTCTTCTTCAACGGGCACGTGGGAAAGAGTTGACTGTATTGCCTTTTGAATTCTGGGTTTGTGCAATTGTAACTGAAACTTCTCAGGGGCTTTAGAATTTAAGGAATAATGGGGGATTGTTATGTGTTCAAAGAGGAGGAAAATAATTGCAGAGAAAGTGATGAAGAAGAACATGATACAGAGTTTGGCACGTATAAGAATCTTGTGATCAAACATTGCAAACAACAAATGATGGATTATGATGATGATGATGAAACAGAGGTCGCTGGCAGAGAAAATGTAACTTTGAAGAAGAAAAATATGAAGGAAGTCGTAATGAATTTGTCCAAGTTTGGAAGAAACAGTGATGCCGGTGCAGGTCATAGTCAGCCACCTTCTTAGAATATTTTTCCCTTAAAAAAATTTGATTTTTTGATATTTTACTAAGGTTCTTTTTGTTTTTAAATGAAGCTTTTTCCTCTTCCACTTCTTTTTTTTAAATTGATTGATATAAATTTGAAATTTAAATCTTTTTATACATATTCAGTAAACTATTGATTAAAATGGTAAGTGACTTCATTCTTGTAAAAATAAGAATATAGGTTCAAATCCCGAAAATCATATTTATTAAGAAAGACGAAAAATTTTTATATTTTAAATTTGTAATTTATATGTCATTTATTGGAAAAAAAATTATTGGGTAGAATTTTTCTTCCTGTTGTCAGGGTGCTAGTTTTTTTAATCACTGAACTGAAGTAAGCTTCAAATGACACAGTCCAATTCAGTCACCGATATGAGGCCATACCAGAAAAGGAAATTAGATTTAAAATTGTGATACGAAAAACTTTTTTATTTTGACTATCAACTATCAATGTATTTCGTGATTCGAATATAATTTTGACTGATTCATGCCCATATTAAATAGTTTTAGCCCTTTTTAATCTCATGAATTGATTCTGCATGTTTGGGTCATTGAATTTCGTTCTGCATTACTTCCAAAATTCTCTAACACATTAAAAATTTCATTTCATGTATAATTACTTTTTTTTTTGTACATATATATAGTTCTTGTATAATCACTGTTGGTTAATTAATGTGTTTGCTTATTTGAAAATTTATAAAACGAGAACGAGAAAATAATAATTGTGAATGAATGCAAAAAATTTGAAAGGAAAATGAATATATATATATATATATATATATATATATATATATATATATATATATATATATATATATATATATATATATATATATATATATATATATATATATATCCCAATTGTTTCATTATCCCTCATCTATTTTAAGATGATGATGATGATATAAATATTAATGTAATTAAAAAAATTGAGTATGTTGCCTTGTTTCGTTTATAATCTTCCACGGAAAATGATATGGTAGGCTGATGCATAAAAATATTCTATATAAACCTAATTAGATTGCTTTAATTTACTATAATGTCATTGTTAAACAAATCTTGCACGAATATTGCATATCTCTGCATTATTCGTACATCAGATGTGATGTCCCAACCGTCAGCAAGATTGAACAAAGACAATATATACTCCAATACATATGACATGTGGAAAACTATATTCTATTTAAAATTGCTTGTTTACAGGGAGTTGGTAATATTATCCTCATCATTATTAATTTTTTATATCGAGATATATTCTTAATGTCAGTCACAAACCTGGTCAAATTTGGCAAGAGCTACAAAGACCTATATTAATTTATGGAGACATTATTATTATTTAATCCTTATATACAAAACAATATAATTTCATTCACTAATCAAAGAACATATCAAATTATCAGTATGTGTATGTGAGTTGATTGCTATTTGCCAAGAGTGATGTAAGATTGTAAGGCATCTTCGGCTCGCCCAAACTGACTTTCAACACTAAAAATGAAGTTAAAGTTAAAAGCTTCCAACATCACGTTGTGCCACGGTGCGTTGGATTGTTAATTTCTTTCCTTTTTTCCTTTTTTTTTTGGCCCCTCTGACCTTTGTCATTGACATATATAGCACCACGTCACTGTTAGTGTCGGTTTATTTTAGCTTTAGGGAGATATTTTTACTGCGTTTGAAGTAAATATGTGAAAGAAGTTTTACTTCGATTTGTGAAAAAATACTTTAAAAAACATTTTTTATGTGAAACTAAAATATGAGACGATATCGATACTTTATTCTGGTTTAAAAAAAACTTAAATTATTGAGTTTGAGCTTTTGAGATGTACATTAAAAACTTATGGAAGAGTTTTGTTGATGTTGTTGTTGTGATTTTATCCCATTCAAATTAAATTACTTTGGTCTTATTTATAAATGCAATTTTGACCTTATTTATGATTAATTCCAAAAGTCAACATGAATAAATTCTTTTTATTTATTGTAATTAGTAGAAACAAAATAAATAAATAAATGCATTTATTACTTGGAAACTTGACTTATAATAAGGACCACAATTTTTTATCAAAATAGACATATAAATAGGAAAAACTTCTAAATACAGAATGATTTAAAAAAAAACAAATTAAAGAATATTTTTTATGTGAATTGTTAAGATATCTATTGTACCTGTGATATTACATTAGTAATTGAAAGTTTGACTTCACGACTAGAGGAGAGAGAACTATGTTTAGCAGATTCAAATCTTGATGATCATCCCATGTTTCATAGGAGAAAGATTGAACCCAAAACAAAGAAAACGCTTGGAGGCTACTTTCTTCGAGTCTGTTTGGCAATGCGGTACAGAGGTTTAACCGCATATTTAGTTTTCAAAAAGCCCATTGGCCAATTTGACACCGTTTGGCAAGGCTTTTATTTTCACTAGGCTTTTATCACCACCGTTGCTTTTTTTTTTTAAAGCTAATTTGTGTAGCTTTTGCATTTACTTTCACTGCACTTCTCTCTCTTCCATCAATGTTGCTGCAGATACCGTTCGACGCATTGAAATCATGGCTCACCAAACTCAACCATTGTTAACGCATGCAAAAGGCGATCTCTGAGCTTTTGTTTTCGTTTGAATCTGAGCTTCCTGTGGTGCATTTTTTAGTGCTGCGTGCAGCAATCCGTGTCTGAGTGTCGCCGTCGTGGGTCATAGCACCGACCAAATCTTTGTGTGTGAAGCGCCATTCAGGTGTGAGCTTTAACCTCTGTTTGTTTTCATTATAATTATCACTGAGCTAATGGCTTGCCTTGGTAGTGCAGTGTTTCATCCGAATCTGAGGTTGCGTCTCGTCGGCGTCTCACGGTGGTCGGCCAAGGCACGTGCTTGTCGTGAAATTTTTGGCTCAACTGTGCTTGTCTTGTGGCGATCTGTGCGACCGGGAGTCAGGAGGTCCAGATCCGTGACTTGGGACAGAGAACAAAGGTCGTCAGAGCTTCTGCAAATCGCCGGAATAGTGTGAGTTGGCCGGTTCTTCTCTCTTCATCTCCTCACCGTGTCTCTGTCATATCAGTATTTATGGTTTGTAATTGTCTGCCCTATTTTGAGGAAATGCATATGGGCTTGGTTTTTATCCAAGGGGAAGAAACCTTCAAATTCGCTTTATAGCATGTGCTCTGTAATGCAGTACTTGTTGATTGCAATGCTCATTTCTTTGCGCCATATTCTTTTGCCATAGAAGGGAACCAAGATGGAAAAGAGGTTCAATTGCATAGAGAAATAAAGCAGAGCTCTATACCGAGGAAGCTCCCTGTCACAGTGAGTAATACTTGTGTTTTAGTAGAATATAAAAAGTAGTCACACATGCACACACATGTATATAATGCATTAATTCTTTTTTGCAAAATACCAAATCTAACTTTCATTTCAATTTTGTATCTCCCTCCTGGTATAGGCCTTTATCACATGAGTCGAAACTGTCTTGCTTTGTCAAAGTGTTGTTTTATTCCTTTTTTTCCTTTGTAATATACTTAGCAATAAGAGTCAGCTTTGCATCATTATACTCGATGGTGTTTTTCCCAATTTTGAGTGAGTTATCGTTATACGAGTAACTAATAATGGCTCAGATTTTCGCTCACATGTATTAAAGTGGCAATATGATCACACTTATTTGTCCCTTCTCCGTCATTAATTTGGCACTGTTAATTGGACCTTCTGGTTCATTGATTCGATAGATGCCCAAACTTGGAACTATTCTTTGTAAATATCTAGTCTAGTTGAGATGAAAGGAATGTTTAAACTTGTAGTTTAATAAGAATTTAGAGGTCATTTGGTTCCATATGTTACGTGTGGATAAGGGTGTACTGAATAACTTTTAGTAACAAGCTGTGAATTGGTAGTAATCACTGTCTCTCCTATTTCATTACTCTGGAATTTGTTCTCATATTTTGTTATTATATCCTTTTCTATATATTCTACTATTTAGTGGTCTTTTGCTTTTGCCTTTTTGAATGTGATTTTGATTTTAGCTTTCTTACCCGATAGAGAGAGAGAGAGCTCTCTCTCTCTCTTCTCTTCTTTGAATGTTTCTACGACGCAAGTGCTTGTTGGTGCGGTAGTGTAATAGTCTTCCTGTGGGGTGGAAGTATAATGGGTTGAATTTAATTGCAGAGCAGGGAGAATAATTTGTACGGAAGAGCACTGCTCATTTCAAAGGTGTTTCATCATATTATAATCCTTTTTTATTTTCAAAAACTCTCATATGTTCTTTATTAAGCCACTCTCGAGATATTTATTTTACAGTGCAATGTAGGTTTTAATATATATTTCTACGCCTTTACACCGGGGAAAAAAAAAACAAGAAGCTACGAACTAGTGTTACACATTATTGCAAAATAAACAATGCTGTGATACAAGTTTTGCCACAACACTTCCTTGTTGAACTGCCAATTTGCCACTCCATTTGTTCCATAGATGAACCCCATAAGTCTGCCCTCTAAGCTGAATCAATTTAGCTTTGACCCATCTTGATTCATCTCTGTTCTTTGGCTTCTCAAACCACACACCTATTCTGGTCCAATCCACAGGGTAAAACGCCATTGGAGGTAACACTGTCAAGTTTAAACCATCTTCTTCTTTCACTCTCTCAACCACTCTTGACACTAAATATGGACCGTTATACCCCCACCTGTTACCATTAAAATTCAACGCAAATTCTTGTATGAATCGTAACAAAAGAGGGTGATTCTTATCAAACACGAGAACTGCGTTGTTCAATCTGGTCCAATGTTTAGAAACAGAGTCCGTACTTTGTGCTCCAATGCAATTCCTTAATCCTTTGAAGGGTTTAAGGATTATGAAATCTGTGTCTAGATAAATGCCTCCGTATTTGTATAGAACCACAAGTCTTATTAAGTTTGATAGATTCTGAGGCAGAAGAATCTCACCTGGGTCCGTCTTCCCCTGTATCAGATCATGAAGCCATGATTCTGCTGGAGTGCTCTGAAACAAAAATGGCAGATTTGGTGTAAAAGCCTCAACTTTGAAGCCACGATCAGTCAGAGGCTTCAGAATCTGATACCCTTTTTTGGAATCTAAAGTTCTTGATAGGATTACTAAGCATCCCTGAGGATGAGCCCTGAACAGAGATTCTAGAGATAATAGTTCTCTGTTTCTGAACTGGGTAACAGGGGAAATCCAAGTCATGAAGAATTGAGCTTCACATTCATGGCTGAAGAATCTTAAAACTCTACCATGAAACTGACGGCTTAAATTGGTTGACTCAAAAATCTTGAACTCGTGAAACCTTTTCTTGAACCAAGCGATTCTTTCCTTTTCTGTGACATTCAATGGAGGAACTAGAGGCTTCTGGTTTCCTCTGTCTTCTTCTTCTTCAACGGGCATGTGGGAAAGAGTTGACTGTATTGCCTTTTGAATTCTGGGTTTTTGCAATTGTAACTGAAACTTCTCAGGGGCTTTAGAATTTAAGGAATAATGGGGGATTGTTATGTGTTCAAAGAGGAGGAAAATAATTGCAGAGAAAGTGATGAAGAAGAACATGATACAGAGTTTGGCACGTATAAGAATCTTGTGATCAAACATTGTAAACAACAAATGATGGATTATGATGATGATGATGAAACAGAGGTCGCTGGCAGAGAAAATGTAACTTTGAAGAAGAAAAATATGATGGTGATATACCCAAACATTGTCCATGTTTGGAAGAAACTGTGCTGCACGCCGGCACGTGCAGGTCATAGTCAAGCCATCTAGGGTAATATGGATGAACGCGGTTGTCAGCAACCTTCTAAGAATATTTTTCCCTTAAAAAAATTTGATTTTTTGATTTTTTGTTATTAAAGTTCTTTTTGTTTTTAAATGAAGCTTTTTCCTCTCCTTCTTTTTTTTTTTTTTTAAATTTGATTGATATAAATTTAAAATTTATATTTTTTTATACATATTCAGCAAACTATTGGTTGAAGTGGTTAGTGACTTGATTTTCGTAAGAAGAAAAATATAAGTTTAAATCCCGAAAATTGTACTTATTGAGAGAGGCGAAAACTTTTTATACTTTAAGTCTATAATTTATATGTCATTTATTGGAAAAAAAATTTTGGGTATATCACTCTGATCCTATTTATAAGTTCAGTTTCAGAGTAGTAAATGCATTTTGTATTTTTTTACTCCTATTAATTGCAATTAAAAAAAATTATTCATGTTAACTTTTGGAACCAATCATAGATAAGGAAATTGAAAATTTAACCCATAGTTAAAGAGTTAACTAACTCTTCTTGATATATGAGAATTAATTAAAAAATATTTATAAATATGACCAGAGTAATAATTTTTCTTCGGGTCATCTGGGTGCTAGTTTTTTTAATCACTGAACTGAAGTAAGCTTCTAATGACATGGTCCAATTCAGTCACTGATTAGTAGGCCATACCAGAAAAAGAAATTAGATTTAAAAGTGAGCTACGAAAAACTTTTTAACTATCAACCATCAATGTATTTCGTGGTTCGAATATAATTTTGACTGATTCATGCCCATATTAAATAGTTTTAGTCCTTTTTAATCTCATGAATTGATTCTGCATGTTTGGGTCAATGAATTTCGTCCTGCATTACTTTCAAATTTCTCCAACACATTAAAAATTTCATTTCATGTATAATTACTTTATTTGGTACATATATATAATTAATGTATAATCACTTATCGTTAATTAATGTGTTTGCTTTTTTGAAAATTTATAAAATGAGAACGGGAAAAAAATAATTGTGAATGAATGCAAAAAATTTGAAAGGAAAATGAAAAAATATATATCCCTCCTCAAAGTCGAGGTTCACATCATTATATTCATCTATTTTAAGTTGATGATGATGATTTTTGATCAAAAAAAAAAGTTGATTATGATGATCATATAAATAGTAATGTAATTAAAAAAATTGAGTGTGTTGACTTGTTTGGCTTATAATCTTCCAAAGAAAATGATATGGTAGACTGATGCATAAAAATATTTTATATATACCTAATTAGATGGCTTTAATTAACTATAATGTCATTGTTAAACAAATCTTGCACGAATCGTACAATCTCTGCATTATTCGTACCCAAGATGTGATAGCGCCCCCGTCAACAATGTTGAACAAATACAACATAATACACATGGCATGTGGAAAACTATATTCTATTTAAAATTGCTTCTTTACAGGGAGTTGGTAATATGATCCTCATCATTATTAATTTTTTATTTCAAGATATATTCTTAATATCAGGCACAAACCTGGTCAAATTTGGCAAGAGCTACAAAAAGTCAAAAACCTGTATATCAGCAAGTGTACGTGAGTAGATTGCTATTTGACAAGAGTGATGCAAGGCATGTTCAGCTCGGCAAACTGATTTTCTACCCTCAGTGTTTGATTAGATTAGATTTTGAAGAATAGATTTTACGATTTACGAAATAAATATATGAGAGGAGTTTTATTTCGATTTATAAAAAATGACTTTTAAAACTACGATTTTAGTTATTTTCAAACACTCACTAAAACAAAGTTAAAGTTAAAACCTTCCGACATCATGTTGTGCCATGGTGTGTTGGATTGTTGATTTCTTTCCTTTTTTGCACCTCTGTCCTTTGTCATTCACATAAAGCTCCAATTGATTGTTAGTGCTGGTTTATTTTAGCTTTACAAGTGCTTTTACTGTATTTAAAATAAATATATGAAATGAGTTTTGTTTCAACTTATAAAAAAGTGCTTTTTAAAGCATTTTTTCTTTCTTCTAAAAAATATTAAAATATCATATATTTCATGTAAAATCTAATGATCCAAAATATCATAAAAAATATATTTAGGAATGTCTCTAAAATTAAAGAGTAGCAGGAAAAGCACATTAGGCACCCGTGCCCTATTTTTAATGACTTGGATATCCCCCAAAGAGTTGGTAATGTGATCCTTATTATTATTAATTTTTTATATCAAGATATATTCTTAATGTCAGTCACAAACCTGGTCAAATTTGGCAAGAGCTACAAAAACCTATATTAATTTATGGAGACATAATTATTTAATCCTTATATACAAAACAATATAATTTCATTCACTAATCAAAGAACATATCAAATTATCAGTATGTGTATGTGAGTTGATTGCCATTTGACAAGAGTGATGCAGGGCATGTTCGGCTCGCCCAAACTGACTCTTTACACTAAAAATGAAGTTAAAGTCAAAAGCTACCAACATCACGTTGTGCCATGGGGCATTGGATTGATAATTTCTTTCCTTTTTTCGCCCCTCTGTCCTTTGTCATTCACATATTGCGCCACGTCACTATTAGTGTTGGTTTATTTTAACTTTACCGAGGTGTTTTTACTGTGTTCGAAATAAATATATGAGAGGAATTTTATTTCGACTTATAGAAAAATATTTTAAAAAACATTTTTTATGTGAAACTTAAATAGGAGACGATACCGATACTTTATTCTTAAATTATTGAGTTTGTGCTTTTAAGATATACATTGAAGACTCATGGAATTCAGGTCCCAAAAAAAAAAAAAAAGACTCATGGAAGAGTTTTGTTTACGTTGTTGTTGTGATTCTGTCCTATTCAAATTAAATTATTTAGATTTTATTTATAAGTCTAAATTAACTAACTTTCACATATTATGAGAGTTAATTAACTTATTAATTATGGCTAAATTTTCAATTTTGCCCTTATCTATGATTGATTTTAAAAGTCAACATAAATAAATTTTTTTGGTTATTATTGCAATTAGTAGAGACAAAAAAATAAAAAAAATGCATTTATTACTCGGAAACTTAACTTATAATAAGGACCAAAATATTTGGTCAAAATAGACTTATAAATAGGAAACACTTCTAAATACAGAATGATTTAAAAAAAAACAAATTAAAGAATATTTTTAATGTGAGTTGTTAAGATATCTATTGTACCTGTGATATTACTTAAGCAATTGAAAGTTTGACTTTACGACTAGAGAAGAGAGAACTATGTTTAGCAGATTCAAATCTTGATGATCATCCCATGTTTCATAGGAGAAAGATTGAACCCAAAACAAAGAAAACGCTTGGAGGCTACTTTCTCCATCTTCTTCTCCATAATCTTTATCCTTTCCTTTATAATAATACTCCGTCTCCTTAAGTACCAGGCAACGAACCATGGCTATTACTTTCCACTTCATTATTTAAGAGTTCAAAAGTGTATAGTTTCTTTTTTACTTAAAGTTTTAAATTTTTAAAAAATTGTAAAAAAATTGAAAGGAGTTCTATTTTTTACTCATAAAATATAAAAATGTCACTCATTTCATATAAAATCTAATTATCTAAAGAACCATAAAAAATATATTATCAACAACCTTGGATACCAAACATAGGAAGAGGATTCTTAGTCCTTTGATGAAGAGGATTCTTAGTCCTTTGATTGATTGAGGGTTCAAAGTTGAAGCTGTGACACCATATTTGCCAAAGTTTGTTTCGTAACACTCCAGCAAAAGCATGTCTTTATGATCTGAGAAAAGGGAAGAAGGACCCAGTAAAGATTCCTCAGCCACAGAATCTATCGAATCTCATAGTAGGACTTGTGGTTCTGTACAAGAATGGAGGAATCTACTTAAACACAATTGTTTAAGAAGCCAAGGAATGAGGAGGAAGCAACATGGGTTGAAGCGAAATTGGTTGAACTCAAAAGTGGAGACACTTACGGTGTGTTTGGTTTGAGGGGAGGGAAGGATGGTGAAATTACAATTTTGAATAAAAAAAATCCAAAATTTACCTTCTTATTTTTTTAAATTTTGGGTTTCCGCTCAAAATTTAAATACCTTCAACCCAAAAAGGTAATTTACCCACCCTCTCATTCTCTCCCCACCCTCTCCTCCCCTCAAACCAAACATATATGAGGTTCACTTTTGGACAAGCAAAGTTGGAATATAATTCCACAATTGAACAAGGAAGCCCCCCTCCAATTACTTACTCCTTCTGTTCTTAATATAAAATATATTCGTAGAGTTGATATTGGTCATGAATATAAGACATAGTTTTTATGTTTGTCGATCTTCTTTCTAATTTATCCCTATTGATCCACTTCATTATTTAAGAGTTCAAAAGTGTATAGTTTCCTTTTTACTTAAAATTTTAGATTTTTAAAAAATCGTAAAAAAATTGAAAGGAGTTCTATTTTTCACTTATAAAATATCAAAATGTCACTCATTTCATATAAAATCTAATTATCTAAAGAACCATAAAAAATATATTATCAACAACCTTGGATACCAAACATAGGAAGAGGATTCTTAGTCCTTTGATTGATCGAGGGTTCAAAGTTGAAGCTGTGACACCATATTTGCCAAATCTTGTTTCGTAACACTCCGGCAAAAGCATCTCTTTATGATCTGAGCAAAGGGAAGAAGGACCCAGGTAAGATTCCTCTGACACAGAATCTATCGAATCTCATAGTAGGACTTGTGATTCTGGACAAGTATGGAGGAATCTACTTAGACACAATTGTTTAAGAAGCCAAGGAGTGAGGAGGAAGCAAGATGGGTTGAAGAGAAATTGGTTGAACTCATAAGTGGAGACACTCATGGGGTTCACTTTTGGACAAGCAAAGTTGGAATATAATTTCACAATCGAACAAGGAAGCCCCCCTCCAATTACTTACTTCTTCGGTCTTATATAAAATATATTCGTAGAGCTGATATTGATCTTGAATATAAGATATAGTTTTTATGTTTATCAATTTTTTTTCTAATTTATCCCTATTGATCCTCTCTCAACAATAATCAAGGAGGAGGGGAGACGAAGGAATTAAAAATGATGTTGAGAGTGTTTTATAAAATACATGTCATATTAACTAACTAAATTATCTTCCTTAAGACAATCAAATTAAGTAAATATTTCTTATATTAAAAACTGGAGAAAATATATCTTATCATTTTTCTTGAAATTTTGTTCGGGGCCATCCTTCCTTCACTCATTCATATCTTGTATTTTGTTGTAGGTAAATGGTATAAACCATGCTGTTGCATTTTCTCACAAATTATTTGATCTTAAGACCTTCAAGTGTTAATTATAGCTTTGTTTGCTGGCTTAAAAATTAGGCTTTGTTTGGGATGACTCTTCAGTTATCAAAACTGACTTTTTAAACCTCGCTAAAAAGCTAATTGACGCCTATCATGATGTTTTGCATGGTTTTAGGGACAAATAATTTTTGGCAAAATGCAGAGTCAAAGTCAAAATTGATTTCTATGGAGTTTTAGACTTTTGATGTACTCTTTTTTATTTAAAATTTTTGAAATTCATTTTTCAATAAGGAGAATCCTATATAAATTCAGCTGAAATATTAAAATTTAAATTCAGACCTATATTTTTAACAAATTCTTAATTAGATCAGGAGGCCTGAATAGGAATTTCTGAATATTGTCAAAAGCTCGTATTATCCCTCAAAGCCATATTTTTTCCTCCCAAATCACCTCTTTCAGCTTATTCTCACTTCACCTTCTCACCTCACATTCAACCTCTATCTCTAAAATTCAGCGTTTAACTGGAATCAAACTTAGCTATGCACAGCCACGAAATTCAACTTAATTAAAGTATATGCAGTGATGATTAGCCGATGAACAGAGGAAAATTGATAACGAGAGGACGTGACTATTCGTAACTTTTTATTAATGTTGAATGAATATCAAAACAAAGGAAGAAACAAAAAATATTTGTTGTGATTAGGACACATATAAATTTAAATAAATTTATATAGAGATAAACAGTATATTTTTAAAAATATTTTTATACTATATATCGATAAAAAACTTGTTTGTTTTATGAAAAAACGAAACATAAACCGAGAGAAACTCAATTGAATATGGTTGAAATAATCAAAATCAATCTACACGTACCATCAATTTTCCTTTTTAACTATAAAGGAACATTTTAGTCTTTAAATAATATTTAAATATCTATAATTAAGCCTCTTGATTTAATAAAGAATTTGTTAAAATTGAAGACCTGAATTTAGATTTTTATATTTCAATTGGATTTATATAGTAGTGTTCCTTTTCAGTATATCATTTAAATAAGTTTGTGCTAAAAAAACTTTTTTTATGAAAACATATCCAAATATATAAATTATATTACACTAATTGATTTTTATCAATTTTAATTTATAAAATATAGATAAAAGTTTCATTTTTGCAAATGAGCCCTTTGACTTCACTTCCACTGCTCAATGTAAAATTATACTATCTATCATTAAACATGCGTCTGTTGCCAAAGTTCCATTCTGTTGCCTGGTTCTAGTCCACGGAAATAAAGATCAAGAAGTTGCGGCGATTTTTTTTGGCCTGCCTAATAGAGTTCTTATTTATCACAAATGAAAATATTTTTATAACAATCATTTTAAACAAAAACAAAATTTCTTAAATCTTACCTATAATGGCTCCAGGAATTAAAGCCTCCTCAATCTCATCACTTTTCTTGAATTATTATTGTTGATCACCTTCTCTTCGTTAGTTCATTCTAGAATTTTTGTGTGTGTAATTTCCCACAAATTATTTCATGTTTACATCTTCATATGTTAATTATAACTTCAGTGCATATTTTTCTTTTTAAGATGGGTTTTACTTTTCATTTTTCACTACTTAGTATGTAAATTTATAATTTTTAGAAAAATTAATCTTTTTTTTTTATAGTTTTAACTTGAGTGTGACTCAATCTCTAAACTTTGATCCAATACAACATTGTCCATATAATTTCATGTGTACTCTCTTCGATCCATAATATATGACACTTTAATTAATTTACAAGAAATAAAAAATAACAGTTAATTTATTAAATATGTTATAAATTAGATTTTTTTTTCACTTTTACTTTTATTGAAAAATATGCTCGAAAATTTAATGAGTGACCAAATTGAAAATCAACATTAATTATAGGAACAAAACTTAAAAATGAGAATTAATTATTTTATGAGTAACTTATATTTTAAATCATTCAATTCTTCTAGAAGCACTCTATATGTGTGTAGGGCTAAGCAAAACACCCGCAACCTGCCCACCTGCCTACAACCTGTAGAAATTTCCCTGTGTAAGCCCGCCCATGTCTGGCCTGTTACGAGAAATAGGTTCCCCTGTACCCGTTTAAACTAAACGGGCGGGAATGGGTTGGGCCACGGGGCAACCTTTCGCACCCATTACCCCGTTTCTGTTTTTTTTAAGCCGTCCTTTGTCTAGGGCTAGGGGAGGGCCGAAATGGGGTATCACCGTATCACTAATCACTATCAACAATTGGCATTACAGTTACAGACTCCCTACTCCCCCCACTTCTCGGAGGTCGATGTGAGGATTCCTTGTGTGATGCAAGCATGCAACTACCACTTCCTCCCACATAGTCACACCCAATCCAGCAGTCCCTCTAGGCCTCACTGCTACAGTGCTCCCTCTGGATCGCAATCGGCCCTCCCTACTCCAGTGATCCTTCTTGATCGCTATCGCCCTGACCTTGATTTCAAAACACCGCGAGCCCTGAACCATAAGTCCCTTCGTCACGCACTCATGCTCACGTCCCCAACCTTAGCTCTCCTTCCTAGTTCCCATTGGGCCATCGCAAACAGCGGATTTACAAGGGCTAAAATCTGTAAGGGTTTTGTACTTGAAATCAAGGTCTTTCTTGAGAAATCACCCACTTTATTCATGTTTGTTGGTGTTTTACTAATTCCAAAACGTTTAGAAGTGATATGGTGATCTATTTGAGGCATTTTACTAGTAACACTTGTTACATTTGTAGTTTTTTTGGCCTTAATCTGGGAAGATATAATGCTTTGTTCAGTGTTAAAAACTACCCAACGTGAATGCTTATGTAGGTGCAACATTTTTAATGCTTGTAATTTTAAGTTGTGTCTCATATTTCATTATCTTAAGCATATTTTTAATTGAAAAATAATGAAGAATCTGAATTATATGTTATATTTTGTGTTCTACTTTTTGAGAATAATGATGGTTGATCTTTATTTAATACATTTTCCATATAGGCTCGTTATTCTTCTAATATTTCTATATGCAGCTTCAAAAAACTGTTGAGTGAGTGACTGAGGCAGTACTTCAAATGTTGTTATAAACTAATATGTTCTTGCCATGCCTCAACTTTAATGTTTCATGATTTCTATACTTTTTGTCTGGTTGTTCTGCAATGTATGCAAGTAAAATAAAAAAAATGATTACAATATTGTAGCTTGTAGCCTCCTAAAACTTTCATCATGTAGGGAACAAAGTACCATGGCACAAGTTACAGAGGAAACTGGAGTGACAAGGGCAGAACATACTGCTAATCATGTTGACAATGAGATCAACAATGAATGACAAGATGCTGAATCACAACCTAGAAAGAAAAGGAAGGACTCCTCTGACATATGGAACCATTTTACAAAGCTGCCACTAGCCGAAAATAAAGGAAAACATAGGTCAAAGTGCAACCATTGTGGAACAACTTATGCAAGTCATCCCTCAAATGATGGCACTAAACAATTATGGAGGCATTTGGACAAGTGTCTAAACAATCCTATCAAAGCAAGCAAGGGTCAAAGTTTGTTCGAGCTACGGCAAATCAAGCATTGAGTCATCACTTATTTAGTCAAGAGCGAGGCAGAAAGGTTGTTGCTAAGTATATCATAAAAGATGAGGTACCTTTCCGAGCAGTGGAGAATGAGGGTTTGACTGAACTTTTGCAAGAGTTTCAACCTAAATTTAAAATGCCATTAAGATGGACAGCAGTTAGAGATTGCGACAACATATATAAAGAACAAGCATATGTCTTGAGAAAATATTTCAAGACTTCTAAAGTTCGTGTGTCCATCACAACTGATTGTTGGACATCTGTACAAAATAACTATTACATGTGTTTAACTGCACATTGGATTGATGAGGACTGAACTTTGCAGAAATGCATTCTGAATTTTTGTGAGATTAAAGATCAAAGAGGGGAGTCAATTGCCAAACAAATTAAGGATTGCTTATTTCAGTGGGGCATTGACAAAATGTTTGCGATCACGGTTGACAACGCTTCTGCCAATGATTTTGCAATTGCAATCCTAAAAAAGTGTTTCAGGAGTTGGGATGGTTTGGTATGTGATGAAGAGTTTTTACAAATGCGGTGTGCTGCTCACATGTTAAATTTGGTTGTCTCTAAAAGTCTCAAAGAAATGAACAAGTTCATTGAGCTCAATCGATATGCAGTAAAGTTTGTTAAATCTTCTCCATCAAGGAAGCGTAAGTTTATAGTGCTAGCTGAAAGAGGGCGAGTAGAGTAAAAAAGTCTTCTTACCTTGGATTGTCCCACGAGATAATTTATTTATAATTTGTTTGAATGAGCTTTGATATGAAATATGATTATGTGCTTTTGTTTAAGTTTTTTCATTTCCGTTATGTCATTAGGTGGAATTCGACATATCTTATGCTTGAGATTGCTGTTAAGTTCGTCAAAGTCTTTACTTAGATAGAAGAGAAGGGTGCATAATACAAATAATACTTCAAGAAGAAAGTTAAACTAAATTCCAGTACAGATACTTATACCTTGATTGATGCTCTGAAAGGTGTTGATGATGTATCCGATGATACAACTACAAAAAGGATTGCAGAAAATATAGTTTTGCCTCCTAGTGCATATGATTAGAGCATGGAAAAGGAGTTTTTTGGCTTCTTAAAGTTGTTCTACAACATGACTTTGAAGTTTTCTGAATCAAACTATGTTACTAGTAACACTTGTTTCCAACACATAGTTGCAATTCAAACAACCATTGAATCAAGTGCAGGTAGCTCCTCCTCCTCCTCCCTTGAATGACATGTCAAGAAGAATGTTGTCCAAGTTTAATAAATAGTAGGGAGCAGCTGAGAAAATGAATCCTTTATTGGTTGTAGCCTTGATACTAGACCCCAGATATAAATTGACATTGTCAAAATTGCTTTTGCTGACCTTTTTCATGACCAACCAAGTGTGAAGCTATGTTGAGGAAGATTATAGGTGTATTATATCGTTTATATGATCATTATTCAGCTAGTGTTCAAGTTGGTGAAACTTCTGCTTCCCAACCAATAATGGATCAAGGGGATGATAGTAGTGGTGTCAATAATGTGCTATTTTGAGAGTTAGAACTTGAAGTCGCCTTGTCATCTGCTGATACCACATACCAAAAGCTTTTAGCCCAGGAAGATGCACAGAGTAATGTAGAGAACATTTTAGAAGTGGATGAATACCTTCGAGTTGAATTGGTTGGATATTATAATGCAAAATTTGACCTCTTGGCATGGTGGAAGGGGAATGCTTGTAAGTATGAAGTATTAAGCTTGATGGCACATGATTTGTTGGCTGTACCAATCTCTACAGTATCTTCAAAAGCAACTTTTAGTATTGAGGGTCAAGTATTAGATGCTTTCAGGAGCTCTTTATTCTCAAAGATGGCTGAGACACTCATATGTGCACAAAATTGGCTATCAATGAAACCACCCAACTTGAATGACTTTGATGTTGATAATTTTGACGAGACTGCAGCTATTGTTATTGGTATCTTACTTTACATTTTCTATTTTCAGCTTTTACTATTTCATTTTGTCTTCTTAATAGTTAATATATATAATCAATAATCAATATCATTTATCTTTGTTTATTTTGTAGCGGAAGATGGAGCAATAGAAGGTGGATTTGAATAGTGAAGATTTGCAGTTGAAGATAAATAGATGATGAATTTTTTATGACTGATTTGAAGTCATTCAATTTTAAACTTCAATTTTAAACTTCAGTTGTTAGTATTGTTTGTTTTGTTTGTTTTATGACTTGTGAATTACTAAGTTCTAATTTTGAACTTTTGATGCTTGAGGTTTTAACTTTAAACTCTAGGCTGTTGGATCTGAATTTGGATGGGTGCTTTGAACTTTGATGATGAAGATGATCATGGATGATAGCTTATGTTTTTAGGCTTTTAGAGTTTTAGTAATTAGTACTCTCTCCTTTTAGGAAGGTTTTGTAGTAAATTGAATGATAAATTGCGCCTGACCACCTGTGTTGTTGTGCCCTATGCATGCTTGCTGGTTTTTTTTAAGCTTAGCTTGCCTTTGTATTAAAAAAAATGTCTAGATGTAAACGGGGTGACCACTTACCAGTATTGTTTTGTTTTTTTTTAATGACTTGTGAATTGCAAAGTTCTAATTCTAAACTTCTAATGCTTGAGGTTTTAACTTTGAACTCAAGGTTTTTGGATTTGAATTTGGATGAATGCTTTAAACTTTGCTAATGAAGATGGTCATGGATGATAGCTTATGTTTTTAAGCTTTTAGTAATTAGTACTCTCTCTTTTCAAGAAGGTTTTGTGGTAAATTGAATGAAACATTGTGCTTAACCACCAGCTATTGTGCATGCTTGCTGTTTTTTTAAGCTTAGCTTGCCCTTGCATTTTAGAAAAAAATGTCCAGATTTAAACGGGGCGACCCGTACCCGTTTAGCAATACTCGTTTAACTCGTACCCATTTTTGCACGGGTTAAACGGGTAGAGCCACGAGTACGGGGCAACCCGTACCTCGTACCCGTGTGATGTAAACGGGAGGGTCACAGGTTAGCCCCATCTGCCCGTTGCATACCCTTATGTGTATGTTTGAAACAACGATTGTAAAAGTGACTTTTTACAATCTTACTTTTGGGTAAAAGTCAGATTATGTAATATAATTTATATTTGGATTGGCGGTTGTATAATTTAATTTTGTAAAAGTTGAACTTGTTTGGATTGGCTTTAGAATAAATGGCTTTTGTGACAATGGTAAGAGAGAAATTAAATTAAAAATTATAAAAGTTAAAGTTGGGAAATTTGACAATAAAAAAAATATTATTTGATGAAATAATATTACATAACTAATTAGATCACATGTCTTGTATAATTTGGTTTCTAATTGAGTCATGAATATGATTCATTTGGGAGAAAGCTCGCCTACCAAAATTTGTCACTGAATGATGTTTATCTGCACTATTGTTGAAGATTAATCCCATATGAATTGCAAATATTAAAATTTATTGGTACAATTAGGCTTTGGGGGGAGCAATCCTTGACCTTCTAAAGGACATAGGTGGCATAATCTTATGGACGAGAGAAGGAAAGAAGAATTTGAGCCATTTGATCTTTGGCAGCCGTTAAATTAATATTTCTAGAGGAAATGGAGTTGAAAATTTTTTTCCAATTGTGTTGATAATTGGATGAAAGTCATCTAAAGTCCTAAAACACATTAGGAGTTGGTCGGCTAAAAAAATGAGCCGTAGGGAAAAAACAGAGAGCCCTTAGGGTGAAGAGGAGAGAAGATAAGGAAGAAGAAGAAGAAAAAGAAAGGAAATACTTATACAATCAAGTGGAAATAGGTAATTTCCTATCTCTTAATCATCATACAAGCTTCGCTATCTTGTTTTGAGCACTTAGAAAGCATATCAAGTTCCGCTTACATGCTGTCCGAATTCAAAAAGCCGGTATGCTAGGATGATGATTTAACACAAGCCCACCTAACAGCCCAAACAAGGCCAACCCCACAATTAAAAAAATAAAAAATAAAAAATTGCAATATCTCTCTCCTTCAAAACTCAATCTTTTTTTGCTTATCTCTATAACAAACTTAAGTCCCTCCATTAAGTTTTGTTTCATTTCATCTCTCTTCTCTCTTCTCTCTCTGGGAATCATGCTTGTTGTTTCAGATGCTTCTACAACTCTAGAACGCATGAAATGAAGAAGGCCACGAAGCCATTTTGTTGAAGCTAAAAGCTCCAAATTCTAGCTTAGTGCATGTTTGGATTAGCGGCGAAGAAGGAGTTTTTTTTTGCAGATGGGCTTTTGGAAAAATCATATAGAAAAAAAGGTGCTTTGGAGATGTGATTTGTGTTTGGATTGATGATGTCAGAAGTGACTTTTTTTCATAAAAGTTGAGAGAAGTAACTTGGATGAGCTTCTCATAAAAGCTCCATTTGCTTCATAAGCCCAACCATCCCAAAAACTTTCCCAAACACATTAAATGAGCTTTTGGAGCTTTTAGCCCCCAGATGAGCTTTTTTTTGAACCCAAATGGCTTCCCAAATAGATCTTATTCTGATCGTGCAATTCACCTTCTCAATTGCCATAAGCCAAATCGCTAAACGAAACATTGAAATTTTACCAAAAGCTGGCAAATCACGCGATTGAGTGCAATTAAACGTTTGGGCTTTACAATTGCTCGCCCAAACACTCGCTATATATTACTCCATTCGGTCCTAATTATAAGACAAAGTTGATTTTTTTTAGAGAAATTAAGGAAGCTAATTAAATTACTTTAAAGTGTTTATATTTTTAGTATCCTTAGATTATATATTAGTTTATTAGTCAAATTAATTAGTTTGGAGAAAAAAATAAAAATATAAATACTCTAAAATAATTTAATTGACTTTTTTAATTTCTTCAAAAAAATCAATTTTATCTTATAATTAAGACCGGAGAGAAAATTGTATATCGGAAAGAGTAATTTTAGATTGGTACGCATTTTGAATTTTGCCAATGGTCGATGTGCATTTTGAATAATTTTTTACTTTGCCAGCGGTCAGTAATTCATTCAGGATGCATTTTGAATATATTTGAAATGAAATGCAATCAAAAGACTATTTTGCCCCTGACTGAAAAACTTATTATAAATATAGATAGCCACGAGTTAACCCTAGCCTTCAATCGCTTCTCTGGTGACTTGAATCGCCTCAAGCAAGGCGGCCATCAAAGAGCTATCGATCGCTTCTCTGTACAGTGAAAACTCGAATCGCATCAAGAAAGCGACATCAAGCAAATCCACAGAGGCGACATGGAGTAAGTGTTAAAGCTGAAGTGAATCGCATCTCGTTGTTTGAAATCTGAAGCAAACTTCTCTGTCACATCTCGTCTGATCTTCCATATCCGCTTATTATATTTCAGGTAACCTTCTCCTCAGTGAACTTTTGTGATCTGTGCATTCTGGGGGAAAAAATCAAATATTAAAAATTTGAAATGAGTGTTCCGTTTTTTCTGATCTGCCATATATGTTCTTTGCGCTCTTCCTGTTTGGTTTTTGGTTCCTGTATAAAAGGGTCTCTGGAGCCTCTTGATTATGGGGATCTTGAATTTCTCCATGTTATCGCCATATCTATAGCTGTTAGAAACTGATTGAACTATTGATACTTGTTTCTGTGAATCACATAATATGACAGTATAATATTGCTCCTATTTCTCGTTTATCTTTTTCCTGATAGGAGATCCTTGCTTTGTCATTTTTGTCAAATGAAAGTTTTTCCGTGATTCGTATATTTGTAGTGGCATATAACCAAATTTGATACCATAGATGATGAATCTGATATTACTCCCTCCGGTCCTAGGACAAAGTTTGTAGTGCAATTTGCACTACAAACTTTGTCCTAGGACCGGAGGTAGTATATTGGAAAAAGGCGTGGCTACTCTGTGGTCCTTCTTTCTTTCTTTTTTTAATCGTTCAATTACTATTTTGAGTGTTGTGTAAATATGGTGGATTGATTTTCATACTACCAAAATTTATTACTTCTCTTTTTTTTTTTTTTTAAAATCTTTATTTGCCTATGAGACTATGGCAAGTGAAAAGTCCTGGAGTAGATAATTTGGTCTCTCTTGATAGAGATTCATGAAGAAATTCATGAAGAAGGAGCTTGGATGGGATGCATAGCACATATTCATCATAAAATTTCAAAGAAAGCTAAAATAATGTCAATTTAATATAAATTGGAAAATATCCAAATATAATCTGGAAAATAATAACGGAATAATAATTTTATATGTTCATCTTAAATGGCATTTTCATGTTTAACACATTTGTTATCCGGATGCCATCCAAATCTTTATGGCCTTGTTTGGTATGAGGCACTGATAGTAGGGATTGAGATTGGATCAGGGATTTGACTAAAATATATTGTTTGGTTTGAAGGACTACGGATAACTAGGGATTGAGAGTACTATAAAAGTGGGATTGTTACAAAGCCATGTATTACGTTTTCAATACTGGGATTGCAAATTTTAGAGATAAAAATATCCCTGTTTATAATATTTTCTGGACAAAAATATCCTCAATCAATTTTGTCCTAAATTATAACTCATCACTTTATTTCATCTTTCATCAACGCTCTCACGTTAGTTAGGTTCTCTCCAACGCATTCAAGTTCAGCAAAATCATACACCCCACTTCACAAACAAACAAAACACTCTTGTTCAATCATCAAGATAATAAATTTGCCAAAAACAAATAAAGAAAGAAAGAGAGAGCACAGTTCGTACCGTCCCAAGTGACAAGAGGATAATCTGAAGCACTCGAATTAATTTCCCTGAGGACTTGGATGATCGATTAGTTTGGGTTTTAGGGTAGGAGTATTTGGGTCTTTTTATAATTAGTAGCTGTTTATTAAATAAGATTAGTGAAATCATTCCCTCCAATGATTACCTCATACCAAACATATTTTTATAGCAACAATCCAGTAATCCCGATTCCAATCCTAGTCCATCAAAATTTAATGTCCCGTACCAAATAGGACCTATGTTTTGGGTCATTAACCATATCATTTACAGCCGGTGAATATGTTACGATTAATTTTTAAATCACAGTCGATGATATTCTCATGCTACCATTTTGAGTTTATCTATGCATATATAACAATTGACCTTTCAATGGACAACTAAGAACCAAGCTATCCTCCCTCTAATAATCTAAAAAACACAAGTTCCTGCAATAAAAATTCTACAATTACAACTGAATTTACAACCCACCCAAACCGTACTTTCAAAGCAACTTGTACCGGGTCATTCTACTTTCAACGAAGTTTCTATACCATCCCTAAATCAAATAAGAATTTATTTTCATTTTTTCTAGCAAAACACAACCTTCTTCAAGTATATGAGGACTCCAACAAGCATGAGCGGCATAACAAGTTTTGAAAGTTTTATTGTGCTTGTGAACTATATAGGATTTTGCGAAATGTAAATCATTGTTTGCTAAAAACCCATTAATAGCATAATATGTTGAAATCAGCAAATATTTCTACAATTGAAGGTTTGTTTCAATCATGTTAATTAACATCCTTAATATATAGTGACTTGCTTTGCTTGAGATTTGAAAAATATCTTCATTACTATCAAGCTTAATGTGCAAGTTTGAACTTTCAAGATAAGCTATCAAATAGCCAACTCGTTCAAGATTCTCTTTAGTTGGAAAATAGAGAAGAACTTCGTTCATATATTTGACAATCGCAAGATCTTGTTAATGCAAGACAGAGATAGACTCATTTTGGAGTTGATGTTGGGCGTCCTCTTTTTGGGTTCCTAACACCAACTTCAAAATCACCTCTCCATGCCTTGCATTACAACCCGTTTGTGATTCTTAAATATGGTAACGATGTTCTTTTTTTCTTTTCATTTGGGGAGAGTTTTGAGTTAGTTATTTGATACTTGTTCTTATAGGTTTAGTACGCTTGTGCATTAAGCTTGATGATGATGAGTATGATGTCCCAAGTGGAGTAACTCACCACATATTAAAGATTTTAGTTAATAAATAATTGGAACAACTCTTCTACCGTGGGGTCTTTAGGCTTCCACATGCTATGGTGTCTATTGTTTTTTTTTTATGCTATGATTTACATTTGGCAAGAACCCATGTCATTCATAAGGACCATAAAACTTTCAATGCTTGTTCGATTGCTCATGCTTGTTAGGGTCATCATATATTTTAAGATAGTTTTGTCTTTCTAGAAAGTGGACGCCTATTCTTATTTGATTTAGGGGAAGTTTTAAGCAGATCAGGTTGAAAATAAAATGACCCATTTAAGTACTTCTAAAGGTACAATATGGGTGAGCTATGAATTTAATTGGAAATTTAAAATTTTTATTGTGATAACTTTTTTTATATGGTGTTCGTTTGGAATAACGATTGGAATGCTTAAAAGTAGTTTTTCAATCATGATTTACGGTGTAAGGTAAGTATGTGAGAGGAGTTTTGTCTTGATTTACATGAAAAGTAGGTTATAAGCAATCTCGCCAAAACAAACATGTCCATTTTTTTTAGTTAGTTGGATGGAAGATACATATGTTTTAAGTTGTCTATTAAAAGTCGAGTCATTATATGTGCATACTAAAGTTCAAAATGGTTTCAAATATTGAGGGTGAAAGGAATTGCGCTATATACGGAGAAGATCCACGGACGTGATGTAAAAAATTATACTCTTTATGATCTTATATATAAGATATAGTTAATTTTTTTAGAGAGATTAAGGAAGTTGATTAAATTATTTTAGAATATTTATATATATATATTTTTTTCAAAATAATTAGTTTAACTAATAAACTGATATATAATATAAGAATATATAACATATGATACGATTAAATAACTTATTTAATTTCCTTAATATCTTCAAGAAAAGTTAATTCTGTCTTGTGTTTAGAATCAGGGAGTACTTAAATTCAATATGTTTAAAGATAATTCAATTGGGTCATTAACCATATCATTTACAGCCGGTGAAAATGTTACGATTAATTTTTAAATCACAGTCAATGATATTCTCATGCTACCATTCTGAGTTTATCTATGCCTATATAACAATTGACCTTTCAATAGACAACTAAGAACCAAGCTATCCTCCCTCTAATAATCTAAAAAACACACAAGTTCCTGCAATAAAAATTCTACAATTACAACTGAATTTACAACCCACCCAAACCGTACTTTCAAAGCAACTTTTATCGGGTCATTCTACTTTCAACGTGGTTAATTTGAAGTTTCTATACCATCCCTAAATTAAATAAGAATATATTTTCATTTTTTTTAGCAAAACCCGACTTTCTTGAAGTGAATGAGGAGTCCAACAAGCATAAGTGGTAGAATAAGTTTTGAAAGTTTTATGGCCCTTATGAAATATATAGGGTTTTGTCAAATATAAATCATTGTTTGCTAAAAGCCCATTAATAGCATAGTATGTTGAAATCAGGAAATATTTCTACAATTGAAGGTTTGTTTCAATCATGTTAATTAACATCCTTAATATATGGTGACTTGCTTCGCTTGAGATTTAAAAAATATCTTCATTACTATCAAGACTAATGTTTAATGTGCAAGTTTGAACTTTCAAATAGGCTATCAAATAGTCAACTCGTTCAAGATTCTCATTGGTTGGAAAGGAGAGAAGGAACTTCGTTCGTATATTTGACAATCTCAAGATCTTGTTAATGCAAGACAGAGACAGACTCATTTTGGAGTTGATGTTGGACGGCCTCTTTTTGGGTTCCTAACACCAACTTCAAAATCACCTCTCCATGCCTTGCATTACAACCCGTTTGTGATTTTTAAATATGGTAATGATGTTCTTTCTGTTCAATTGGGGAGAGTTTTGAGTGAGTTAGCTATTTGATACTTTTTCTTGTAGGTTTAGTAGACTTGTGCATTAAGCTTGATGGTGATTAGTATGACGTCCCAGGTGGAGTAAGTCACTACATGTTAAAGATTTTAGTTAACCTAATAAATAATTGGAACAACTCTTCTACTGTTGGGTCTTTAGGCTTCTACATGCTACGTTGTCTATTGATTTTTTGAAAGCTATGATTTACATTTGGCAAGAACCCGTGTCATTTATAAGGGCCATAAAACTTTTCAATACTTGCTCGATTGCTTATGCTTGTTAGGGCCATCATAATTTTAAGATAGTTTCGTTTTCCTTGAAAGTGGAGGCCTGTTCTTATTTGATTTAGGGGAAGTTTTAAGCGGATTAGGTTGAAAGTAAATGACCCATCTAAGTAGTTCTAAAGGTAAAATATGGGTGACTCATGAATTTAGTTGGAAATCTAAAATTTTTGTTGTGATAACTTTTTTTATATGATCTTTTTAGTTAATTGGAGGGAAGATACATATGTTTTAAGTTGTCTATTAAAAGTTGAGTCATTATATGTGCGTACTGAAGTTCAAAATGGTTTCAAATATTGAGTGTGAAAGGAACTGCGCTATTTATGGAGGAGAAGATCCATGGATGTGATGTAAAAAGCAATTCTCGTCCTGGCCTTACATGTAATGTAATATTTTTATTTTTAGAATATAATTATAATTTAGAGATAATTATTAAATTAATAGTAATTTTTAGGTAAAAAGAAAAGAGGAAGTTAGTTAAAATATGTTTTTTTTAAAAAATATATTAATAATTATAAATATAAATATAAATATATTAAAAAAAAAAAAAATAAATAAATATTATAAAAAATAAAATAATATATATATGCATATTTAAAAAAAATGTGTGGGCGCCGTTGGCTCCCACAACAAAGAAAAACTGGGGGAGGCATAAAATGTGCCTCCCACCATTTAATATTAAGATTGTGGGCAGACGCCCACAATATTAAAAGAAAACTGCTGGAGGTTCATAGTGCCTCCCGCAGTTTTCTCTTAGGATTGTGGGCGATGCCAACAATCTTAATATTAAATGGTGGGAGGCACTTTTTGTACCTCCCCCAGTTTTTTTTAGTTGTGGGCTCCAATGGGGTCCACACATTTTTTTTAAAAATATTTATATATATTATTTTATTTTTTATAATATTATTTATTTATTTATTATTTTTTAATATATATATATATATATTTGTAATTATTAATTATTAATTTTTAATATATATTATTATTATTATTATTTAAAATATATTTTAACTAAATTCCTCTGTTCTTTTTTACCCAAAAATTACTATTAATTTCATAATTATCTCTGAATTATAATTATATTCTAAAAATAAAAATCAGGACGTTACAATTCTCCCCACCTAAATAGAATTTTGTCCCCAAAATTTGATTTAAATAATGTACAAAAATACAATCAGAATATTTAGGGGAAGTTTTAAGCGGATTAGGTTGAAAGTAAATGACCCATCTAAGTAGTTCTAAAGGTAAAATATGGGTGACTCATGAATTTAGTTGGAAATCTAAAATTTTTGTTGTGATAACTTTTTTTATATGATCTTTTTAGTTAATTGGAGGGAAGATACATATGTTTTAAGTTGTCTATTAAAAGTTGAGTCATTATATGTGCGTACTGAAGTTCAAAATGGTTTCAAATATTGAGTGTGAAAGGAACTGCGCTATTTATGGAGGAGAAGATCCATGGATGTGATGTAAAAAGTAATTCTCGTCCTGGCCTTACATGTAATGTAATATTTTTATTTTTAGAATATAATTATAATTTAGAGATAATTATTAAATTAATAGTAATTTTTAGGTAAAAAGAAAAGAGGAAGTTAGTTAAAATATGTTTTTTTTAAAAAAATATATTAATAATTATAAATATATTAAAAAAATAATAAATAAATAAATATTATAAAAAATAAAATAATATATATATGCATATTTAAAAAAAATGTGTGGGCGCCGTTGGCTCCCACAACAAAGAAAAACTGGGGGAGGCATAAAATGTGCCTCCCACCATTTAATATTAAGATTGTGGGCAGACGCCCACAATATTAAAAGAAAACTGTGGGAGGTTCATAGTGCCTCCCGCAGTTTTCTCTTAGGATTGTGGGCGATGCCAACAATCTTAATATTAAATGGTGGGAGGCACTTTTTGTACCTCCCCCAGTTTTTTTTAGTTGTGGGCTCCAATGGGGTCCACACATTTTTTTAAAAATATTTATATATATTATTTTATTTTTTATAATATTATTTATTTATTTATTATTTTTTAATATATATATATATATTTGTAATTATTAATTATTAATTTTTAATATATATTATTATTATTATTTAAAATATATTTTAACTAAATTCCTCTGTTCTTTTTTACCCAAAAATTACTATTAATTTTATAATTATCTCTGAATTATAATTATATTCTAAAAATAAAAATCAGGACGTTACAATTCTCCCCACCTAAATAGAATTTTGTCCCCAAAATTTGATTTAAATAATGTACAAAAATACAATCAGAATACAATAATTCAAAATAAACAAGCATAATCGCAACTTTAAGCAAACAAGTTAGGAAAATCACGACGCATTCTTTCTTCAGTCTCCCAAGTCATCTCCAGGTGTCATACCCTTCCAAAAGACTTTCACCAATCAGATGGTCTTTTTCCGCAGTTGTTTGTTTTGGACATCTAAAATCCTCTCTAGTTATGCTATATAAGTTAAGTTTTCTCTCAACTCAACTTCCTTAGGCTTGATGACATGATACGGGTCTGGATGATACTTCTTCAATTGTGATACATGGAATACGTTGTGCACATTAGACAAGTGCGGAGGCAAAGCGATTCGATAAGCTACTGACCCAATCTGCTCCAAAATCTCGTATGGTCCAATGAATCGGGGAGTCAACTTTTTTGCTTTTATAGACTTCAAATGCCCGTTATGGGTGAAACCTTTAGAAAAACTTGATCTCCTTCATTAAATTCCAATGGTCTCCTTCGACGATCCGCATAATTCTTCTGTCGGCCATGAGCTATCAACAATTTCTGCTGTATCATTTCAATTTTTTGTGATGTTTGGTCCACCAAATCTGGTCCAATAATGGTTCTTTCACTCAATTCGGTCCAACACAACGGCGATCTACACCTTCGACCATATAAAGCCTCAAAATGTGCTATTTGAATACTGGAGTGGTAGCTATTATTGTATGCAAATTCTGCCAATGGTAAGTGCTTGTCCCAACTACCTGGGAGCTCGATGGCGCATGCTCTTAACATGTCTTCGAGTGTCTGAATAGTCCTCTCGGTTTGACCATCTGTTTGAGGATGATAAGCGGTACTGTACTTTAACTTTGTACCCATGGCCTCTTACAGGGATGTCCAAAAGTTTGAAGTGAACCTTGGATCATGATCCGATATAATATTTTCTGGCACTCCATGCATACGAACAATCTCTTTAATGTACAACTCAGCCAATTTCTCCAATGAGTAGTCCACTCTGATCGGTAGAAAGTGTGCTGACTTGGTTAATTGGTCTACGATCACCCAAGTAGCATTGTAAGTGTTCCGAATTTGTGGTAAACCTGTAATAAAGTCCATAGAAATGCTATCCCATTTCCATTTAGGGATATCCAGGTTCTGGAGTAGTCCTGGGGGTTTCTGGTGCTCGATCTTGACTTTCTGACACGTCAAACACTTCAAGACAAAGTCGGTCACATCTCTCTTCATCTTTTGCCACCAATACTGTTGCTTCAAATCATTATACATCTTGGTGATTCCCGGATGCATAGTGTACCTGCTCCGATGAGCTTCTTCCAAAATGGTTTTCTTGATTTCATCGTTGTTGGGAACACAAATTTTCTTCTTTTATCTCAAGATATTCGTATTCCCAATGTCATAATCTGAAACATTATCATGTTCTAGTTCCTCTCAAACTCTTTTTAGCTGATCATCTTTCATCTGGGCGTCTCTCAGGTCCTGATAAAACCCATATTCACCAAGGACTGCATTTAAAGTAGCCCTTCTTCGATCTGGGACTACATGGATATCTCTTAATCCATTTAGCCAACTCTGTTCTTCTAAGCTCATTTGAAACAAGTGTATTGACTTTCGACTTAAAGTGTTTGCAACCACGTTAGCCTTGCCAAGATGATACTTCAACTCGAAGTCATAATCCTTCAGGAATTCCATCCATCGACGTTGTCTGTTATTCAACTCCTTCTGATCAACAAGATACTTTAGACTCTTATGGTCACTGAATACTTCGAATTGAGTCGGATAGCTGGTTACTGAGACTTTTGTCTCACCCCGTTAATTTAACATTTTTCAGCTGATAATTTTCTTGCTGGAATGTCGGGAGGAGCTCCTGAGGCAAATGAGATATATTTCTACATATATCTGTATAGCCTCTTGTAGTTTATTATGTGTTGAATGAATATATATTGCCACTTATTAGGGACCATATTTTGTAAACTCTAAATTCGTCTACATAATTTGTTTATCATATAAAGTTGGGTGACTTTGGTTTGGAATTGAAAATTTTTGATATGTTAACTGTAGGATTAATATTTAAAAGATGGATTGTAATATTTTCTTTGTAGGAACTTAAATCCTTTATTAGCATGGTAGAGTTTTCAAATAGTTACTTGAACTCTTTTCTACCATGGTAATCTTTCTTTAAAAAAAATGAAATGAGTAATTCTTAAAGATAAGTTAATATTATAAAATTAAGGAGAAGATCTTACATGTAAGATATGGTTAATTTTTTTTGGAAAGATTAAGGAAGCTAATTAAATTATTTTAGTTTATGTATATTTTTATTTTTTTTTCAAACTAATTATTTTTGCTAATAAATTAATATATAATCTAAGAATACGTAATATATAATATGATTAAATAACCTATTTAAATTCATTAATTTTTCCAAAAAAGTTAAATGCGTTCCTCCAATATGAGTACTTAAATTCAATGTTTAAAGATAATTCAATATTTTTGATAAAAGAAAAAGATAATGAAAATGAATGTACATATTGTAATTGATATGGTTAATGACATTATGAGATCCAGACAAAAAATGTGTTAACGTTGAAAAGGCAATTTGGGATATGTTTATAGAGGTATTGTAACATTCTCATTTTTATTTTTAGGGTATAAATATAATTTGAAAATAATTATTTATTAAAAAAAACATATAATATATATATATATGTCAAAAGAATAATAAAAAATATATGTTGGAGCGTTTTTACCCTCTCTTGCATGGAAACAAAAATTGGGAGGAATGAAAATGAGAGAAAAAAAAATTAGATAGTAACTATCATCACCCATCTTGCTTGGATGGATGAGAGAAAAAGTAGAGGAAAGAAAATGAGTGAATTTTAGAATGACAAAAATGCACTTATGATGAATAATTAGTAAAGAGACCAAATAATTCAGCAAAGGAAATTATTTTTCTAAGTAAAATATATAAATCATCAAAAGTAGAGTATGAGTTTAAATCATCAAAATTCAAACGTCCCAATAGCATTTTTTGTTAAAAAATTAAAAAGAAAAAAGAAAAAAAGCCATCGTCTTCTTCCTGATGCTTCTTTCCCTTCCACCAAATCCACATCTCACTGTGAAACCCAGCAATGACAGCGAGATTGTCGATCACAACCAAATTTCCAAAACAAAAAAAATACTAATTTGTAGTGCTCGATCTTTATCATTACCGCCCCAAACAAAACAACTATTTTTGGGGAAAAAAATCTAACAAAGAGATTAGCTTGGTGTGCTGACGGACGAGGAAGTCTGAAGAAGAAGGCATGGCTAGACGAACAGCAACATGCCTGAAAAAGACGGCCATAGCTAGACGAGCGTCAACCACGAGAGGTCTGAGCAAGCAACCACTGACTATTTTTCTTTGCGCCAGGGGCAGCCATGGAAAGCACATTTTCCCGTCAAAATCTCTTCATATGCGGAGAGAACATTTGGAGAGAAATGTAGCATGGGGCCCACCCCATTTCCCCCCTCTACTTTTCTTCCTTCCACTTTTTACCCCTCTTCCTTCCACTTTTTACCCCTCATCCAAGAAGAGGAAAACTTATTCCCTCCTCATTTTACTTCCTAATTTTCCTTCCTCTCCCCTTTTCTCTCTATCCAAGCAAAGCGTTAAAGTCACCAAATAAATGATGTTGGGAGTATTGGGTAGTGGCCATTGATTCCAACATCATTTAGTTGATGTGTCATTAGTCGCGCCGACATGTATTTTTTTTATTTTAATATATATATATATATATTATTTTTAATAATAATTTTTTAATTTAATTTTTTAACATATTTTAATTAGATTCCTTTTCCTTTACTTCACGCATTACCTATTAAATTCATCATTTTTTAGTAAATAATTATTTCTAAATTATAAGTAATTTCGTATGTGTTTTGAATTTCGAATATATTGAAATGGAATGAAATCATTTTGAATTTTGAATATATTGAAATGAAATGCAATCAAAAGACTATTTTACCCCTCACAGGAAGACTTATTATTAATATTTAATTTAATACCCACGAGTTAACCCTAGCCTTCAATCGCTTCTCTGGAGACTGGAATCGCCTCAAGCAAGGCGGCATCAAGGAGCTATCGATCGCTTCTCTGTAGAGTGAAAACTCGAATCGCATCAAGAAGGCGACATCAAGCAAATCCACAGAGGCGACATGGAGTAAGTGTTAAAGCTGAAGCGAATCACTTCTCGTTGAAATCTGAAGCAAACTTCTCCTCGTCTGATCTTCCATATCCGCTTATTATATTTCAGGTGACCTTCTCCTCGTCACTGAACTTCTGTGATTGTGCTTTCTGGGGAAAAAATCAAATATTAAAAATTTTAAATGAGTGTTCCGTTTTTTCTGATCTGCCATATATGTGCTTTGCGCTCTTCGTGTTTGGTTTTTGGTTCCCTGCGTAAAAGGGTCTCTGGAGCCTCTTGATTATGGGGATCTTGAATTTCTCCATGTTATCGCCATATCTATATCTGTTAGAAACTGATTGAACTTTTGATACCTTTTTTCTGTGAATCACATAATATGACAGTATAATATCGCACCTATTTCTCGTTTTTCTTTTTCCTGATAGGAGATCCTTGCTTTGTCATTTTTTCAAATGGAAGTTTTTCTATGATTCGTATGTTCATGGTGGCATATGACCAAATTTGATACCATAGATGAATCTGAAATTAGATTGAAAGACGGCGTGGCTACTCTGTGGTCCTTCTTTCTTTCTTTCTTTTTAATCGTTCTATTGCTATTTTGAGTGTTGTGTAAATAGGGTGGATTGATTTTCATACTACCAAAATTCATTACTTTTTTTTTTTTTTCCAAATCTTTATTTGCCTATAAGACTATGGCAAGTGAGAAGTCCTGAAGAAGATAATTTGTTCTCTCTTGATAGAGATTCATGAAGAAGAAGCTTTGATGGGATGCATAACACATATTCATCACAAAATTTCAAAGAAAGCTAAAACAATGTCAATTTAATATAAATTGTAAAATATCCAAATATAATCTGAATAATAATAACAAAATAATAATTTTATACGTTCATCTTAAATGGCATTTTCATGTTTAACACATTTTTTATCTGGATCCCATCCAAATCTTTATGTGTTGGGCCGTTAACCATATCATTTACAGCTAGTGAAAATGTTGCGATTAATTTTTAAATCACAGTCGATGATATTCTCATGCTACCATTTTGAGTTTAGATGCATATATAACCATTGACCCTTCAATAGACAACTTAAAACCAAGGTATCCTCCCTCTAATAATCTAAAAAACACACACATTCCTGTAATAAAAATTCTACAATTACAACTGAATTTACAACTCACCCAAAACGTAATTTCAAAGCAACTTGTACCTGGTCATTCTCCTTTCAACGTATTTAATTTGAAGTTTCTATGCCATCCCTAAATCAAATAAGAATATATTTTCATTTTTTTTAGCAAAACACAACCTTCTTCAAGTGTATAAGGACTCCAACAAGCATGAGCGGTAGAACAAGTTTTGAAAGTTTTATTACCCTTATGAACTATACAGGGTTTCGCCAAATGTAAATCATAGTATGCTAAAAACCCATTAATAGCATAGTATGTTGAAGCGAGAAAATATTTCTACAATTGAAGGCTTGTTTCAACCATGTTAACTAAAATCCTTAGTATATGGTGACTTGCTCCACTTGAGATTTGAAAAATAGCTTCATTATTATCAAGCTTAATGTGCAAGTTTGAACTTTCAAGATAGGTTATCAAATAGCCAACTCGTTCAAGATTCTTATTAGTTGGAAAGGAGAAAAGAACTTCTCGTATAGTTGACAAAAGCTCTTGTTAATGCAAGACAAAGCCGGACTCATTTTGGAGTTGACTTGGGATGGCCTAATTAGTCATTCCCAACATTAAATTCATTGGTAAACTTGTTTACATTGGCAGACATTTGGTCTGCATTGATGAACTTCTTGTTCTCAATAACATGTGTTTCAATTGTGTTTATAAATGTATAAGACAAGCTAGAAAAAAAGGCAGAAAAATTTTCTAATATGCATTTACTATTAAAAGCTATATTTGTGATAGCAAGACATTTCTGATTATTTTTACTTGTTTCTATATGATATCTATTTTTACGAATATTTTTGAAACTTAATAAGTTTGTTTTTTAGATTTGATAAAATAAAATGCATTATCAATGTATAGTTTCGTTCCTTCAGGTCAAAATATTAGCACTTCTGGAGCCTTCAATCAAACTTATACTACCAGATATAGTCTGAATGCTTGCTTCTTGCACTATCAGGGAATAAAATATTTATCATTTATGAGTATGGTGTGGGTTGTTGCACTATCAACAAGACATAAATCTTTAGTATTGATGCCAATAGGATTCATTCTTCATTAAAAAAAGACATAACATCATAATTAAGAGAAATACATTTGATAAAGTAACTTTAAACACACTAAAACATAGCAGTCAACAACATCCAAATGAGTAATATCCATGTTTCCATACTCAGAATTCTCGGCCTTATCAACATGATTTACTTCAACCTTTGATCCTTTACGATTATTTTTTGAGTGATTTAAGGTAAAGTTTAACCAGGTGTCTTGGCGTACGACAGGTACGAAATCAATGACCCATGCCATCACAGCGAAAATATGGATTTTCAGCATATTTGTTATGCCCATTAGTTTTCCTTTTGTAGTTCTTATCAATCTTTCCACCAGAAGTGGGGAAAAATTGATAAAAGCGACAAACTAGTGTCCTACAAGAAGTGTGGAAAGATTGATAAGAACCACAGAAGGAAAATTAGTGGGCATAATAAATATGCTAAAAATCCATGTTATCGCTGTGGTGGCAAGGGTCATTGGTCTTGTACCTGTCGTACGCTAAGACACCTAGTTGAATTTTACTAAAAATCACTCAAAAAATAATGATAAAGGATCAAAGGTTGAAGTAAATCATGTTGATAAGGCTAAGAATTTTGAGTATGGAGATATGAATATTACCCATTTGGATGTTGCTGATTTCTCAGCATAAATTATCTTTGCCTATTTCAATTACTATGTTTTAGTGTGTTTAAAGTTGCTTCTAGCAAATGTACTTCTAGCATAAAGTTGCTTCTCAGCATAATTATGTTTTTATGTTTCTTTTTAATGAAGAATGAATCTTATTGGCATCAATCTTAAAGATTTATGTTTTGTTGATAGCGCAACAACCCACATCATACTCTAAAATGAAACACATTGTTTAGGTGATAGTACCTGTGTTGGGACGTTGGGGAGAGCTCCTAAGATATAGATATCTCTCTATATCTGTATAACCTCTTTTAGTTTATTATGTGATGAATTGATGTATATTATCACTCATAGGGCCTATATTTGTAAACTTTGATTTGACTGCATACTTTTGGTTGTTGTATTATGATTTGGATATTATGTATAACTACGAAAATGGGAAATCTTGTAAGGTTTGTTAAACTTGAGATATACCATGATGAGCATTTAAAAGATGAGCTAATATTATGAAATTAAAGAAAGGATTTTACAAGAATCGCCACATGCCGGTGCTCCGATATATTAGAGTTTGGAGCTAGTTTTCAGAGTTGTTGAGACTTGTGAAGGTCAAAGAAGAATGAAGATGGATTGCAGCTAAATTGGTTGAACTCAGAAGTGGAGAGACTTATGGGGTTCATGTGTGGAAGAACAAGCAAAGAGGGAATTCACAATTGAAGGAGCCTCCTCAAATTACATTTCCTCACTTTTCTTGAAACTTTGTTTATCATCATCTTTCCTTCACTACTGTTTTTTATTTTTGCTGCCAAATTTCCTTCACTAATTCATTTCCTGTATTTTATTATATGTAAATAGTAAATACTTCCTCTTGCATTTCTGTGCAAGATGGTTTCACTTTTCACTTCTCAAAGTAAATTTATAAGGCTTTTTTTTTTTGGATAAAATGTACCTTTGATCTTATAACTTAATCCTTATAACTTAATACAGTGTCACATTTTGATCTCCTAATTTCAAAAAGTACCTTTTCAATTCTCTAGCCTATTAATATCAGATGATGATTTTTTTGGTACAATCATTATTATTTTAAAATTTAAGTTAAATAAGTAAAATTACCTAATTTGTGTTGTTAAAAGCACATTTGAACTCGAGCGTATTCCTAAAGTTCTATTAGCCTTTAGCTCACGGCTGCTTCATTCTAATCCATGGAGATTAAGAAGGCACAACAAATTTTTTAGCATGCCCTCGAGTTTCTTATCAAAAATAAAAATCTTGTTATAGTAATCATATTGATAATTTCTTAAATCTCACCTATAATGGCTACAAGAATAAAAGATTTATACTAATAATGATAAATCATCGTATAAAATTTAAAATATGGAAGTACTGTACTATTCACCAAACATGGTTCGTTTTGTTAGTGATTCCAGATTCTAGAGTTTAGTCCTCTGATAGTCCTTTTTTTTTTTTTTTTTGGTTTGGCCTGACTAATAGTCTCATTTAAACCATATTCAATTTCAAATTAAATAACAAATCACTATTTGAGCGACTACATTAGAATTCAATACCTAAAGCAAAGTTTGCAGTTTCCTTCTGAGTTTGTTACAATAAATCAAAAGCTTAAAGCGTCGTCTAAGCCTAATTCTGAATCTAAATCTTCCACATATCCAAGACCCTAATCCTGGTAATCTCCGAAATGATTGCTTCCTGGTCAACCTGCGCTTATTATTATTCCCAGTTTTGATGAATCCATTCCCAAAATCACTACCTTTTGAAGCTAACCCACTTTCTTTATCATCATCACTTTGATAAAACTGTGTGTTGTGCATCGTCTTGATCATCACCCATGGATCCTCGTGCTCACCTTCTGAATCACTACCCCACAGAGGTATAGGTTTTATCAATGGCGATCCACTGTAATATTCAAAATGTGTGGCCAAACTCGTATGTTCCATTTCAAACAATCTCCTCAGTGATCTGCTTCCTCCTTTCATCAATTCCAACAAGTTTCTTCGGGAGGATGACGACGACGAAGAACAAGATGCAGCTAATGAGGATGGTGAAGACGATGATAATGAGGATGAATAATACAGAGATTTCTGGTGCTGTATAATCTTCCTAATCTTGTCTTTTTGAACTTGTATGTTGATTTTATCTTCATCAGTTTCTTCAGTAATCTCAGATAACATGTTAAGATATATGTAGTTATGATCCGACTAAATGTTGGTGTACAAATTTAACTCTAAGGAGATCTAAGAAGAGAAAAAGGACTGAAAATATATATGAACAAGGAAAAATAATATATATATATATATATAATTTGGAAAGAATTGAGAAGCCGGCTGTGCATAGAATTTGGCTCAGCTTTCATTTTCATATCAGAAACAGACATAGAGAAAGACAAGGCTTCAACATATATAAACCCCATTGGACATTGAGGAATTTTGCTGCAGAAGAATGTGTATATAAAGAAAAGTCCTTCCGAATGCAAACAAAACATACTGATCTGTAAAATAAGTTTAATTTTGAGAGACTCCATCGTTATTGCAGCAGAAGCATAGTACATATGGTAAAGACACTGTGTTTATAAATAAAGTTTCTAATTATGAACCAAATTTGATGACAATTCATTTTATTATTAATTATTTGAATTAAATTATCATAATATAAGTTGAACAATAAAAATAATAAATGTTTAAACACTTAACAGAAGAACAAAAGTTGTCAACAAAAGTTGGTCCAATCGGTGAATGAGTTGACTCATAACTATAAGATTGTGAGCTTGAATCCCACCTATGTGTATGGAAGCATGCCCTGGCCCTGGACATATTTTTTCTAAAACACCTCATTTTCTTTAAGGCCTGTTTGGTTCAAAGAAAGGGCTTGAAAGGAATGGAATAAAATGAAAAAGAACGGAAACTATTTTAACACAGATGTGTTTGGTTTGCACGGAAAAAGAATATGGGTTGATAGAATTTTTTTTTATTTGAAGAAAATAAGGTAGGAAAATAAGTCAAAAAACTATTTTGCCTATAAAATAAAAATATTATTTAAATATTTATAGGACCCACACACTCCAATCACCTTTTTATATGGTATCTAAGGTCACGTTAAGGGGTTTTGTGTCTTTAGGCCAATTTTCTCTCCACTTGAAAATTGGACAAATTTTGGTGGGAATACATTTTCAATTATATAGCTGAAAATTGATGGGCCTGGGAAAATGCTTTCCTACATGAAAATGCAACCAAATGTCCGCCGCCACTAGAAAATATCAAATTTCCATTTCCCTCCCTCAATTTTTCTCCAACCAAACTAGCTTTAATTTCCTTTATTTCTCTCTTACTTGATTCTTGCTGAAAAAACATCAATAGGATAAATTAAAAAAAAATTTGACAAATATGATAAATAGGTTTTAAATTATAAGATTAAAATCAACCCTCCAATTAAATCATACATTAATGACGAGAGGGAGTATGAGATTAAAAAAACATGTATTCCACAAATATAAAATAATTACCTGTTTTTAAAAAATAAATATATCAAAATATAAACTTCTGATATCTGAACACATGCTAAAAATAAAACCAAGTAAATAAGGACATATAAATAATATGATTTAAAAAATATTTTGAATATTTTAATGTATCTATTTTGATCATAAATGAGAAAAGTTAATGTTGAAATTGTCTGTCAGAGCCACCGCAATCTTGTACTTATTATGTACTTATATTAACGAAAACTAACACAATAAATGCGCTTACGTAAAATGACTAAAATCTTGGTCATTTCCAAAACATGATCCAAGCACAAAATCTTTAAAAACTTCTTCATCTGTAACGCCTGCAACTCATTCATTCCATATTTCTCTGTTCCTTCAAAAGCATCATCATCCTGGCTGCTAAAAAAATGTCCCAGAAATTCTTTGATTATCCGCTAAAAAACCGCACCCCCAAGTCCCCTATCTTCTATACCATTTCATTTATTGTTATATTCTTCTTCTTCAATCCTACAGACCATAAATTTCACTGCTCAACAATCCGCTGATGAGCTCAGGTTACCTCAACCTGATGATGATGAACTCATTGATCTGCCATCAATTGATACTTTCCAGCTTTCTTCTCCTGAAGATGAAGATGATAGTGCTGAACTCATTGATCCAGAGCGAAGTACTAGGATGTTACTGAAAGAAAATGGTGAAGACCAAGAGACAGAAGCTGAAGAAGAAGAAGAAGATGATCCTCTTATTCCACCAGAAAATGCATCCAAGAAAGAGAGAATGGTCTGGTTCAGAAGACAACTTCCCGAACTGAAGATTCTCAGATCAAACACCTTATCACATAAATTCCATAGCAGAGTCATGAGTTTCCTCAACACAGGTTGCTCCTTACTATTTCACATCATATGGCTTTCACCAACAAAGTCCTTTGGCAAGAGAGATTTTCTCACCATAGACACAATCTTCCAGGTCCATCCTCAAGCATGCCTGCTAATAGTCTCAAGATCAATGGATTCCAAAAGAGGAGACAAAATTCTGAAACCCCTTATCGATCGAGGATTCAAAGTTCTCGCGGTCACACCAGATTTGCCGTTCATGCTCAAGGACACACCAGCTGAGTCATGGCTTGAAGATCTCAACAATGGAGACAGAGATCCAGGACACATCCCATTATCTCAAAATCTTGCCAATCTCATAAGGCTAGCCTTGTTGAACAAATATGCAGGTGTTTATATGGACACAGATATTATAGTAATAAAGGACTTCTCAGGTCTGAGGAATGTGATTGGAGCACAAAGTTTGGACTCACTGACCAAGAAATAGAACAGAATAAATGGAGCAATTATGATATTTGACATGAACCATCCAATTCTGTTTGAGTTCTTACAGGAATTTGCTTCAACCGTTGATGGGAATAAGTGGGGACACGATGGGCCTTATTTGGTATGAAGAGTTATAGAGAGATTGGGAAGCATATCAGCATATAATATCACTATTTTGCCTCCAAAAGCATTTTATCCTGTGAATTGGTCTAAAATTGGGAGGCTTTTTAGTAAGCCAGAGAATTAGAGGGTAAGATCTGAAAGCTTTATGAGGGAGAGACTTATGCAATACACTTATAGAACAAGAGAAGCAGAGATTTAGAGATTCAAGAGGGAAGTGTGATGGCCACAATAATCTCTCAACACTGTTGTTTGTGCTGCCATAAGAGATAGTTAAAAGCAGCATGGTTACTCAGCTAAATAGCAAAGCCTTATTACTAGTTCCTTAAGTGTTAGGTAGAAGTGTAATTTTACACATGGGTTAATATTATTGTTAGTTCTTATAGTTTAATCGAATTTTGGTTTTGATCATGTAGTTTCAAATAGTTGGTTTTGACCCTTTGGTTTCATAGGAATTTTGTATCAGTTTAAGTATAAGAATTTAAACAAAAGTTCGTTAAAAACATAGGAACCAACCGTTAAACTAAGGCCAAATTTTTATAAAACTATAGGGACTAAAACCAATTATTTGAAATAAAAGAGATAAAAAAACAAAATTCGATTAAACTATAAAGACTAACAATGGTATTAACCCTTTACACATTAAAGAATCCTATATTTGGCTCTTGTAGTCGAATATTCTATGTGATGGCCTATACTTGATGAGTTTATCTATAATTTCTTTAGAAGGATATGTGATAGTGTGCATCAAACATTATTCTCCCAACCCATTGATAAGTTTTGATCCAATGAGAAATTGTTGCAAACCAAATTAATTTGCATGGTTATTTGGTGTCAGAACACTTTGAATAAACATTTTAAAATAGCCTAAGCATCAACCACACAGGAAAAAAAGGAGCAGCAAGAATAGGATGATAACCATTATCTGTGGAACAAGTGAAGCACATAGTTAGAGGTTGAAAAGGGAAGTTTCATGACAAGCTAAGATTATTCTCACAAGTCACAACACTCTTGTTTGTGATATCACAACAGAATCTTTGAAGCAGCAAGAGTTCTCACCACAAGATTATACTTTGAAGTTGTTTGACGACAAACTAGATGATAATGAACATGCTCTAAAACTCAATTAGATGGTGTTCCCTGCATTGAACAAAGCCTTATATATATATATATATATAAACAAAGTTATTTACTGCTTGTCAACAATGCGACTTCCTCCAGAATCAGTAGATGCATAATAGACATAAATTATTAGCTATTTAGCTCTCTTTGTTTGAGTAGATATTATAAGTTATTTCAATAACAAACTTACTTTTTCCTCACACTTTTCCCCCAACATAAAAAATCATGATGAGATCAATGATTTCGTCTTCTTATTCATGAATAGTATTTTTATGACTTTAGATAATTAATAATTCTTAGAATATGAACCCCTTTGCTAGTCTGAACAAAAGAAACAATCGTTTCCCCCCTTATATTTACCAAAAAAGAAAAAGAAAAAAGAAACAATCGTTTTTTTATTTTTTTATTAAAATGTAATTTATATTTATATTTATATTTATATTTATATTCTTCAACTAAGAGATGGATCAAACTTTTAGTTGGAGGATCTCAACAATCTAAACTAACATGAATAATCTATATTAAGACAAAAAAATCACACACACACACACACACACACTCATCTTTGTTACTTTAGTTATCTTCACGTGGTTAATAATGAATTCAAAAAATAAATTACAAAATAAAAAAAGCAATTAATATCTATCAATTGGAAAAAAAATAGTCAAGTCATTGGATTAATTAAGAGGATCCAATAATTGCTGCTGCTTAATTCATTTATCATGGCATCAACATCCATGTTTTTATTTGGCCACTGATCGTCCATGTCACTGTTTAAGACAATTACAGTGACAAAGAAAGAAACGTTTTTCACACATGAAGATGAACGATCGATGATGGAACAACATTAAATTGCCGTGTCAACATAAATCCCGAATAAAAAGAACATTTATTAATGTCAAAATAGAATATAAATGCTGCAAATAATAGAAAGCAAGGCAACAAAAGGCGTTGAAGTAAGCTGCAAGTAAACGCTAGATTGAACATATCAGTAGATTTCTTGATAAAAAAACACAAATAATTAATGGAATATAATGAACATTGAAAGCGCCAAATTTAAACACTCAGGACTGATCCAAATATAAATGTATAGTAGGAGACACATAATTTTCCTGATTTGACACAGGTTTCCAGTTTTCCCATGCATGACGCGTTAAACACCGCCACTTACTAATAAAGTGTTGATATATACAGTTGTGACGTATAAACTTTCTTTGTATGTTTAAAATTGTTTGATGCCTCCGTACTCAGAGAGCTCACATTATATGCAACTTCTCAAAGGTCTTCAGTTTCTTTGTATGTTTATAACTCTGCACATGGATTTTGTTCTCCAGGTAAAATATAATAGGATATCGAAGATTCTCATGTCAATAGTTGAATATTATTATAAAAGAATTTCTAAGAATCTCAAGATCTCTGAAATTAATATAAAGTACAACAACAAATTTGTGCTTTTCTTCCACTACGAGCATATTGATCGTCAATTGTAGGGGGCAAGAATATAACCTTAAATTGTCCTAAAATCTCTCAAGTTAGCGAAGCATGAAAATTGAGATCCTGGCTTTTCTCTTTACTGTCTCTCATCTCGTAGCTAGGGAGGAATCTGCCATTGTTGAAAGGCAGAGCGTAAGAAAAAGAAGCAGCAGCGACAACAACGCTTTCGCCAAATTCGTGCCTCTTGCTTCGCCATTAGGAAACGACGGTGCATCCCAGGAGCCAAACCCTGAAGCTGAAGGTCACGATAATGGACAAAAAAGATTCAAACCAAATCCCTTGTCGGAGTTCGCCTACATCTCATCTTCCTCATCTCCTCTGCTTCTCAAGCAATCTATGGCCCTAGAAAATCATCAATTTTCCCCTCCTTCCGCTTTGAGTAAGAATTCCGCTGATACAAGACCATCTACATCCTCCATTGCTAGGAAATCTAATATCGATTTCGAGGCGCCAGATGGAAAAAGCAGCCAGGATCTCTCAGATGGTGAGTTACGATTTTTCAATGCTCGTTTTCTCTTTCTGCAATTTATGAAGCTAACTTGTTTGCTTAGTGAAATTCATTTCGAAAGAAGATCGAATTGAACTGGGATCGATAGGTTTGATGGCCGCTGAACAACTATTCAAGAGACCAAAGATCGGAGGAATCTACGAAACAATAAGGGTTCATAGAGAAAGTACAGTGAAACGGCTTAGAGAACTGTGCAATGAGGAGCCTTCGATCGATGTAGGAATTGAGATGGCTGATGCGGCTTCTCTTTTGAAGCTTATGAACTCCTCAACTGATGAGAACATTGAGAGCGCAGGACAAAAGGCTCACAGAGGAGCACTATTGTTGCTTCAAGCAGAGATATCTTCTTAGAGCCAAAACTCGTTCAAAGATATCTTCTAATTGCCGGTTGCTTCAATTTGTTTTTCTTTTGGCGTAGCTAAGATCTCAGCATAATTATCAAACCGTTCTTCCAATACTTCATTTATGCTCAAGTGGACCTTAATTTTTCCCCTTTGTTATCTAACTTATTGTATGATACTGAATTACTGATCATTACGTTCAAAAGATATGCTTTGGTTGCAATCAAACAACTAAATATCTTTAGCAAGTGTTTCTGTATATGCATTTCTACAGATTCAATTTTCTGGGATTCTTACATATTCTTACATATGATAACTTGGATGATTGGCAATAGTTTTGCAATATGATCAAGTAAAAACTTCTATGTTGGTTCTCTGGCACATTCATAATATCAAAATCTTCTATAGCCTAATATAGACATTCTCTCATTAAAATGCTTCATAGTTAGTTGGAATCTGCAGATCTGCCTCTCTCTGCTCTAACTATGATGAAAACTGAAAATCACTGTGTCTTCTATCTGCCACAGTACTGGAGTTTATATGTAAAACTTGATCATCAAAATTTACTTAGCAGAATAATAGGTCTGCATAATAGTGAGATCAAGCAACAGAGCAGCAGTCATTACTCCTATCAATTTCCATACATTAGGGATATGGTCACGAATCAATATCCTATAGCTGCGTTTGCAGAAGAACTTGATGAATTCAACAGAGTCTGCAACAATGTCACATCATTATAGGGAACTTTCTCAAGGGGTTCACTGCCGAGAATGAGTTGAATTGCTCATACAGTTGACTGTAACTTGAATCCATTTGGTCTACCCCACTTGTGATTGTACTAAAGAATTGGAGCAAATCTTCGATGCTTATCTTGGTTCCTTTTACTATAACTCCATTTTTTATGAGGAGCTCAATATCCTGAAGAGAACATATCAACCCTTTGAAAAACAGAGCATAGGAAGTGAAATGCATGTTGATTCCAATTCTACTCTGTTCCCAAGCGATGAAGTTCCTCAAGTAGATCTCTGTGGTGTTCACTATATGCAAAGGTGGAATTTCTTGAACCCCTATGCTGAATCCAATCCCAAAGCCGAATCTAGGCATCTTTTTGCTATGTGCAGGTCAAATTGTAACCCCAGAAGCTAGTAGCACACCGCCTAAGTTCTTGCTGAGCTTGTTTCACTTTCTGTCCTTTGTCAACAAAGGAGGATAAGTTCAAAAGATGGAGAAAGTGAGCAGCACTTGAACAACGAATTAAAGGATATCTGAAGAGGGAAAGTGTGAGATTAGAAACGAGATGATCAACGTCCCTTGTGAAGAGACAGGGAAAAAGTATCCTGGCCAATGTCTTGATAACAAAAAAAGGTATTTGGTTCTCAAGCAGAGTCAGATCCGTTAGAACAGAGAAGAGAAACTTTTGGTTCTGAACTATAGGATCAGAAACATAATGGTGGGATTCACCATCATACCTGATGTTACCTCAATAGCTTGCTCGGACGGTGTCATCTAAGCCAAGAATGACAGTGCCACATTTGTCTAAGGAAGAAACAGGATTTTGGATTTGGTAAAGAAGGGACAACATGTAACGCCATTTGTGTTCTTCCATGGCAAGAAGGTGGCTCTCGGTTGCTCTGTGAATGGTTCCAATAGTGACGAGTTTAGGGGGTAGCTTCTTCATTGGGTTTTCGAAGTTTAGAGGGGACGCTGGGAATGCTGCTTATGAATGATTGAACTTCCCTGTGATCAAGAGAACTCAGTGTGACTTTGATAGAATGCATCCATGCACATTCATTCGGGGTTTCATCCATTGCTTGAAACAGAGGAAGCTCACTCACTGGTATAGAGCGACTAATTAAACAGAGGAACTTCCAAGGAATGTGGGATAGCGAAAGAGAGCAAGGGGTGGTCAAAGAGAGATTTTGATGATGGAAAGATATGGTTCCTTCAAAATGAATACTCCAAAAGTTCAAAGATCTTACGTGACAACTTTTGCAGGTGCTACTTGCTACCTGCTGCGTCCCACTGGACCTTTTCCGAACTGGGTCTAGATTTGTTGTTGGGCACTTGACCCCTTCTCTCTCTCACTTATCGCTTAGTGCTTTTAAAGAGTGAAGCTCCATTCTGAATCCGAGGCCCTCTTAAGGCCAATTTGTCCTACACCCTCATCTCTAACTTTCTATTTCTGGCATTAACCAACGTTACAGGATTAGTAGGATCTAACATTGTGTTGCTTTTTTACGCTCGTTTTGATTTTGCCTGCTATCTATCATTTATTTTAGGATTAAAACTTTTTGGCCTTATAATTTATCTTGATTTAAATTTTACTTCCTATAGTTTTAAAGGCGAGCTTTTGGTTCCTGTAGTGTTTTGCCGTTTAAAATCGTTAGTCTTCATAATTTTAAGAGGACCTAAATTTATTTCAGGCTGACGTTGTTAATTGCGCTTATGTGTTATTGACTTTGTGAATTTTGCTTACATGGCGTGATGACCGGACAAGATGAACTGAGACTGATGCTCCGACATGGATTGATGATGTGGATACGTGATTTTTTTTAAAAAAAAAAGGAGTTTGACTCCTACTAAATCGCACAGCACAGGGAAAGGGGTGAGGGCTTAGGTCAAACAGGGGAAAAGGGGCTGGGGAAAGGGAACTCGTTTCATTGAAGGTTGGCAGCGACTTCGGCAGAGTTCAGGCGAGCCATCGACTTCGGCGGAGTTCAGGTGAGGTGTCGACTCACCTGAACTTTCGCTTTCAACCCCCTTGTCGCTGAGATCGAACGCTGCCATGAAAAGAGGCCATAGGAAAACAGTACTCCGAGTTTTGTTTGTGCTTGGTTGGAATAATTTATTTTTAGGTGATAAATGTTTATAAATCATGATTTACGGTATATGAGGTAAGTATGTAAGAGGAGTTTTATCTCGTCTTGCGTAATAAGGATTTATTGTCTAAAAATAAGTGTGTGTTTGGTTGAGTTTATTTTGCCAAAATAAACCTGATTTTAGATTAAAAAAAAAACCCAATTGAAAATGCAATCCGTTTTTGAGTGTTTGGGATAGCTTTTTGAAAAAAACAAAAAACCCGAAAATGCAGCTTATTTATTAAGCCCGAGATACCCACTTTTTGTTTTTTAAAGAAGCTACAGCGTGTTTTTTTTTTTAATCCAAACCTGTCATATTGAATTTATTATCATTATGTGCATATATGAAAATCCACAAAAACCTTTTGCTGAGCTGATGGTTAACGAGAGATAAAAAAAATTGAGAAATATATAGAAAAATATGTTTGTAAATAGTACCGGTTATTTAAAACTTCATATATAGTCCATACTAATATATACTAATATTTAATACTCCATTTTATCCTAATTATAAGATAAAGTTGATTTTTTTAGAGAAATTAAGGAAGCTGATTAAATTACTTTAGAGTATTTATATTTTTATTTCTTTCTTCAAACTAATTAGTTTAACTAATAAATGGATATATAATCTAAGAAAACATAACATATGATATGATTAAGTAACTTATTTAGCTTCCTTAATTCCATTCTTAGTTTGGGCTTCATCTTTGGAGTTACAAGTTTGTATTTTACATGGTTAAGGTTAATTGACTTTATGTTCCTTTTCTCATGCACTCAGGTGAAGAAGTTATAATTGTTGCATTTTTAGATATCTTCCTGGGCCAAATGATATGTTACTGTTGGATATGGCATATATAATCTATCTAAAATTTGAAGAATATACAAATGCCCTTCACGTTTTTACTTTTAAAAATGCACTTATACAATCGTTAATTCAAATACGTTTTGACTTATGAAAAATCACTTATTCATCCGCTTATCCAAACATAAATCACATTATAAATATTGACTTATTTATTAAATCATTTTTAATAAGCCCGAATTATATAAATCATTTTTCCTACCGTTATCCCAAACACATCCTAAGTGATACCAAACACAGCCTTACAAAGATTTAGCTGCCGAAGACTCTGCCCCCAGGGGAGGATCTCATGGACTGTGAAGACTATTTGAATGACGAGGACAATTTCAATGTTACTGACAGGTTGATTTTGCTCTTCCCCAGGATTGATCAAGACTCGACTGATGGGTTTGTCAGTGAGCACATAATTGTTTTTCTTTATTGACCATAATTGCAGATTCTGATATGTTTCTAATTCTTATTTCTAGAATTAGAACTATAATTGTTTTCCTTTATTGACAGCGAAATGTGGAAATTGTGATGTTTTCTTACGGATCTTTCCAAGTCTAAACCAATATATGGGACTATTATTATTTGCCTTAAACCTTTGCCCTATTAGCACTTTACAATTCTTGACGTTTAGTTCTCTAGCTGTTGTCTTGAATTAAATGATGTTTTTGTCTTGAATGCTGCTCTTTACACTTTAACAGATAGTGATTCTTTGGGTTATGATCTGATATGAAATATAAGCCATGTGCTGCAATGAATTTGCTTTCTTATGAAGTATAATTTTAAAGTTCGCTCCCGTCATGAGTTTATTGTTTAATTATTTATACTTCATCTTGTAGGAGGGTGAAGCTACTGCTGATGTTGAAGAGAAAAAGAAAAGTAATCATGTGCTTAGAAGACTAGAGAAGCGCCAGAAAGATCAAAAGCTTGATCCAGACATTGAAGAGCAATTTGTATTTTGTGGCTGTTGTGAATTTACAGCAGAGAGCTTAATTGTTGCTTTGCCAATGTAATAGCCAACTCTTTTTGTTGCTAAATGATAGGTTCAGTTCTGACATTTTTCCTCTTCCTCCTAAATGATATTAATACTTGCTATGCCTTGCTTTTTTTTTTTTTTTTTTTTAATTTCAATGTGCAAGTTATGGCATAAAATAAGTTATACCTATTTCTTAAGCTTTCAACGCAGTGCCTATTCCCATTCACACAGAGTTGGGCACGAAATGATATTTCACTTGGCCAAAACATACAAACAAGAAATAGCCATCCTTCATGGTTCATGACTAAATTGTGCTTTCATATAAGAAAGTAGTGCTTGGAAAACAGGCCAGCCCGTGGGTTGTGGGCTGGCCCGTCGCAGGCTGGCATGTTTCTCTCTCTCTGTTTTTTTTTTTTTTTTTTACATTTTTTTACTCTTTTTTTTATAAAATTCTCATTCCATTTTTCTTTCATTTATTCACATCACACTTCTTTTTTTTTTTTATATATATATTTGTGTTATGAAGTTAATTTCATTCTTACTTTCCTGTTTTTTTTCATCTATTCACATAACTAAAACATATGAACACATTTCTTTTAAATTTAATAATAATGGAATAAATAAATATAATATGAAAATAAAAGTTTCAAATAAAAAATATGAGGAATTAATTAAACATGTCATCAAATTAAAGGTAATAAGTGTATTTGAATTTATTTTATTAAAAGAAACAAAAAGACAATAAAAAAAAAACGGGCCAGCCCACTTTAGCCTGCCAGCCTGGCTGGGCGGGTTGGTTCAGCCCGCTTCCTAGCTGGCGGGCCCAACCCGTTTTACCATCTCTATAAGAAAGGACTGCACACTAAATTCTTTCACTACAAAATATAATTAACATGAATGACTATATCAAAAGTTTAGCAATTAGAGGGGAATCAAATTATCTTGTTAATCTTGCTAAAGTATTACATCCAAGTTACCACAAAAGTAACATTCCCAAAATATTTACACTAAATCGTTGGCGGCTGCTCTTTGGAGGAGTTGCATTAATGGATTCTTGTGTGTAAGAAGGTTGATTCATAGTCCGTTCTATTGGTAGCTTGGGATGTTGTGTCTTTTGGCAGGTTGCTTGCAAGTCCTTCAATTGTGCCCATACTTTTCACAATTGGAACACCTAGGGCCTGTTTGGTTCACGGAACATGTGGGAAGGGGAGGGAACATGCATTTGGTACGTAATTTTAGCTCAATCTTTTAGAGAACTTAAGTTCCAAGGCCCACCAATATTTTTTTATTCATGGGAAGATGAGATCCCACAAAAATTGGTGGGATCCTAAGTTCTTTCGCTGGAGGAAGATCCAAAAGATAAATACGCCCCCTGAATTTTTTTTTAATAAATTTGAATTTCATTCTATAGAAAAATAATTTCAATTTCATTAATTAAAAAATAATTTTTTATTTATTTAAATTATAATTTACATTTTATTCATTTTATTTAATTTTTAAATTATTGTACTACGAATTATTTAATGTATGAATTGAAATATAAATTTAATTAATATATAATTAGTAATTTATGTTGAGGATAAAATGAGTATTTCTCTCTTTTTTCCCCCAAGTTCCACCCTCAATTTTTTTCATGCCAAACAACCCATCTTCCATCACTCTTTACAATCTTCCTTTCCCTCCCCTTTCCCTTCTCTAAGGGTCTGTTTGGTGTGAGGAATTTGGAGGGAAAGGGAGGGGAGAGAAAATTTTTATGAGTTGAATTTTAAAAGATTGAAGAAGTAGGGTAATAAAATTTTAATAAAGAGAATATATAAGATAAAAGAGTAAGAAAAATTAATTAAAAATTTTTAACCCCACTTCTTTAATTTTTTTAAATTCAACTCAAAAAAAATTTCCCTCCGCCCACTTTTCCTCCCCTCTCCTCGGACCAAACAAGCCCAAGGGTGTGTTTGGTTTGAGGGGAGGGGAGGGGTGGGAGGGAATGGGAGGATTGGTAAATTTCCTTTTTGGGTTGAAGGAATTTAATTTTTGGGCGGAAATCCAAAATTTTAAAAAAATGAAAAAAGTAAATTTTGGGTGGGAACCCAAAATTTTAAAAAATGAGAGGGTAAATTTTGGGTTTCTTTTGTCTAAAATTGTAATTTCCCTACCCTCCCCTCAAACCAAACACACCCTAAGTTCATTTCCCTCCTCAAATTTTCCTCATACCAAACGGGCTGTTAAGAACTAAATGACATGGAGGTAATTTGACCCAAATTTTAAATATTTGATTATGACGTAAAATCTGATATATAATTTCTTAAGTTCAGTAATCTAAAATAGAATTTGGATAATTCAATGGTCTTTATATGAAATTTTTCCTTATTTAAAAGTGAATCTTAATCTTAAATATAAGACATTTTTTTTTATCTCTTAAACTTAAGCCACCATGTGGCAGTGTGAACTCAAGTGCAGCCTCTACTAGTTGAGATGTGATAAATCTATAATTTTTAATGCTAAAATTAAATGTATATAATATTTGAATTCACAAAAATAAATATAATATTTATATTATAATTCAATATATTTTATTATATAAATATATACTTGTATATAATTAATTTATATTATAATTTAATATATATATATATATAATTTAATATACTATTACTTTCTTCTTTTTTATTTTTTTTATTTTATATAAATATGTTTTAATAATTTATATATTTTTTATTCAAATGTATAAAAAATAATATAATATTAAAAAATACAAAAATTTTATATTAATTTGTCAGGAAATATACTGATGTCGAAATTTTTTCAACGGAATTACTTACCGAAGAAATTCCCTAGGGAATTGCCAGTTTTGTTTTAGAGATTTCTAAGACAATGAACATCGGGAGGGAGGGCGTTGGTTTTTGTGTTCATCTTCGTTATGTTCTCTCTAGATTATGCAAGATGGGTCGCCCACTTCCCTTAATATGAGTTTTAATTAGCTTATTTGTATTAATAAAATTAATTAAAAACAACAAATATGGTCTTTCCAATTTCACCCTTATTTGTAAAAAAGGTAGTGGGAAAGAGAATAAATGTAATAAATACAGTGAAGGGGTAAAATTAAAAAATAAATAAATAAATACTTAGACAAACCTAAAATTAAATTTAATTTTTGGAACACACCGATTGACAAATTCGAAACTTAAAGGAACATAGGCAGTACAATTTATAAATGATACAATTAATTTGAAAGTACTGAGTAATTGACTTGGCACAACAAAAGGAACACGGGTTTTTACTTTTTATTCAACACCGGCATCCAAGTGAACATACTAAATGCCCTACATGCTCTTGTAAATCTCACTTTTTTACTGCACGTATTGCATAAATGGTCTGTGTAATTGTTAGACCAAGCAGAGCCGCACCGCTCACAACTCCGATGAACTTCCAAGGAACGCCCAAATAGCAATAGGTATGCATGAAACTGAGAAGCAAGCTCATTAATCCGCGGAAAAGCCATTCCCGAAAACGCCGCAAATAATGCCTCAACAGTCCGAAAATGAGGACACGGCATTCTTCCACATCATTCACCTTGGCTTTGTTCAATCTCTCGCATACTTCTCTGTATCTCGCATCCATGGTTTCCGCCCCGGCTACGATGCTTTGGAACATAATCAGCAAATCCTCGTCCTTGGCCTCTGGATACGCTGTTATAACTTTTTTCTCTCTAAGTAGTTGGATGTCATGAACAGAACACACCAAACCTTTGAAAAAATAAGCGTAGGAAGTGAATTTGTAGCCGACTCCGATCAACCGACCCATTTGCTCCCAAGCAATGAAATTCCTCCATTTGACTTCTGTTGCTTCTTTTATGTGCAGTGTCGGGATGATCAGTTCTCGCTGCGCCTCATTAAATTCTATTTGGAATTTGAACTTGTCCATGAATTCCCTTACTGCAGAAGAAACCATATTTACAGGTTCCACATTTACTTCAACAGGTTCGTTATTGCCTGCAATACAATGTTGTAAATTTGAGCTAGCTGGCTTTTAAAGATGAATCACTACGGAACACGTGCTACTCCCTCCGGTCCTTATTAAAAGATATATTTAAGGAGTTGATTTTAATTCTAAATATGAGATAAAATTTTTATATTTATCAATATATATTTTATTAATTTATCTTTATTTATGCTTTCTCAACAATAATCAATAATAGTAAAGGAGGGGATTAAAGAAGACAACTAGATGTTTTAGAAAAAATATCTCACATTAACTAATTTCTTTAATCTTTTCAAATTAAGTAAATATTTCATAACTCAAACAGTGTGTGTATATATATAGTAGCAATAAGGTTGAATTACTTGGACGACATATTATTTTAATTCCGAGGGCTTGGAGCTTTCTGGCGCAGCGGCGCAGTTGTAGTGGAGCTTGTCCCTGGTAGTCTTGGGGCTGATAGGGATCAGAGGCGCATGAGTGGATGAGATGAAGGAAATGGCCCACTCCTTTCGAGAAGTCTGCGTGGGCAACATCACATTGAAAGAGTGAGCGGGCAAGTTTTTCTGGAGAAAGTTGTTCACCTTCAGAAAGTGCACGTAGACTGGCAGTTGGTTGTTCTTCTCGTCCCAGAGGAGGAGCAGCTGGTTGTTCTTCTTGTCTCTGAGGAGGAGCAGCCCCCTCAATGAGGATTCTTGACAAAAGTATGAGAAGGAAGAAAGGGATTTGGTTCTCGAGGAGGGTGAGATCAGTGAGAAGACGCGACATCTTTTTGTGGTCGTCGATATAAACAGGCATAAAATTTTGAGGAGGATCAGTGAAAGTGAGATTTTCATAGAGCCAAAGCAAAAGCTTTAAGAGAAAGCAGGCATCCTGTAACATCATTGTGGAGAACTGCTCTGATTGCATTTCTACTTTTTCCCCATAGAAAGCTCGAATTAAACTCTCTGATTTTTTAATGGCCATACTACAGGAAGGAAGAAGTGGGCGACTTTGACGGCAAAGAAGGTTGTCCATGTAGCGCTGTTTGGTGAATTCCATGATTGGCAGGCTGACTGCAGTTGCCCTGTGAAAGGGTCCCATGGCCACGAACTGAGGCTTGTAACAGTCCATTTTGTCTTTATTGGCTTCTCGAATTTCTTTTGGAACCCTGATAATATTAACCGCCCCTAATAGCTTTTCCTTCATGCATCCCTCCAGCGTTCTTTGAAGGTCAATGACCCAATTATCTTCGCGTTGGCGGCTTCCGTCTCCGGCTCCATCTTTATCATCACTCACTGACATGAGGCATTACAAACAACATTGTCCAGTTAGTTAGTGGGAAAAAAGAAGAAAAATAAAGAAACAATGACATCCACAGCGGGAAATTAATTAAACTAATTGCAATGTACTCACACCTGGAGCGCTTCTCTCCCCATCACCATCATCTCTGTCTACGTCGACTGCAATTTCAACATTTGCATCATACAAAGACCGCACGTATGTTATCTCCCCCTCCCCCTCCTCAACACCTGGAGCCCACGACTCAATGTCGGGTGAGTGATCTGAGTGAGAACTTTTCTTCTCAGAGTTTGACATATCACACCTGGCCTCAAGGCTAAAACTCAATATCACTTCAACTTCGTACGTACTTGGAGCCTCACATATCGCCCTTATTTATGACCACCCTTACTCCCTGCCCTATTTCTACCCACCTTTCCTCACCCCCAACTCAATTACAATATTCACACGTTATTTTTAGGCCATCTGGGAGACAGTGACCTCCCATCTAAATGTCAAATCTCTCTCAGTCCCCTACTTTAAAGAGTTTTAAATAATTAAGTATGCTAATATTTAAATAAATGATTTTTGAAAAATATTTTACATAAATTAATAAATTTATTATAAAAAAAATCTTGAATTACATTCTCTAATTTATTGGAAAGATCTAAGATGGAAGTGAGCTAGAGTGAGGAATGTCTCCATTGATTGCTCTCTCCATTTCTTTTTTATTTAATCTATTTACCATTAGATCAAATTTTAATGGTTAAGATTTAATACTATATAAAAAAATTAATATAACATTAAATATAATAAAAATCTATCATAGTGAATAGAATAAATTTCAATCATTAAAACTTGATTTAATTGTGGATATATCAAATGGAGAGAGTGACCGATAGAGACACCCTTCTCGGTACAAACTGGATCTCATGGAGAAAGTAGTATAGTGAAGAACCTGCCTAAAGTCTTGTGCGTTATCTTTTGAAGCTTACGAGGACCTCTTATGATGAGATTGAGTGCGCCATGAAACAGGCTGTGGAGGCCGAAGAGATGTTGTTTGATGCGGAGAACCTTGGCAACAATGGAGTGCAACTACTCTCTGACAGCCAAAAATTAACTGTCGTTTGAGAGAGTTCAGTAATTTATTACTCCTCTCGTCCCAACGATAACTTTTCATTTTCTTTTTTTGTATTTAAAGTATATTTTAGATATATTTAAAGAGTTATCTTGACAAATTTTGAGATGATAATTTTTTGCTTCCAACATATCATTTTAGATCGAGATGTAAGTCAATCGTTTGAAAACAATTTTTTCGATTACAACCTTTTCTTTTTTAAGTAACCCCACTTTTCTCCCAATTCCCCCTATTTTGCCTTGCACATTACCATAGAGGTAAGTGAATTTCAGATAGCAAAGTCAAGTAAGGCAGCCAACTAATATTATCACATCACAATTGATATGACTTGGATTGCCTTTCACATGACAGTAAACTTTCCTTCTCTTACCAATCATTGTAACATTAGGTCACCTAACTTGCAGTTCTTGATCAGAAAAAAACATTAATTTCTCTTTCTTTATATTGTCATGTGAATGAGCACGTTATCCAAACCCCTTTTTTTTAACCAAATTTCTCCAAGTCATCAATATATTCTTAAGGAGGATAGCAAAATAAGCCATTGGTGTCAAATCACGCAAGAATGTGTCTTGAGTTACTGTTTGTAACAACAGTGACGGCTCTATTTTGCAAGCCGGTTCCATTCTATTCGGCTTCCTTCAAAGCTGACTGGATTAGAAGAGTGCCATCCCAGGAAAAGATGACTCACTCCTTAGTATCACTTAAACGTGTCTTACTGAGTAGTCATTTCTCTGACATTTGCACGCAGTCGGTGGAGAGCTTTGTTTCCCAAGATGCTCCGTTCCCATATTCTTCATTCACCATTAATTTTGGTCCATCTCCTCTCTCAGTCTTGCACAGTGCATCGTTCTGGAAAGCACGTTTCGGGGAAGCTGATGTCTTCGTTTAAGCATATTCACCGTTGTTGTCCACCGAAAACCAAGCAATCATATGGGTAAGGTTGAAAGAGTATAGGCTTCGATTCTGTGTTTTTTTTTTCGTTTAATTTCTGCATTTTTTTCTTCTTCCATACCAAGTTACCTTTCATTCGGATTTTGTGTTTGCTTCCTCCATCTTCACCGTTTAATTTCTGCATTTTTTCTTCTTCTTCGATCCCGAGCTACCTGAAGTCCAGATCTCATTCCAGAAATCATCCTTAACTGATCCTTCTAATTGTCTCATTCTCGCAAATGCTTTCTGATTTATCATGCTTCGATTTTGTGTTTGCTTCAGGGGTCTTCACCGTTTAATTTCTGCATCTTTTTTTCTTCTTCGATCCCGAGCTACCTCAAGTCCAGATCTCATTCCAGAAATCATCCTTAACTGATCCTTCTAATTGTCTCATTCTCGCAAATGCTTTCTGATTTATCATGCTTCGATTTTGTGTTTGCTTCAGGGGTCTTAACCGTTTAATTTCTGCATTTTTTTTCTTCTTCGATCCCGAGCTACGTGAAGTCCAGATCTCTGGATTTGAATCTGAATGGGATAGAGTGTGGTTTTCCTTGGTGGTTAACTTCATCCCTGATTTTAAATTAACGGGTGAGAAATAAGGTATTCTGGATTCTTCTTCCACCAGAGAGATTTGAATATGATCTTTACAGGATCTTACTTTTTTTTTTCCCACTTTAGTGGTTGGTGGGTCACACAGATGGGTAACTTTTGGCACCTTGTCTGATTTAGTCATGAGATTGTCTCCTTTACTTTTCTCCTTTACTTTTCTCCTGTATGTTCATGTCGTTGAATACTTTCTTTTTAACATTTCTTGCCACATGCATTCTGAATTCTGCAACATGCTAACATCATGGGCTGAACAGTGAGGTCCCATTTGAGTTATTGTGATTATTACTAGTCTAGCATCTCACATCTTTCCATTTAATGCTTCAACTCTGTTTTTGGGAACTGGAAAATCTTATACTGATTTGATTTCTTATGGGCATCATAATGGGGTTTCAGCAGAGGAGCATCAAAATTCAAAAGAACAGGAATTTTCTGGCCATGTATGCTTTATCAGATCATAAATAGCCATGTCTGCTTCATGCAGTTTTGAGTCCCCAAAGTTCAGATTGTATCAATTAAAAAGCGTTACTGGGAGGAGAGAAAGCACCTTTAATTTTTGAGAAAATTACTGTGAAGATTTAAAAAAAAAGAACTTATTACCACAAAATCAAAAACGAATAACATAGACCTGTAATCATTTATTAAACGAGTTTAACTATTTCACCGTTGTTGAATACATCAGCCATTGCGATTTTTTTTTGGTTCTTGGGGATTTATTATGAATATCTGACTGCCTTTTTCTTCATTTCGTGCCACCATATATGTTTAGGGAAAGTGACCATGGTAAACTATGGTTCGGCAACAAGGGTTTTTTGGAACCCAAGATTCAATGAGATTCTTCCAATGAGGGCTAAGCTGCTGTCAAAGGGGTGTAACAGGAAGATGTAGCAAGTGCAACTATATGAGCATAGGTCATTTTCTGTTACCAAATTCATGGTCTTGTACGACCATATTTTGCAATGTTTTGTGTATTTAGATTCAAACTTGGATCATTACTGCTTTTTTTCAACTCTGGATTTTGAACTCCTATCCACTCATGATATTATGTAGTAATTAATTACTTGATGCTATGATACCTTTTTGTTTTACCTTTAGGTTAGTACCATATCCAATCACAATCACATGGATGAAGGGGATTTGATTAATGCTCATATGAAATATTTCATATCAGCATTCATTTATAAGATTGACAATGGGGTTAAAATATGGTACTAACCAAAAGAAATTTAAACTCATGCTATCAACCAGTAATTGTGTTTTGTATATTTCAGAATGATAAATTAAAACCAATATACTTTTTTCCTATCATGGAGGTCTAAACCTTCTGAGTATGTTATTAGCTAATAATAAATTAAGTATGTTCCCAAATGTTGCTTGTCCTTAGTACTTTCCATAGCAAACATGAAAGTTGTATAGGGCGTTTGATTCAAGAACTAGGCAAACATATATGTTTTCATTCAAGCAGCCAAATGTACAATCACTTAAATCAATGTTACTAACCATAAGACATTTGAGTGAATTGAACAATCTGTGAATTAAGGTTTTTTTATTTTAATATTCCATGTTATCGGTTTCCATCATTATGCTTTCAAACTGATATGTTGATCATTTCTTCTCAGAATCAACCGAGGATCAAACTTATTCCTTCAAGGGCATGCAATATCTGTTGGATCAGCCATTTATAAGGTATTGCAAACCCTCAAACCTTTATGTAGCATGTCATTGTTTGTACCTTCACTGACACAATTTCAAATGACTGTCAAGTGAGGTTTGATAATCAAATTTTTACCTTTGCTCTTTTCTAAACTACGAAAGCAAATTTCCTACTGCACTTAGTGGGTAGATTGACAATGCTTTTAAAAACTGGTACAAACCAAAAGGAGGTTCTGTAATGTGTTGTTTCCATTGCACATCTGAGTTATGTCCATTGCAGAATCAAACTTAAAAGTATGCTCTTTTTTGTTTAATATGGAGGTCCACACTTTCTAAGTAATGTTTGAAGTCAGATATTTACCTAATTATTTGTTTTCATGTTTCTCCCTTTCTTATATCTCATTTTGGATATTATGTTGCACATGGTGCAAGAAAATAGCCCTGCCATTCTAGTATTGGTCAATTGAGGAAAGTTAGGCACAATGGAATGATCACATATCAGCTTGTGTTTGTGGTTGGAGATAGAAGGTTGAGTGACAATACTGTTAACTATTTAGTTATATCAATTGTGATGATTCCAAATTTTCCTTCCTAACTGTTTTATGCTCCAGGGGAAATCGTTTGACTGTTGTTCTGAATGGTGAGTCGGCAAAGGAAGCGAGGAAGGACTTTGAGCTTGTATCTCAGCTGTCCAACCTCATGCTAATTGTTCAGTTTGGGTTGATCAGGAGAAGACACGGTATATAATAACCACAACATGATATAGCTGTGCTACGTCATTTTTAAATATATATTATTTCATAGCTTCTCAAGTTCGTCATACTGTATCTGTTCTGCTTCATTTCGTCACTGTATATTCTGTTGCCCCAAATGAATGTGTGTGTGATGAGTATGTGCCATACTGCCTACTCACTCTTGTGGATAGAACCACAAAGTTTCTCTGGGATATGAATGCGCTTGATATGAATTAGTTCCATTCAAAATTTATGCATATGATATCAAGAAAGCTTTGTTATTCTAGTGGTTCTGGCTTTTTTTAAAAAAATTATCAGCACGAACATCTTTCGTCCTTTGGAATTATGTTAAGTTGTTAACTTAATTTTCCAATAGGATACCTTGAGTTGTAATGAATTTATTATTTCAGACACTTAATTTCCTGTGATACTCGTCGGCTTAATTGATGTGGATTAGTTCTATTTAATTTAAACTTTAAGCATATAATATCTAGCCCGGGGATCTGTACTATTTTTTGGGTCTTGAGTTCTGTTTTTTTCTACAAGCATATGTACCCTTTCTTTGATCAAATTCTGTCACTCTTGTGGATAGAACCACAAAGTTTGTCTGGGATATGTATGTGCTTGATATGTATTAGTTCCATTCAAAATTTATGCATATGATATCAAGAAAGCTTTGTTATTCTAGTGGTCCTTTTTTTTTTTTAAAGACCAAAGAATGAATATCTTTCATCCTTTGGAATTATGTTCAGTTGTTAACTTAATTTTCCAATAGGATACCTTGAGTTGTACTGAATTTATTATTTCAGTCACTTAATTTCCTGTGATTCTGGTCGGCTTTAATTGATGTGGATTAGTTCTATTTAATTTAAACTTTAAGCATATAATAGGTAGCCCGGGGATCTGTACTATTTTTTAAGGTATTGCAATGTTTTTTTCTACAAGCGTATGTATCCTTTGTTTGAGAGAATTCTGTCACTCTTGTGGATAGAACCACAAAGTTTGTTTGGATATGAATTCTGCTTGATATTAATTAGTTCCTTTCAAAATTTATGCATATGATATCAAGGAAGCTTTGTTATTCTAGTGATTCTGTTTTTTTTTTAATTATAAGCACGAATATCTTTCATCCTTTGGAATTATGTTCACTTCTTAACTAAATTTTTCAATAGGATACCTTGAGTTGTAATGAAAAGTTTATTTCAGTCACTTAATTTCTTGGGGATTTATTATGAATATCTGACTGCCTTTTTCTTCATTTCGTGCCACCATATATGTTTAGGGAAAGTGACCATGGTAAACTATGGTTCGGCAACAAGGGTTTTTTGGAACCCAAGATTCAATGAGATTCTTCCAATGAGGGCTAAGCTGCTGTCAAAGGGGTGTAACAGGAAGATGTAGCAAGTGCAACTATATGAGCATAGGTCATTTTCTGTTACCAAATTCATGGTCTTGTACGACCATATTTTGCAATGTTTTGTGTATTTAGATTCAAACTTGGATCATTACTGCTTTTTTTCAACTCTGGATTTTGAACTCCTATCCACTCATGATATTATGTAGTAATTAATTACTTGATGCTATGGTACCTTTTTATTTTACCTTTAGGTTAGTACCATATCCAATCACAATCACATGGATGAAGGGGATTTGATTAATGCTCATATGAAATATTTCATATCAGCATTCATTTATAAGATTGACAATGGGGTTAAAATATGGTACTAACCAAAAGAAATTTAAACTCATGCTATCAACCAGTAATTGTGTTTTGTATATTTCAGAATGATAAATTAAAACCAATATACTTTTTTCCTATCATGGAGGTCTAAACCTTCTGAGTATGTTATTAGCTAATAATAAATTAAGTATGTTCCCAAATGAATGTGCAGTTAATTTCTGTATGCACAATTTCAATTCCATTCAGAAGCCTATAGTTTTGATTGCTCAACTTGCAAGGGTTGGGTTTGATGAAAGGGGTTAGTATATTGTCAGTTTTTCTAAGTTCTAGCAGAATGTAGTTTTGTTAATTTCTGTATGCACGATTTCCTATTTCTCTGTCTTTTACAATGACAATTAACAAGAGTCAAGGCCAATCTTTGCAAAATGTGGGATTATATCTATCTACGCCAGTGTTCATACATGGCCAATTATATGTTGCTTTATCAAGGGTCAAGAATATTGCAGGTTTGAAAATTCTTATACACCACGAGAGTAAAGATCACTACAATACAACTACTAATGTGGTTTACAGGGAGATATTTAGGAAGATTGATCAGCTTTCATTTGATGATGTGCAAACACCTCAGCTGTAGAACGTTTCTTTCTGTCTTAATGTAAACTATTTGTTCTTTCACCTTTTTTCTCCTTTCATTACTATGTTGTAAAACGCATTAGTTGGACATATATTCTTACAAATTCGTATTGTGCTTACTGTTGCAAGGAATGTTTCATTTTTTTCATTTCCATACTTGGGTGAAGCATGTTGTGGACAAAATTCTTGCAATGACCTATATTTTGCTGAAGATTGATGTAATGAAGTTCATGCTCCCGCGCAAAGCGCGGGGGGATTTTTGGCTTGTTTGAAGAATATAAAATGTATATCAAAAGTGATGTGATGAAACATTCATTTCTATCCCAGAATCAGCCCCCGAAACACATGTACACAATTGCTATTATGCCCTCATTTAATATTTCCATCTTTCCATATGTGCCATTTTTTTTGTGTCAGATTTTTCGTAAGATAACATTGACAATTGCAGCATTTGAAGACTATTATTCACTTTTGTTTTATGTCTTTCGTTCATTTAATATTTCCATCTTGGGGTATGTGTCATTTTTTTTGGGGTCAATTTTTCCATAAGATCACTTTGACAATTGCAGCTTTGAATAATGTATTATCACTTTTACCTTCTACCTTTCGTTGTCATATGAACACTAACCCGTCGGTGGATTTACGTGTTTTTCCGTGTTGTTACATTGCTACAGTGATTCCATCTGCTATAGTCACCTCCATCCGCTACAGTAACGTCCTGATACAGTGATTCCATCATGAATAGTGACCGACACTACAGTACTAACCTTTTTTTTTATATTTTTCTTTATTTTTTAAATACTATTTATTTTACACCCAAATATATTATATTAAACTTAAATATCGTCCATAAAATCATCATATAAGGAAAAATAAATATGCAAATATTTCACTTATCATTAAGTTTAGTGATCTAAAATAGAATTTGGATAATTCAACCCTCTTTATATGAAATTTTTCCTTATTTAAAAGTGAATTTTAATCTTAAATATAGGACTTTTTTTTTTTTTTTTTTTATCTCTTAAGCTTAAGCCACCATGTGGCAGTGTGAACTCAAGTGCACGTGCTAAAGCCTTTACTAGTTGAGATGTGATAAATCTATAATTTTTAATGCTAAAATTAAATGTACATAATATTTGTATTCACAAAAATAAATATAATATTTATATTATAATTCAATATATTTTATTACATAAATATATGCTTGTATATAATTAATTTATATTATAATTTTTTTTGGCCAAAAATTTATATTATAATTTAATACACACACACACACACATATGTATATATAATTTAATATACTATTAATTTCTTGTTTTTTAATTTTTTATTTTATATAAATATGTTTTAATAATTAATATATTTTTCATTCAAATGTGTAAAAAATAATATAATATTAAAAAATACAAAAATTTTATATTAATTCGTCAGGAAATATACTGATGTCGAAATTTTTTCAACGGAATTACTGGCAGAAGAAATTCCTTAGGTAATTGCCAGTTTTGTTTTAGAGATTTCTTTTGTTTCTTTTTGGTGAACATTATTTTAGAGATTTCTAAGACAACGAACATCCACTACTACAAAAAGGGTAAAAGGTGGCGCACATTTTGTGGCACTTCTTTAAACAAGTGCCACAGCTTTTTTTTTTTTTTTTTTTACCTCTATAATTTTTTTTTAAATTTTGGGTTCCAGCTGTGGCGCCTAATAAATTAAGTGACACAATTGAGGAGGCCTAGTGTGGCGCTTGCCTACGCAGGCGCCACACTTGGGGCCCTGAAAGCAGCTATGGCGCCTAACCCACCAAGCACCACAGCTGCAGCATTATTATTTTTTTTAAAAAAAAAATGGACATGTGTGGCGCCTAAATAAATAGGCGCCAAACATGTCAATTTCAAGATCAGCTGTGGCGCCTAATGCTTAGGCGCCACAGCTGATCAAAAGGCAATGTGTGGCGCCTAATTATTTAGGCACCACACTTGTCCATTTTTTTTTTTAAAAAAAAATCAAATTTATAGTGTATCTCTTAATTATTTCATTTCCCGCGTAGTGGTCCTGTGTCCGCCCCCCATTCCTTCTCTTTTTGACTACTACTCCACTTTAATTATTTAACTACTCTCTCCTCCATTAAACTACTTTCCCTTTCTCATCTTCTTAGTGGATCCGTCGGCCCCCTCCCTCCATTTCCTCTCATCTTCACACTAAAAAACACACCCACACGCTCACTCGTCACTCAAGCTAGCATCACCAATGTGGTCTCTCACTCCCTGCGCTGGTCAATTAATAGATTTGTAAGAAGAAGACTATTTCATTCTAGCTTGCTTTGTTTAAAATTTTTTTTAGTCAAGATAAACCGTAATATAACGTTTGCCTTTTTGTTCCTAATTTAATAGGAAAGAATGAAAACCTAGTTTGTTTCGTTTGCCTTTTTGCTTTGTTTAAATTTTTTTGCCGACAAGCTTGCGTTTTTTAGTAATATTTTAATTTACTTAATTAGTTGTTGATGTACTGTGTTCACATATCAAGTTCTTGTATTGTGATATTTTTTATGTTAGCTTTGGAGAGTATTAATAATGTAAGAACATTATTGTTGGGGAACTTGAATTTTAAATGTGAAAATTATATATATATTTATATATATAATAGGTTTAAATATAAAATAGAAAGATTGACAATTTGTGGAGATGATAAACACGAAAGCCACTCATTTTATATAAAACTTCACAATCAGGAAGTATAAAAAAGGGTCACAGGAAAAAGAAGAAGAAGAAGAAGAAGAAGAAGAAGAAAAAGGAAAAAAAAAAAGAAAAAAAAAGGGACCCTCCTGTGGCGCTTGCTTGAGGAAGCGCCACAGGAGGGGGGCCTCCTGTGGCGCTTGCGTCAGCAAGCGCCACAGTAGGACCCCCCTACTGTGGCGCTTCCTCAAGCAAGCACCACAGGAGGCCCCCCTGCTGTGGCGCTTCCTCAAACAAGCGCCACAGGAGGGTATTTTTTTAAAAAAAAAAATTTAAAATGTTGTGGCGCTTGGAAGCGCCACAGCTTTTTTTAGTGGCGTCAAGATATGTGACACTTCTCTAGCGCCACAGTTAATGCAATTATAAGCGCCACAACATTACTTTTTTGTATTAGTGATCGGGAGGGAGGCCGTTGGTTTTTGTGTTCATCTTCGTTATGTTCTCTCTAGATTATGCAAGATGGGTCGCCCCTTCCCTTAATATGAGTTTTAATTAACTTATTTGTATTAATAAAATTAATTAAAAGCAATAAATATATTATTTCCAATTTCACCCTTATAGGTAAAAAAGATATGGGGAAAGAGAATAAATGTAATAAATACAGTAAGGCGGTAAAACTGAAAAAAAAAAAACATAATAAATACTTAGATAAACCTAAAATTTAATTTAATTTTTGGAACACACGGATTGACAAATCCGAAACTTAAAGGAACATAGGCAGTACAATTTATAAATGATACAATTAATTTGAAAGTACTGAGTAATTAACTTGGCTCAAACAAAAGGAACACGGGTTATTATTCAACACTGGCATCCAATCAAGTGAACATACTAAATGCCCTACATGCTCTTGTAAATCTCACTTTACTGCATGTATTGCATAAATGGTCTGTGTAATTGTTAGGCCAAGCAGAGCCGCACCCACAACAACTCCGACGATTTATTTGGGACGCCTAAAAATTTTTATTGACGCTAAAAAAGTAAATTAAAAATATTTAACTTACTTTAGGCGTTCCAAATGGGATTTGGGACATCTAAAGTCTTACTTTAGGAGTGCCAAAAAAATTTGGGACACCTAAAGTCAAAAAAAAATTTTTGGGACTCCTAAAGTCATGTCAGAAATTTTGACATGCGTGAGACTTTTCTTTCCTTTTCTTCATTCCTATGTCAGAAACCCATCCCTCCTTTTTTATCTTTCCCATCCCCCATGACTTCTCTTCCCTTTTTTCTTTCATTCCTGTGACTTCGTCTTCTCTATACCATGGGTAAGCTTTTTCATTATTCCCTTTTCTTCATTACACTTCGTCTTCCTCAATCTATAAGGACGTGACTATTCGTAACTTTTTATTAATGTTGAATGAATATCAAAACAAAGGAAGAAACAAAAAATATTTGTTGTGATTAGGACACATAAATTTAAATAAATTTATGTAGAGATAAACAGTATATTTTTAAAAATATTTTTATATTATATAAAGACAAAAACTTGTTTGTTTTATGAAAAAACTAAACATAAACAGACAGAAACTCAATTGAATGTGGTTGAAATAATCAAAATCAATTTACACTTACCTTCAATTTTTCTTTTTAACTATAGAGGAACATTTTGGTCTTTAAATAATATTTAAATATCTATAATTGAGCTCTTGACTTAATAAAGAATTTATTAAAAGTGAAGGCTGGCCTGAATTTAGATTTTTAAATTTCAATTAGATTTATATAGTAGTGTTCCTTTTCGGTATATTATTTAAATAAGTTTGTGTTAAATTTTTTTTTTTTATGAAAACATATCCAAATATATAAATTATATTACACTAATTGATTTTTTAATCATCAATATATAACCAAATTCTCTTCCCATAAAAGAGAGGGGAAACAACTGTTCATAAGCCAAATATGATATTGAGCTCCGTGCCATCAGCTCCTTCTAATATTCTGCAGCTGCTTTCGTGATTTGAATTTTAATTAGTTTTTTACCCAACATTGTTTGATGATATATTTATATTCTCGAATCACTCACGCTCACCCTCCACATATTTTCCTTCTTTCGATGCTCCCTTCTTTTCTCTTCCCCGAAATCCTCTCCTTCTCAGCAGTCAGCACGTCTTCTTCTGCCTCTGTTTTCTTATTTGCCCCCTCTGCTATTCCTCCCTTTGAACTCATCTCTCTCTCCAGTGAATCATCTACACTTCATTGTTGGAGGATCATGGAAATGGTACATTGCGTTTGTAGTCCGATTGCCTCTATTTTCCCAAAAGCTGAAAGCGCATCTGGCTTAAAAAAAACAGAACAGAAACGAAAATAGAGAAGGATGCGACGTAGTTTCAAGCAGAGCAGAGCATTCCTTCGACACTTCCCACCGAAGTTATGTGTGGATGGCGTGATCCCACGAGCCTACGCGGCGGTACATAGGCCTGTTAACTGGCGATGCAGTAGAACCAAAACGCCGAGCAGAGTGTGTTATCCCGAATCAGATTGTGTTTCATCTCGCAAGATCGACGCCGTCCATTCCTTTGGCGATACAAAGCTATCCCAAACTAATTCTGCTTTACAAGTTTCCCGACGCGCTTCAGGTGGTTTGCAAACAACTTACTCTGCAAAAGTTTTAATTAATGAGATCTCTGATAGATGGGTTGTCCGAAATCGCGTCCAGACCAAGCGATTGTTCTCCTAGAGCTAGGGACATAGCTGAAGACAGACAAGGATCAGTATTTTCTACTTCTTCCTGCTCTTTCACCATCACAGTACGTACAAAACTTTTGTAGAGTATCGGCTGCTAATCTCAGAAAGAATAGAAGTCTAGCTGCTCATGGATCTCGAATAAACTCCAATGAATTGAATCTGCAGCTCGGCCATGGTAACCTCCTCCAGGAAAAAGCTGAGAAGAAATGGAGATGAAGTGAATCGAAAGAATCCGTGGCGGAGTCCCCGAAGCTCGCGTCCAAGAAGAGTCAAACTCCAATCCCCTGTTCGTGCTCTCTCCTTTTTCCAGTCCCAATTGCCTATGAGAAAATAGTATTTCCCCTTCTTTCTCCAAAAGCACGTGTCAAGTCCAAACTCCCTCCAAAATAGTAGTGCATTACAGCTGACTCCTCTTTCCCTTCCTTGTGGTCCCCATGTGATCACATGCATATCCAATTCTCTACTTTGCCTCTTGCATATATCAAAAATTCAAAGTAGCAACATATGTTCCGAAATTATCACAGAATATATATATTTTAAGCCCATAAAAATACCTAACAACAATAAAATAGCATAGAATATGTGGCTATAAAATGAGTTTATCACTCCACATGACTGTGTACATAAATCTTCATCTCCTATCATGGAAACTTAAATTTTTGGTGATTATTAAGAGAAGAAATGACAGCATATTTTCATTTAATTCTTTATTAAATCGCTATTAATTATGTTTCAAAATAATTAGGTATCCAATGTCAAAAAGGTGAAATGGAATATATAGTTCTACCCAGATCCGTTGAATAAAGCATTTGGGAAAAAAGTATAAAGAAGAAAGTTGATAGGAGGAAGGAGAAATCTATGTGTTCCAAGTACTCGCAACAAAAATGAAGTTCAGGAAAATGTATCCAAAAAAAAAAAATGTGAAGTTCAGGGAAAGGCCAAGAAGAAGAGGTTAATCATCGATGGGTAAAAATGATTAGATTAATTTTAGATTGTCCATATTGAATTTAATTTTTATATTTTCAATAAATTTTTACTTTATTATATACAAAATTAATAATAAAAAAATCCTATAATTATCGCTTCTCATAAAAAATAAATTTATCACTTACAAAATTAAAAGTTTTAAATTTAGACTATTCAAACTAAAATTTGAACAGATATGGTGACTCTGTCATGAGATAATAATTAAGTAGTAAATATTTAATTAATTACGTTAGAAACTCTAATTGGGGGGAGTGTTGTGCATCGAACACACACAGCATGCGTCCACACCAACGCGCCACATATTTAGGTGCCCTGATTAAATGTGTATTTACGAAGGAAAATGCTAATAAAGCAGGAAAAGAATTGCTTAAACATTCTAGAATAATGTGCTTAAATTTATCCTTAAAGCAAGTCCAATCGGTTCCATAACAATATTTTCATATCCAAGATGGGAAGGAAGCTCATTAAATATGAAAATATTGTCTTGGATATGAATAGTAGCTGACATAGGTGTGTTTCTGGATTATCTTTTCTTGAACTGCAGAACCACAAGAGAAGAAGATGCCAAAAGAATCAGCATTGAGATCAGAGGGTGTTCAAGCGGGATGTATCTATCAGTTATTTATACATTTTTTTTAATCATCATCATCATGTTTCCTCTTCATCACAACACTTTTTTTCCCTCCCTTTCCACCGAAAGTGCTCCTTCCTTTACTATTTTTTTTAACATCATCATTATTTTGTTCTTCTTCTTCTTTGAAATAATTTATTTTTTTATATATAAATAATTATTTCCTAATTATAATTATATCTTATAAGTAAAAATCAAGATGTTACATTAAGCGTGGAAATCAGAAGGTGAATCCGGATATATAGATGTTTTAATTAAGTAAAAAAAAAATATCGGTTGGAAACATAATGATATGGATCACAATTCCACATTATTTATATAACTCCTAAATTAGTGGACCATCTTGCTTTAATTTTAAATCCAAATACAAATAGCCCATTAGATTAATTAAATTAAATTACTAATGCTGTAACAGATTTATATATTTTTTCAAAATAATCTTTTATTAAATTAATAATAAAATAATTTTCACCATATTTTCACCAAGTGGGAAAGATGTGTTGGTGAGAGGATGAAGGTGAGGTGAGGTGTTGGTGAGAGGATGAAGGTCTCAGGTTCGTTCGTTTGAAAGGGATTGAGCCAAATATTTTACATTTGAAATGAAATCATTATGCTAACTGTAATTTTTATGCCTTTCCAATTATATATATATATATATATTGCTATTAATTATGTTCCAAAATAATTAGGTATCCAATGTTTTTTTTTTATGAGTAAAATACTCTAACATCCCCTCTGTTTTGCCTTAATTACACAGACCTCCCCTCTATTTTGGAAATCCATATAAACCTCCCTTAAAACTAAAATATATGTTACACAAACCTCCCTTATAGTTTGAGATTTTATTTCCATCCACCCAAACCGTTAGTTGACCGTTAAATTTGACTTTTAAACTTTTTTTTAACCAAAATGTCCTTCTTTGGTATTAGAATTATTTATATATATATATATATATAGGGGCTAATAAAAATGTATACAATCATAAATTTATTCTATTAGATTCTCTAACTTTCTAATTTTTTAAAAAATTTATTAATTTTGATATTATAAATTAATTTTGACTTAAAATATATATTAAACACATATTTTTATCAAATATAATAAACTATATAAGTATGAGATTGTATGTGTCATTTAAATTTATAATTTAATATTTTTTCCACAAATATTTATAAACACATTTGATTAAGTATATTTTTATTTAAAATCTTGCTTGAATATTCAATGTTTGTGATTTTTACATTAACCAATGCTAAAATCATCAAACAGATAACTACTTATAAAGATAAAAATAGAAATTAAGGAATAGATAAAAAAAACTCTTAAATTCTTTAAAACAACTTTAGTCAAAATGTGCAAGAAAAAATAAATTTAATTAAAAAAATATATTTTTGGAATCTTTTTAGAATATTCTTAACGGAGTTAATTGTTTGGACTTAAGTGTATGTTTTTAAAATAGAGGGGAGGTCTGTGTAATTAAGGTAAAACTGAATGGTGGTCAGAGTATTTTACTCTTTTTTTATCAAATTAGGTATCCAAAAACGTGAAATGGAATATATAGTTCCTAAATAGTAGTGCATTACAGCTGACTCCTCTTTCCCTTCCTTGTGGTCCCCATGTGATCACATGCATGTCCAATTCTCTACTTTGCCTCTTGCATATATCAAAAATTCAAAGTAGCAGCATATGTTCCGAAATTATCACAGAATATATATTTTTTAAGCCCATAAAAATATCTAACAACAATAAAATAGCATAGAATATGTGGCAATAAAATAAGTTTATCACTCCACGTGACTGTCTATATAAAGCTTCATCTCCTATCATGGAAACTTAAATTTTTGGTGATTATTAAGAGAAGAAATGACAGCATATTTTCATTTAATTCCTTATTAAATTGCTATTAATTATGTTTCAAAATAATTAGGTATCCAATGTCAAAAACGTGAAATGGAATATATAGTTCTACCCAGATCCGTTGAATAAAGCATTTGGGAAAAAAGTATAAAGAAGAAAGTTGATAGGAGGAAGGAGAAATCCATGTGTTCCAAGCACTCGCAGACAATCTTGGAGTTCAGGAAAATGTATCCAAAAAAAAATTGTGAAGTTCAGGGAAAGGCCAAGAAGAAGAGGTTAATCATCGAATTATGAAAGAGATTCAGTTCATCCAAAATGAACAAAAAGAGAGTCAAGGAGTAGAAGAAGAAAGATCATTTGTCGGCTGGATATCTCGGTAACTATCCCACTAAGTTTATATTGTTAATTGTATTTGTTAACCTTCAATAGTTTACATGTACAAAATGACTAAAGTTGAAACCTTCTTTCATCATTTTGTTTTGTCTAATATCTTTATTTTTAATAAAGTAAAACATCCTTTATTTTTGGCTTTATCCTATTAAATATTTTAATAGGATTAAAAATTGAATATAAAACTCCATCCTCCACATGACTGTCTACATAAAGCTTCATCTCCTATCATGGAAACTTCAATTTTTGGTGATTATTAAGAGAAGAAATGACAGCATATTTTCATTTAATTCCTTATTAAATTTAAAAAAAAAGAGAACAAAAAATAGTGCAATTAAATCCACAAGATTAAGGAATCATATGACGTTGAGATTTCTATTTATCTCTAATTTATAGTTGTAATCTTAGTATCTCTAACTTATAACTACCTCCTATTATGTAGATGATTAATCCTATTTTGTATCCTACAATATTGGTGATGATTCTTTATTTTGAGACCGATTCTTTTTGTGGATACATGAGACGAATGTGATTTGTGGCTTTAGAGAACAATGAGATTCTTAATCCTTTTATCTTTTTTTCTCTTAAACCAGCTCTTTCAAAAAAAAAAGCTTGATTCTTCCGATTGACAAAATGTTTCTCTTCAGCATAGATATGTATCAAATAGAAATGCTTCATTCTCTAAAGCGCTAAAATATAATAAAGTGTGTAAAGTATATTGAGCCATTTTGAATACAGGAGAAAGAAAAAATTGCAGACTATGATTAACTAAAATGTAACTTATAAATGATGCAGATTTAGTCGTAATGCGAATAAACTTATTTATAAATCCGTATGTAACGTGGTGTATTTTATCATCAAAAGCATGTGTAAAGACCATAGAGAAGAATATATTTTTGATGGTCGATTAAGAGAGAAGAATATTTTTGGTGGCTTCAACTATCGACTCTTTGTTATGTCTTATGATGAAGGTAGGGATTCTTAGAGAAAAGGTGTTAATGAAAAGAATAAAAACATCAACATAATTGAAAGTAAGCTTTCTCTTATCCCAATGGTAAAAAAAGGTGTCTAGCATACTGAAAAGAATGAAACCAAATTCGAATCTGTTTAATTGAAGCCAAAAGAAAAGAATAAAGATAAAACATCAACATGATTGAAAAAGCGTGTAGCAGAATGTGTGTGGCCATATCTAAAATAAAAAAATATTTATGGATTCAAATATTTATGGATCTACTTTAATGACTGGGTCTGTCTCTAATTATTCATTCCGAGTATTCTTTGTCAAAAAGTATCCAATCAAGTGGACATCCCGTTATCTATAAAGGAACAAGCTACCCTTAAAGAGATTGATAAACTTCTTCATTCTAATGGGAAGAGTTTACATGACTTCAACACACTTCCAATTCCATTTGAAGTACCCACCATTGATGTTAACAACCACTTGATCGTACAAGAGTTGGCGTACGATAGAGAAGAACTAAAATCACAATCAGAGAGTTTGTTGTCCGCTCTGAATGCCGATCAAAAAAATGTTTATGAGAACGTCATGTCAGCATTATATTTACAACATGGAGGATTCTTCTTCGTATATGGATATGGTGGGATAGGGAAAACCTTCTTGTGGAATGCATTGGCCTCCACTCTTCGGTCTGAAGGACATATTGTGCTAACTGTTGCATCAAGTGGTATAGCAGCAACATTACTGCCCTCAGGACGAACAGCACATTCTCGGTTTGCAATCCCAATACAAGTAACAGAATTTTCAGTCTGTTCCATTTGGCAGAATTCACCATTAGCAAACCTTATCAAGTGCACGAAATTAATAATTTGGGATGAAGCACCTATGGTACAACGCTACTGCGTCGAAGCTTTTGACAGGACTTTAAGGGACATAATGCACTCTAATAAACCTTTTGGGGGAAAATGCATTATCATGGGTGGTGATTTCAGGCAAATTCTCCCTGTGATTCCTAAGGGTACTAGGGCAGCAATTGTTAACGCTTGCATAAGTTCCTCTAATTTATGGCAACACTGCAAAATTTTCCGATTGACGAAAAACATGCGCTTGGATCAATCAAATGAAAAAAATGAGAAAGACAGGATTGAATGGTTCTCAAGATGGTTACTAGATGTTGGCGACGGAAAGTTAGGTGATGCAATAGACGGTGTTGCAGATATTGAGATCCCAAATGAAATGCTGGTTGAAAGTTGCAATGATCCAATCAATGCAATTATTCATTCAACATATGCTAATTTACTTGACAATCTAAATTCCAACGAGTACTTCAATGCCAAAGCGATACTTGCACCAACAATTGAAATGGTTACAAAGATCAATGATCACATGTGTTCGTTACTGTCAGGTGAAGAACATGAATTCTTGAGTTGTGACACCGTTTGCAAGTCAACTGCCGATGCTGACTCATTTGACAACTTATACACAACTGAATTCTTGAACACCATCACATCATCAGGTTTGGCACCACATAAACTTGTATTGAAAATAGGAGCACCCATAATGCTTTTGCGAAACATTGATCAAGCAACAGGTTTGTGCAATGGAACACGTCTTCGTGTTACTAAGTTGGGGCAGAAGGTGATTGAGGCAATAACACTAAATGGTTCAAGACCAAATGAGAAGGTACTCATACATCGAATGGATTTGAATCCTTCTGAGTCTCGATGGCCATTCCGCATGCAACGGAGGCAATTCCCAATTACACTTTCATTTGCCATGACTATCAACAAAAGTCAAGGGCAATCTTTGCGTCATGTCGGCTTGTATTTGTTGAAACCAGTTTTCACCCATGGCCAATTATATGTTGCATTGTCTAGAGTGAAAAGCATGCATGGTCTAAAGATTGTTCTAGGTGTAGATGAGTATGGGTCAACAACCAGAACAAAGAATGTTGTGTACAAGGAAGTCTTTCGAAATGTTGATCCCTAGGTTGTGCATTTTTTTGTTTAACAAGTAACCTATCTTCATGTATTGAATCATGATGGCACAAGGTATGTTTAAACATATGTTTCATATCGGTCGCATGTGGGGTGATCTAATAATATTATGGACTTCTACAATCAATGTAAATGTTTGACAATTATAGTGACACTTAGAAAACAACATTCGCTTCATTAAGATAACAAAAAAACCTGAGAGGATTAAAAAAATTGCAGTAATTTATTCTCTCCGTGCAACGAACGGGGAGGACATGCTCGTTTATAAAATATAGATAAAAGTTACATTTTTGCAAATGAGCCCTTTGACTTCACTTCCACTGCTCAATTATCATTAAAGCAGATTTAAACATGAGTCTGTTGCCAAAGTTCCATCCTGTTGCCTGGTTCCAGTCCACGGAAATAAAGATCAAGAAGTTGCGACGATTTTTTTTTCTTTTTTTGCCTGCCTAATAGAGTTCTTTTTTATCACAAATGAAAATATTTTTATAACAATCATTTTAAACAAAAACAAAATTTCTTAAATCTTACCTATAATGGCTACAGGAATTAAAGCCTCCTCAATCTCATCACTTTTCTTGAATTATTATTGTTGATCACCTTTTCTTCGTTAGTTCATTCTAGAATTTTTGTGTGTAATTTGCCACAAATTATTTCATGTTTACATCTTCATATGTTAATTATAACTTCAGTGCATATTTTTCGTTTTAAGATGGGTTTTACTTTTCATTTTTCACTACTTAGTGCTCAATGTAAATTTATTATTTTTCGAAAAATTGATCTTTTTATTTTTATAGTTTTAACTTGATTGTGACTCAATCTCTAAACTTTAACCCAATACAACATTGTCCATATAATTTCATGTGCACTCTCTTCAATCCATAATATATGACATTTTGACTAATTTACAAAAAATAAAAAATAATAGTTAACTTATTAAATATGTTATAAATTAGATTTTTTTTCACTTTCACTTTTATTGAAAAATGTGCTCGAAAATTTAATGAGTGACCAAATTGAAAATCAACATTAATTATAGGAACAAAATTGAAAAATGAGAATTAATTATTTTATGAGTAACTTATATTTTAAATCATTCAATTCTTCTAGAAGCACTCTATGTGTGTGTAGGGCTGAGCAAAACGCCCGCCCACCCATAACCTGCAGAAATTTCCCCATTTAAGCCCGCCCATGCCTGGCCTGTTACAGGAAACAGGTTCCCCTGTACCCGTTTAAACTAAATGGGCGGGAACGGGTTGGGCCACGGGGCAACTGTTCACGCCCGTTACCCCATTTCTGTTTTTTTTTAGCCGGCCTTTAGCTAGGGCTAGGGGAGGGCCGAAATGGGGTATCACCGTATCACTAATCACTATCAACAATTGGCATTACAGTCACAGACTCCCTACTCTCCCCACTTCCCGAAGGCCGACGAGAGGATTCCCTGTGCGCTGCGAGCACGCAACTACCACTTCCTCCCACATGGCCACACCCAGTCCAGCAGTCCCTCTGGCCCTTACTGCTCCAGTGCTCCCTCTGGATCGCAATTGGCCCTCCCTACTCCAGTAGTCCTTCTTGATCGCTATCCCCTGACCTTGATTTCAAAACCCCGCGAGCCTTGAACCACAAGTCCCTTCATCACGCACTCACGCTTACGTCCCCAACCTCAGCTCTCCTTCCTAGTTCGCATCAGGCCATCGCAAATGGTGGACTTACAAGGGCTAAAATCTGTAAGGGTTTTGTACTTGAAATCAAGGTCTTTCTTGAGAAATCACCCACTTTATTCATGTTTGTTGGCATTTTACTAATTCCAGAACGTTTAGAAGTGATATGGTGATCTGTTTGAGGCGTTTTACTAGTAATACTTGTTAGATTTGCCATTTTTTTGGCCTTAATCTGGGAAGATATAATGCTTTGTTCAGTGTTAAAAACTACCCTACGTGAATGTTTATGTAGGTGCGACATTTTTAATGCTTGTAATTTTAAGTTGTGTCTCATATTTCATGATCTTGAGCATATTGTTAACTGAAAAATAATGATGAATCTGAATTATATGTTATATTTTTTGTTCTACTTTTTGAGAATAATGATGGTTGATCTTTATTTAATACATTTTCCATATAGGCTCGTTATTCTTCTAATATTTCTATATGCAGCTTCAAAAAACTGTTGAGTGAGTGACTGAGGCAGTACTTCAAAAGTTGTTATAAACTAATATGTTCTTGCCATGCCTCAACTTTAATTTTTCATGATTTATGTGCTTTTTGTCTAGTTGTTCTGCAATGTGTGCAAGTAAAATAAAAAATGATTACAATATTGCAGCTTGTAGCCTCCTAAAACTTTCATCATGTAGGGAACAAAGTAGCATGGCACAAGTTGCAGAGAAAATTGGTAATGAAACTGGAGTGACAAGGGCAGAACATACTGCTGATCATATTGACAATGAGATTAACAATGAAGGACAAGATGATGAATCATGACCTAGAAAGAAAAGGAAGGACTCATCTTATATATGGAACCATTTTACAAGGCTGCCACTAGCTGAAAATAAAGGAAAACATAGGTCAAAGTGCAACCATTGTGGAACAACTTATGCAAGTCATCCCTCAAATGATGGCATTAAACAATTATGGAGGCATTTAGACAAGTGTCCAAACAATCCTATCAAAGCAAGCAAGGGTTAAAGTTTGTTCGCAGCTACGGCAAATCAAGCATTGAGTCATAACTTATTTAGTCAAGAGCAAGGCAGAAAAGCTATTTCTAAGTATATCATAAAAGATGAGGTACCTTTCCGAGTAGTAGAGAATGGGGGTTTGACTGAACTTTGCAAGAGTTTCAACCCAAATTTAAAATGCCATTAAGATGGACAACGGCTAGAGGTTGTGACAACATATATAAAGAACAAGCAGATATCTTGAGAAAATATTTCAAGACTTCTAAAGTTTGTGTGTCTATCACAACTGATTGTTGGACATCTGTACAAAATAGCTATTACATGTGTTTGACTGTAAATTGGATTGATGAGGATTTGACTTTGTAGAAACGCATTCTGAATTTTTGTGAGATTAAAGATTATAGAGGGGAGTCAATTGCCAAACAAATTAAGGATTGCTTATTTCAATGGGGCATTGACAAAGTGTTTGCGATCACGGTTGACAACACTTCTACCAATGATTTTGCAATTGCAATCCTAAAAAAGCGTTTTAGGAGTTGGGATGGTTTGGTGTGTGAAGGAGAGTTTTTACAAATGTGGTTGATACGAATTCAGATGATCAATTAAATAATGCAAGTGTACACTGTCGTAATCAAGTAATATAGAAGTGATTAGAGTATCGTTCTCACGAGGATTGTTCACTAAGTACCAAAATGAGCAATTTTAACTCTATTTAGTCGATCGATTAGTTGGTGATTGAGAGTACAAAATCAAAGAAAAACAATTAAATATGAATGCAGATGATATGAAAGCAAATATGAGAAACAGCCCTAGGGATTAGATTTCACTTAACAAATTCCGGATTGAATCACTTATCTATTCTAGCCCAATTTATTCCACATAATTGATAGTCGAGTTTCCCTAATTTAATTACCAGCCTCTTCCAAGGTCAAACAATTCTATAATCAATTGCTAATCCAATATATTCCTATATGAATTTAAGCAATTAATTATGCATTAAGATTTGTGGAACTTAATAAGACTACACAACTCATATGAATATATTCCTATTTCATATACAAGTCATGGTTTTAATTATAGGGTCTACACACATGTATCTCCTTCCGGTCTCAACATGCATATTGAAATCATTCAAAAGATGACTAGTCAATCAAAAGCATTAAGAATAACAATTAAAACTAAATCATGAAGGAGAAATTCAAACTAGATTTAATAAGTTAAGATTCAATCCGTCATTAGTAAGCTACGTCATCACCCTAGGAAAATGAAAGTTTAGCACATGATGAAATTAAAAACAAAACCAAAATAAATTGACATTATATAAAGCTAGAATGAAAGCCTCAGAAATACTGCATAAACTTGAATATTAAATTCTCAAACATAAATATACAACCAAAAGATGAATGAAAGATGAAGAAATCTAGCCGTCCATTTAGGAGGTAAAACTTTCCACGTAGGCGGCATGCAAAATGTGATACAATCCTAAGCCTTCCAAGATGGAGGCATGCAAGAAGTAATAAAATCCTAAACCTTCCAAGATGGAGGCATACAATACATGAAATTAAATCTAAGAAAACAACACAAAGAACTCAGAAATGTTAGAGAAAGATCTTTCCCGGTCAGAGAAGGACCTCTCCCTGTTGGAGAAGGGCCTCTGCTTCTCTTCCTCTCCTCCCCTTTGAGCTTGGCTTTGATCTCTATTTATAGGGGAAAAAACGTGTGCTACAGTACTTTTACTATTCCCCTGGCGGTTGCTACAGTGTCTTTTTTATTTTTTTTTATTATTTTTTTTATTTTTTTTAAATGCTATTTATTCCAAAAACAATATTTATTTATCAATCACACCCAAATTTATTATATTAAACGCAAATATCGTCCATAAAATCATCATATAAGGGAAAATAAATATGCAAATATTTTACTTATCAGTGGTGTGCTGCTCACATATTAAATTTAGTTGTCTCTGAAAGTGTCAAAGAAATGAACAAGTCCATTGAGCTCATATGAAATGCAGTAAAGTTTGTTAAATCTTTTCCATCAAGGAAGTGTAAGTTCATAGTGCTGGCTGAAAGAGGACGAGTAGGGTAAAAAAGTCTTCTTACCTTGGATTGTCCCATGAGGTAATTTCTTTATAATTTGTTTGAATGAGATTTGATATGAAATATGATTATGTGCTTATGTTTAAGTTTTTTCATTTCCGTGATGTCATTAGGTGGAATTTGTCATATCTTATACTTGAGAGCGCTATTAAGTTCGTCAAAGTCTTTACTTAGATAGAAGAGAAGGATGCAAAATACAAACAATACTTCAAGAAGAAAGTTAAACTAGATTCCAACACAGATACTTATGTAATACCCTAAAATTTGGGATTTGAGGCTTGGGAATAAGCCTGAAATAAGTGGACTACTAAGCCCCAGTTTAGTAGCAGCCCAAATTTATGCCCTAATGATTTTTATATCTTTGGAGTATTAAGAAAGTAAAATGGTGAATTTTGGAGAAAGTAATTATAGTTTCGGTGAAATTGCTTGTGAGGTAGTGAGCTTGTCATGTGATTTTGAATGATCAAATGATGAGCAAAAATTATGAAATTTTACAGAAAGAAAGTAGACATCCTAAGCTTTAATTGGATAGGTCATATGACTCAATTAGAGCTATATAAAAAAATATGAATTTTTGAAGTTAGCAAAGAAAAACTGTGAAATTTCTAGAACATCATGTAAAGATTAAAATTCTGGGAATGTTGTGATTCTAGATATCAAAATTTTATATTTTTTCTTGAAACTAGACTCAATAAGGGTTCTATAGGCTTTGGAATCAGTCCAATTTGATTTTTCTAGAATTAGTTATGATTTTTCAAAGTTAGGGCATAAAATCTGCCAGAATTTCTAAAAAATCCGAAAATGGGAAAATAAATAAGGAATGTTCCAAAATATTATAAAATAATTCTCATCTCCTTCCTCCTTATAAGATGACGTGAACCAGCTGAACATAGAGAAAGGAAGTGTGAAATTTTAGAGAGAGAAAAGGGGAGAAAAAAGCTTACAAAGGTAAGTGATTTCTTCGGTAAATCGGTTCCTAATGTGTATAACTCCGCTCTTAAGCTATTCTTCTATGTGATTCAAGGGTTGGAAGCTCAAATTTGCTTGTTGTAGTGAGCTAGGGTTCAGCCAAGTCAAGGAAAATCAAGTGGGAGCTTGAGGTAACTTCCAAACCTTCGTATATTGACTATTCTAGCGCTGTGGGCAATTTAATCAGTGAAATTTTTCCAGATTGCCGTTGGTTTTAATTTATGGAAATGGGATGGCCTAGGTGTTATGCTACCAAATTATTACTAAATGGTAGTTGTAACCTAATAGAATAGTCAATAGAGTGGTTAGGAGTAGAAAGAAACCTGTTTACGGAGCCGAAACCCAAAAACCCCAATTTTCCCTGGAGTTTTTATAAGTTTCAGCCAACTCTAGAAATGGGCCTTAGAGTTGGATTTTCAATGATTTGATGATTCCATTAAGTTCAGGAGGAAAAATTAGGTGGGGTTACAGTTGGTCACTTTTTCGGAAAAGGCCGAGAAAGCATAATTACGAAAACGCCCCTGAAACACTTAAAGCGGGTTGTCAAGGGTATTTTCATAATTTGAAAGTGAATTTGATAATTCCGAGTCTGAAATAGATTCCTTGGACGAAAATTTTTCAAGATAGCCTAGGTTAGAATTTCAAGAAAATTACATTCGGACTGGGTATGGCGGGGTTGGGCCGGGCCCTCGAGGGCATTTAATAAATTTTCACAATAGACTCATATAACCCTCAGAAATACTATGGAAGTATCTGAATAGTACCTTTGGCATTGTAGGATCGACTATGGAGTCCGAGCTGTTGGCACGTTTTACGAGGCACACGTCTTGAGGTGAAAAAGGGTCAAGGTAGGGAACTTACCTCTCCTGCATGTATATGATATTTGTGTTAGTGTGTTGATACATATTATTGCTTTGGTTGATTATGTGAAACATGTATAAATGATTTGAAGCTGTTTCAATTTATGTTATGGCCATAAGTATATTGTTCGAAGCATTGATCTTACAGATTGGTTATTGTGTGAGCATGAGTTATGTGATGCAAGCATGTCATGCATTAAACATTTATCTTACATGCATATTGGTATTGTTTTCCTACTGAGATTCTCTCGAATCTTATCCTCCCCTACCAACAATTTAGATAGGTGAAGACAGAATGTATGCTGAGAATAAAGAAAAGAATTGTACGAGGGGAATGCGTTGGTGGAACGAAGACGGGAAGATGTCTCTGTTTCACTCGGACGGGTTTAGACACCTGGTAGCCCTGTGTGGTTACATTGATAGTAATGACCATGTACGAACCCCTATGAGAAATTTATGTAATCATGCACTTATTATCAATATATTCATGTTATTCCTGTGTTGCCTATCACGCCCTTATCTCAATTTCAACCTTTTTAAGAGTAGGCAACACAGGAATATCATAATTATACTGATAATATGTGCATGATTACATAAATTCCCCATAGGGGTTTGTACATGATACTACGATTATGGTAGCCGCACAAGGCTACTAGGGTGTCTAAACTCATCCCAGTGAAACAGAGACTTCTTCCCGTCTTCATTCACTACAATCCCCTCGTACGGTACTCTGCATTGTTGTTTACATATCTTTTGTCATCTCCTGTCTAAATTGTTGGTAGGGGAGAGTGAGATTCGAGAGAATCTCAGTAGGAAACAGATACCATAGTGCATGCATGATAGATGCTATGTGTATGACATGTTAGCTTTATCTAGATGTATACCCCATAATGACATTTCTGCATGCTCAATATTTCATGCACAAAGACTATGGCCACAGCGAAAACATAAATAGAGCTTCATTTATTCAAGTATGCTCTATACAATCAAGTAAAGCAACCACATACATCACTACACAAGCAAATATATCAAATACGTGCAAATAAGGTAAGTCCCCTACCTTAACCCTTTTTCGCCTCGAAACGTGTGCCTCGTAATGTGTGCCAACAGCTCGGGCCCTATATTCGATCCTACAATGCCAAAGGTACCATTTAGACACTTCTATAGTGTTTCTGAGGGTTATATAAGTCTATTATGAAAATTTACTAAAATGCCCCCGAGGACCTGGCCCGGCTTAGTCGCACCCAGTTCGGCTGTACTTCTCTTAAAATTCTAACTTGGGCTATCCTAACATATTTTCTCCCAAGAAATCCATTTCCAAACTCAGAATTATCAAATTCAATGTCAAATTATAAAATTACCCTTAGCAGCCCCACTTTAAAGGTTTCAAGGGCGTTTTCATAATTATGTTTTTTTGGTCTTTTTCCGAAAAAGTGACCAACTGTAACTCCACCTAATTTTTGCTCCTAAACTCAATGGAACCATCAAATCATTGAAAATCCAACTCTAAGACCCATTTACAGCCCTGGTAGAATTATATGGGTTTTCTGGAGAAAATCGGGGTTTTTCGGTTTCGGCTTCGTAAACACGTTCTTTTATACTCCTAACCACTTTATTAACCATTCCATGAGGTTACAACTACCATTTAGTACCAATTTGGGCAGCATAACCCCTAGGAAAACCCATTTTCCATTTTTATAACCAAAGACAATCCAGCGAAATTTCACCGATTAAATTGTCCACAATAGCTAGAATAGTCAATATACAAATGTTTGGAAGTTACCTCAAGCTCCCGCTAGCTCTCCCTTGATATGGCTGAACCCTAGGTGCTCAACATTCAAATTTGAGCTTCCAAACCTTAAATCATACGAAAGGGAAGCTTAGGAATAGAGTTATACGCATTAGGAACCGATTTACTGAAGAAATCACTTACTTTTACAAGCTTTTTCCTCTCCTTCTCTCTCTAAAAATCTCAAATCTTCTCTCTCTCTAAAATTAAAAATGGTGTCAGTTATGGATGTTGGAAGGAGGAGGAAATGTTTTATATCATATATTATATGATATGGAATTATTTATTCAATTTCCAAAATTTTCGGGTTAATTAGAAATTCTAGCAGATTTTCTGCCTAAACTTTGAAAAATCATAACTAATTCTAGAAAAATAGAATTGGAGTGATTCCAAAGCCTATAGAACCCTTATTGAGTTTAGTTTCATGGAAAAATATAGAATTTTGCTAGATGGAATCACAAAATTCCCAAAATTTTAATCTTTACCTGCTATTCTAGAAATTTCACAGTTTTTTTGTGTTGACTTCAAAAATTCATATCTTTTTGTATATAGTTCTAATTGAGTCATATGACCTATCAAATTAAAACTTAGGATGTCTAATTTCATCCTATAAAATTTCATATTTTTTCTCATCATTTGGTCATTAAAAATCACATGACAAGCTCACTACCTCATAGGCGATTTCACCGTAAGCATAATCACTTTCTTCAAAATTAATCATTTTATTTTCTTTAATGCCCCAAAGATATAAGAAATATTAGAGAATATATCTGGGACACCTGCTAAACCAGGGCTTAGTAGTCCACTTAATTTAGGCTTATTCTCAAGCCTCAAATCCCAAAATTCGGGGTATTACATTGCCCACCAAACCACATATCGTTTTCCGTAACTACTCTGAAAAAAAAAGTTAAAACAAGGTAAGGGCATGACACTTATACCTTGATTGATGTTCTGGAGGGTGTTGATGATGTATCTGATGATACAACTACAAAAAGGATTGCAGAACATACATTTTTACCTCCTAGTGCATATGATTATAGCACGACAAAGGAGTTTCGTGGCTTCTTAAAGTTGTTTTACAACATGACTTTGAAGTTTTCTGGATCAAACTATGTTACTAGTAACACTTGTTTCCAACACATAGTTGTAATTCAAACAAGCCTTGAATCAAGTGTAGGTAGCTCCTACTCTCTCTTGAATGACATGTCAAGAAGAATGTTGTCCAAGTTTAATAAATATTGGGAAGCAGCTGAGAAAATGAATCCTTTATTGGTTGCGGCCTTGATATTAGACCCCAGATATAAACTTACATATGTCAAAGTTGCTTTTGCTGACCTTTTTCATGAACAAACCAATTGTGAAGCTATGTTGAGGAAGACTATGGGTGTATTATATCATTTATATGACTACTATTCAGCTAGTATTCAAGTTGGTGAAACTTTTGCTTCCCAACCAACAATGGATCAAGGGGATAATAGTAGTGGTGTCAATAATATGCTATTTCAAAAGTTAGAACTTGAAGTCGCCTTGTCATCTGCTGATGCCACATACCAAAAGCTTTTAGCCCAGGCAGATGCACAAAGTAATGTAGAGAAAATTTCAGAAGTGGATGAATACCTTCGAGCTGAATTGCTTGGATATCATGATGCAAAATTTGACATCTTGGCATGGTGGAAGGGAAATACTTGTAAGTATGAAGTATTAAGCTTGATGACACGTGATTTGTTGGCTGTACCAATCTGTACAGTATCTTTAGAAGCAGCTTTTAGTATTGGGGGTCGAGTATTAGATGCTTTCAGGAGCTCTTTATTCTCAAAGATGGCTGAGGCACTCATATGTGCACAAAATTGGCTATCAATGAAACCATCCAAATTGAATGACTTTGATGTTGATAATTTTGACGAGACTGCAGCTATTATTATCAATATCTTACTTCGCATTTTCTATTTTCAGCTTTCACTGTTTCATTTCATCTTCTTAATAGTTAATATATATAATCAATAATCAATATCATTTATCTTTATTCATTTTGTAGAGGAAGATGGAGCAACAGAAGGTGGATTTGAACAGTGAAGATTTGCAGTTGAAGATAAGTAGATGATGAATTTTTTATGATTGATTTGAAGTCATTCAATTTTGAACTTCAATTGTTAGTATTGTTTTGTTTTGTTTGTTTTATGACTTGTGAATTGCTAAGTTTTGATTTTGAACTTTTGATGCTTGAGGTTTTAACTTTGAACTCAAGGCTTTTGGATTTGAATTTGGATGGATGCTTTGAACTTTGCTGATGAAGATGATCGTGGATGATAGCTTATGTTTTTAGGTTTTTAGAGTTTTAGTAATTAGTACTCTCTCCTTTTAGGAAGGTTTTGTAGTAAATTGAATGATACATTGCGCCTGACCACCTATGTTGTTGTGCCCTATGCATCCTTGCTGGTTTTTTTTAAGCTTAGCTTGCCCTTGTATTAAAAAAAATGTCTAGATGTAAACGGGGTGACCACTGACCAGTATTGTTTTGTTTACTTTTTTTTATGACTTGTGAATTGCAAAGTTCTAATTCTAAACTTATGATGCTTGAGGTTTTAACTTTGAACTCAAGGCTTTTGGATCTGAATCTGGTTGAATGCTTTGAACTTTGCTGATGAATATGGTCATGGATGATAGCTTATCTTTTTAGGCTTTTAGTAATTAGTAATATCTCTTTTCAAGAAGGTTTTGTGGTAAATTGAATGAAACATTGTGCCTAACCACCAACGCTGCTGTGCATGCTTGCTCTTTTTTTTAAGCTTAGCTTGTCCTTGCATTTTTAAAAAAAATGTCCAGATTTAAATGGGTGACCCGTACCCGTTTAGCAATACTCATTTAACCCGTACCCGTTTTGCACGGGTTAAACGGGTAGAGCCACCCGTGTGATGTAAACGGGAGGGTCACGAGTTGGGCCACGGGTTAGCCCCATCTGCCCGTTGCACACCCTTATGTGTATGTTTGGAACAACGATTGTAAAAGTAACTTTTTTCAATCTTATTTTTGGGTAAAAATCAGATTGTGTAATATGATTTATGTTTGGATTGGCAGTTGTATAATTGAATTTTGCAAAAGTTGAACTTGTTTGGATTGGCTTTAGAATAAATGGCTTTTGTGACAATGGTAAGAGATAAATTAAATTAAAAATTATAGAAGTTAAAGTTGGGAAATTTGACAATAAAAAAATATATTATTTGATGAAATAATATTACATAACTAATTGGATCACATGTCTCGTACAATTTGGTTTCTAATTAAGTCATGAATATGATTCATTTAGGAGGAAGTTCACTTACCAAAATTTGTCACCAAAGGCTGTTTATCTGCACTATTGTTGAAGATTAATCCCATATGAGTTGCAAAAATTAAAATTTAATGGTGCAATTAGGCTTTAGGGGGAGCAATCCCTGACCTTCTAAAGGACATAGATGGCATAATCTTATGGATGAGAGAAAGAAAGAAGAATTTGAGTCATTTGATCTTTGGCAGCCATTAAATTAATATTCCTAGAGGAAATGGAGTTGAAAATATTTTCCAATTGTGTTAATAATTGGATGAAAGTCATCTAAAGTCCTAAAACACATTAGGAGTTGGTCGGCTAAAAAAATGAGCTGCAGGAAAAAAACACAGAGAGCCCTTAGGGTGAAGAGGAGAGAAGATAAGGAAAGAGAAGAAGAAAAAGAAAGGAAATACTTATACAATCAAGTGGAAAGTAGGTAATTTCCTCTGTCTTAATCATCATTCAAGCTTCGTTTTCTTGTTTTGATGATTTAATAAAGCATATCAAGTTCAGCTTACATGTTGTTCGAATTCAAAAAGCTCATATGCTAGGATGATGATTTAATACAAGCCCACCTAACAACCCAAACAAGGCCAACCCCACAATTAAAAAAAAATAAAAAATTGTAATATCTTTCTCTTTCATTACTCAATCTTTTTTTGCTCATCTTTGTAATAGACTTAAGTCCCTCCATTAAGTTTTGTTTCATTTCATCTCTCATCTCTCTTCTCTCTCTGGGAATCATGCCTATTGTTTCAGATGCTTCTACAACTACAGAATGCATGAAATGCAGAAGGCCAAGAAGCCATTTTGTCGAAGCTAGAAGCTCCAAATTCTAACTTATTCGGATCATGCAATTCACCTTCTCAATTGCCACAAGCCAAATCGCTAAACCAAATATTGTAATTTCTACCAAAAGCTAGCAAATCGCGTGATTAGGTCTAATTAAACGTTTGGACTTTACAATCGCTCGCCCAAACACTCGCTATATATTACTCCCTCCAGTCCTAATTATATGACATATTTACCTAACTTTGGAGAAATTAAGAATAGTAGTTAAATTAATTAATCTTATTTATTTTCCTAAAATGCTCTTATTTAATAATGTTCAATGCACCCATAATGAACAAAAATATAACTCTGGCAATGCGCAACACTAGCGTTGTGGAATAGAATTCCCAGTCGCGTATAGATTTGAGGATTAGCAATGAAGCATAATAGAAACTGCAATAAAATATTGACGAAAAAAAAAAGAAAAGAAAAAGAAACTGCAATAAAATGTGAAGCGGCATACTAATCTGCAAAATGTCATAAAAAATATTATCATGAAGCAATCCCTTCCTGATGTTGAATTTTTTAATCTTTATTTTAAGAAAAATATGGATTGATCATTTTGTTTTAATTTTTTTAAAAAAATATTATTATTGTGTTTCATTATTATTGAGAAAGTATCAATGGAGGTATTTTGGGAAGAAATTGACAAAAATTAAAATTTTGTCCTATAATTAAGACCAAGATCAACTCCCAAATATTAACCTATAATTAAGACCACAGGGAGTATTATATATCCGAGAGAGTAATTTTAGATTGGTACGCATTTTGAATTTTGCCAATGGTCGATGTGCATTTTGAATAATTTTTTACTTTGCCAGCGGTCAGTAATTCATTCAGGATGCATTTTGAATATATTTGAAATGAAATGCAATCAAAAGACTATTTTGCCCCTGACTGAAAAACTTATTATAAATATAGATAGCCACGAGTTAACCCTAGCCTTCAATCGCTTCTCTGGTGACTGGAATCGCCGCAAGCAAGGCGGCCATCAAACAGCTATCGATCGCTTCTCTGTACAGTGAAAACTCGAATCGCATCAAGAAAGCGACATCAAGCAAATCCAAAGAGGCGACATGGAGTAAGTGTTAAAGCTGAAGTGAATCGCATCTCGTTGTTTGAAATCTGAAGCAAACTTCTCTGTCATATCTCGTCTGATCTTCCATATCCGCTTATTATATTTCAGGTAACCTTCTCCTCCTCAGTGAACTTTTGTGATCTGTACATTCTGAAAAAAAAAAAAAATCAAATATTAAAAATTTGAAATGAGTGTTCCGTTTTTTCTGATCTGCCATATATGTTCTTTGCGCTCTTCCTGTTTGGTTTTTGGTTCCCTGTATAAAAGGGTCTCTGGAGCCTCTTGATTATGGGGATCTTGAATTTCTCCATGTTATCGCCATATCTATAGCTGTTAGAAACTGATTGAACTATTGATACTTGTTTCTGTGAATCACATAATATGACAGTATAATATTGCTCCTATTTCTCGTTTATCTTTTTCCTGATAGGAGATCCTTGCTTTGTCATTTTTGTCAAATGACAGGTTTTCCATGATTCGTATATTTGTAGTGGCATATAACCAAATTTGATACCATAGATGATGAATCTGATATTATATTGGAAAACGGCGTGGCTACTCTGTGGTCCTTCTTTCTTTCTTTTTTTAATCGTTCAATTACTATTTTGAGTGTTGTGTAAATATGGTGGATTGATTTTCATACTACCAAAATTTATTACTTCTTTTTTTAAAAAAAAAAAAAAATCTTTATTTGCCTATAAGACTATGGCAAGTGAAAAGTCCTGGAGTAGATAATTTGGTCTCTCTTGATAGAGATTCATGAAGAAGGAGCTTGGATGGGATGCATAACACATATTCATCATAAAATTTCAAAGAAAGCTAAAATAATGTCAATTTAATATAAATTGTAAAATATCCAAATATAATCTGGAAAATAATAACGGAATAATAATTTTATATGTTCATCTTAAATGGCATTTTCATGTTTAACACATTTGTTATCCGGATCCCATCCAAATCTTTATGGCCCTGTTTGGTATGAGGCATTGATAGTAGGAACCGAGATTGGATCAAGGATTTGACTAAAATATATTGTTTGGTTTGAAGGACTATGGATAACTAGGGATTGAGAGTACGATTGTTACAAAGTCACCTCATTACAATTTTAATCCCAGGATTGCAAATTTTAGAGATAAAAATATCCCTGTTTATAATATTTTCTTGACAAAAATATCCTCAATGAATTTTTGTCCTAAATTATAACTCATCACTTTATTTCATCTTTCATCATTGCTCTCACGTTAGATAGGTTCTCTCCAACGCATTCAAGTTCAGCAAAATCATACACCCCACTTCACAAACAAACAAAACACTCTTGTTCAATCATCAATATAATAAATTTCCCAAAAACAAATAAAGAAAGAAAGAGAGATCTCGGTTCGTACCGTCCCAAGTGACAAGAGGATAATCTAAAGCACTCAAATTAATTTCCCTGAGGACTTGGATGATTGATTAGTTTGGGATTTAGGGTACGAGTATTTGGGTCTTTTTATAATTAGTAGTTGTTTATTAAATAAGATTAGTGAAAACATTCACTCCAATGATTACCTCATACCAAATATATTTTTATAGCAACAATCCAGTCTCAATCCCAATTCCAGTCCCAGTCCATCAAAATTCAATGTCCCGTACCAAATAGGACCTATGTGTTGGGTCATTAACCATATCATTTACAGCCGGTGAATATGTTACGATTAATTTTTAAATCACACTCAATGATATTCTCATGCTACCATTTTGAGTTTATCTATGCATATATAACAATTGACCTTTCAATGGACAACTAAGAACCAAGCTATCCTCCCTCTAATAAGCTAAAAAACACGAGTTCCTGCAATAAAAATTCTACAATTACAACTGAATTTACAACCCACCCAGACCGTACTTTCAAAGCAACTTGTACCGGGTCATTCTACTTTCAACGAAGTTTCTATACCATCCCCAAATCAAATAAGAATTTATTTTCATTTTTTTTAGCAAAACACAACCTTCTTTAAGTATATGAGGACTCCAACAAGCAAGAGCGGCAGAACAAGTTTTGAAAGTTTTATTGCGTTTATGAACTATATAGGCTTTTGCGAAATGTAAATCATTGTTTGATAAAATCCCATTAACAGCATGGTATGTTGAAATCAGCAAATATTTCTACAATTGAAGGTTTGTTTCAATCTTGTTAATTAACATTCTTAATATATAGGGACTTGCTTTACTTGAGATTTGAAAAATATCTTCATTACTATCAAGCTTAATGTGCAAGTTTGAACTTTCAAGATAAGCTATCAAATAGCCAACTCGATCAAGATTCTCTTTAGTTGGAAAATAGAGAAGAACTTCGTTCATATATTTGACAATCGCAAGATCTTGTTAATGCAAGACAGAGATAGACTCATTTTGGAGTTGATGTTGGGCGTCCTCTTTTTGGGTTCCTAACACCAACTTCAAAATCACCTCTCCATGCCTTGCATTACAACCCGTTTGTGATTCTTAAATATGGTAACGATGTTCTTTTTTTCTTTTCATTTGGGGAGAGTTTTGAGTTAGTTATTTGATACTTGTTCTTATAGGTTTAGTACGCTTGTGCATTAAGCTTGATGATGATGAGTATGATGTCCCAAGTGGAGTAACTCACCACATATTAAAGATTTTAATTAATAAATAATTGGAACAACTCTTCTACTGTGGGGTCTTTAGGCTTCCACATGCTATGGTGTCTATTGTTTTTTTTTATGCTACGATTTACATTTGGCAAGAACCCATGTCATTCATAAGGACCATAAAACTTTCAATGCTTGTTCGATTGCTCATGCTTGTTAGGGTCATCATATATTTTAAGATAGTTTTGTTTTTCTAGAAAGTGGACGCCTATTCTTATTTGATTTAGGGGAAGTTTTAAGCAGATCAGGTTGAAAATAAAATGACCCATTTAAGTACTTCTAAAGGTACAATATGGGTGAGCTGTGAATTTAATTGGAAATTTAAAATTTTTATTGTGATAACTTTTTTTTATATGGTGTTCGTTTGGAACAGCGATTGAAATGCTTAAAAGCAGTTTTTCAATCATGATTTACGGTGTGAGGTAAGTATGTGAGAGAAGTTTTGTTTTGATTTACATGAAAAGTGGGTTGTAAGCAATCTCAATGCCAAAACAAACATGTCCATTTTTTTAGTCAGTTGGATGGAAGATACATATGTTTTAAGTTGTCTATTAAAAGTCGAGTCATTATATGTGCATACTAAAGTTCAGAATGGTTTCAAATATTGAGGGTGAAAGGAATTGCGCTATATACGGAGAAGATCCATGGATGTGATGTAAAAAGTTATACTCTTTCAGATCTTATATATAAGATATAGTTAATATTTTTGGAGAGATTAAGGAAGCTGATTAAATTATTTTAGAGTATTTATATTTATATTTTTTTTTTCAAAATAATTAATTTGACTAATAATCTGATATATAATATAAGAATACATAATATATGATACGATTAAATTACTTATTTATTTTTCTTAATATCTTTAAGAAAAGTGAATTCTGTCTTGTATTTAGAACGGGGAGTACTTAAATTCAATATGTTTAAAGATAATTCAATTGGGTCATTAACCATATCATTTACAGCCGGTGAAAATGTTACGATTAATTTTTAAATCACAGTCAATGATATTCTCATGCTACCATTCTGAGTTTATCTATGCATATATAACAATTGACCTTTCAATAGACAACTAAGAACCAAGCTATCCTCCCTCTGATATTCTAAAAAACACACAAGTTCCTGCAATAAAAATTCTACAATTACAACTGAATTTACAACCCACCCAAACCGTACTTTCAAAGCCACTTGTACCGGGTCATTCTACTTTCAACGAAGTTTCTATACCATCCCTAAATCAAATAAGAATTTATTTTCATTTTTTCTAGCAAAACACAACCTTCTTCAAGTATATGAGGACTCCAACAAGCATGAGCGGCATAAATCATTGTTTGCTAAAAACCCATTAATAGCATAGTATGTTAAAATCAGGAAATATAATTGAAGGTTTGTTTCAATCATGTTAATTAACATCCTTAATATATGGTGACTTGCTTCGCTTGAGATTTAAAAAATATCTACATTACTATCAAAATTAATGTTTAATGTGCAAGTTTGAACTTTCAAAATAGGGCTATCAAATAGTCAACTCGTTCAAGATTCTCATTGGTTGGAAAGGAGAGAAGGAACTTCGTTCGTATATTTGACAATCTCATGATCTGGTTAATGCAAGACAGAGACAGACTCATTTTGGAGATGATGTTGGACGGCCTCTTTTTGGGTTCCTAACACCAACTTCAAATTCACCTCTCCATGCCTTGCATTACAACCCGTATGTGATTTTTAAATATGGTAATGATGTTCTTTCTGTTCAATTGGGGAGAGTTTTGAGTGAGTTAGCTATTTGATACTTTTTCTTGTAGGTTTAGTGTAGTAGACTTGTGCCTTAAGCTTGATGGTGATTAGTATGACGTCCCAGGTGGAGTAAGTCACTACATGTTAAAGATTTTAGTTAACCTAATAAATAATTGGGACAACTCTTCTACTGTTGGGTCTTTAGGCTTCTACATGCTATGTTGTTTATTGATTTTTTGGAAGCTATGATTTACATTTGGCAAGAACCCGTGTCATTTATAAGGGCCATAAAACTTTTCAATACTTGTTCAATTGCTCATGCTTGTTAAGGCCATCATATATTTTAAGATAGTTTCGTTTTCCTTGAAAGTGGAGGCCTGTTCTTATTTGATTTAGGGGAAGTTTTAAGCGGATTAGGTTGAAAGTAAATTGACCCATCTAAGTAGTTCTAAAGGTAAAATATGGGTGACTCGTGAATTTAGTTGGAAATCTAAAATTTTTATTGTGATAACTTTTTTTATATGATCTTTTTAGTTAATTGGAGGGAAGATACATATGTTTTAAGTTGTCTATTAAAAGTTGAGTCATTATATGTGCGTACTGAAGTTCAAAATGGTTTCAAATATTGAGTGTGAAAGGAACTGCGCTATATATGGAGGAGAAGATCCAAGGATGTGATGTAAAAAGTAATCTCGTCCTGGCCTTACATGTAATGTAATATCCTTATTTTTATTTTTAGAATATAATTATAATTTAGAGATAATTATTAAATTAATAGTAATTTTTAGGTAAAAAGAAAAGAGAAATTTAGTTAAAATATGTTTTTTTTTAAAAAAATATATATATATTAAAAATTAATAAATATAAATATAAATCTATATTAATAATAATAATAAATAAATAAATATTAAAAAAATAAAATAATATATATATATATATATATATTTAAAAAAAAATGTGTGGACGCCAACAATAAAGAAAAATTGGGGAGGCACAAAACGTGTCTCTTATCATTTAATATTAAGATTGTGGGCAGACGTCCATAATCTTATAAGAAAATTGCGGGAGGCATTATGAGCCTTCCTTAGTTTTCTTTTAAGATTGTGGGCGGCGCCACAATCTTAATATTAAATGGTGGGAGGCACTTTTTGTACCTCCCCCAGTTTTTTTTAGTTGCCCACACATTTTTTTTAAATATTTATATTTATTATTTTATTTTTTATAATATTACTTATTTATTTATTTATTATTTTTTAATATATATATATCTATTTGTAATTATTAATTTTTAATATATATTATTATTATTATTTAAAACATATTTTAACTAAATTTCTCTTTTCTTTTTTACCCAAAAATTACTATTAATTTCATAATTATCTCTAAATTATAATTATATTCTAAAAATAAAAATCAGGATGTTACAATTCTCCCCACCTAAATAGAATTTTATCCCCAAAATTTGATTTAAATAATGTACAAAAATACAATCAGAATACAATAATTCAAAATAAACAAGCATAATCGCAACTTTAAGCAAACAAGTTAGGAAAATCACGACGCATTCTTTCTTCGATCTCCCAAGTCACATTTCCACGTGTCATACCCTTCCAAAAGACTTTCACCAATCGGATGGTCTTTTTTTGCAGTTGTTTGTTTTGGACATCTAAAATCCTCTCTGGTTATGCTATATAAGTTAAGTTTTCTCTCAACTCAACTTCCTCAGGCTTGATGACATGATACGGGTCTGGATGATACTTCTTCAATTGTGATACATGGAATACGTTGTGCACATTAGACAAGTGCGGAGGCAAAGCAATTCGATAAGCTACTGACCCAATCCGCTCCAAAATCTCGTATGGTCCAATGAATGCCCGTTATGGGTGAAACCTTTAGGAAAACATGATCTCCTTCATTAATTCTAATGGTCTCCTTCGACGATCCACATAACTCTTCTGTCGGCTCTGAGCTGTCAACAATTTCTGCCGTATCATTTCAATCTTTCGTGATGTTTGGTCCACCAAATCTGGTCCAATAATGGTTCTTTCACTCAATTCGGTCCATCACAACGGCGATCTACACCTTCGACCATATAAAGCCACAAAATGTGCCATTTGAATACTGAGGTGGTAGCTATTATTGTATGCAAATTCTTCCAATGGCAAGTGCTTGTCCCAACTACCTAGGAGCTCGATGGCGCATGCTCTTAACATGTCTTCGAGTGTCTGAATAGTCCTCTCGGTTTGACCATCTGTTTGAGGATGATAAGCGGTACTGTACTTTAACTTTGTACCCATGGCCTCTTGCAGGGATTTCCAAAAGTTTGAAGTGAACCTTGGATCACGATCCGATATGATATTTGCTGGCACTCCATGCATACTCACAATCTCTTTAATTTATAGCTCAGCCAATTTCTCCAATGAGTAGTCCACTCTGATCGGTAGAAAGTGTGCTGACTTGATTAATCGGTCTACGATCACCCAAATAGCATTGTAAGTGTTCCGAATTTGTGGTAAACCTGTAATAAAGTCCATAGAAATGCTATCCCATTTCCATTTAGGGATATCCAGGTTCTGGAGTAGTCCTAGGGGTTTCTGGTGCTCGATCTTGACTTTCTGACACGTCAAACACTTCAAGACAAAGTCGGTCACATCTCTCTTCATCTTTGGCCACCAATACTGTTGCTTCAAATCATTATACATCTTGGTGATTCTCGGATGCATAGTGTACCTGCTCCGATGAGCTTCTTCCAAAATGGTTTTCTTGATTTCATCGTTGTTGGGAACACAAATTTTCTTCTTTTATCTCAAGATATTCGTATTCCCAATGTCATAATCTGAAACATTATCATGTTCTAGTTCCTCTCGAACTCTTTTTAGCTGATCATCTTTCATCTGGGCGTCTCTCAGGTCCTGATAAAACCCATATTCACCAAGGACTGCATTTAAAGTAGCCCTTCTTCGATCTGGGACTACATCGATATCTCTTAATCCATTTAGCCAACTCTGTTCTTCTAAGCTCATTTGAAACAAGTGTATTGACTTTCGACTTAAAGCGTCTGCAATTACAACTGAATCACAGTCAATGAAACAAGTGTATTGATATGGTCAGTAACCATATCATTTACAGTCGGTGAAAATGTTACGATTAATTTTTAAATCACAGTCAATGATATTCTCATGCTACCATTCTGAGTTTATCTATGCCTATATAACAATTGACCTTCCAATGGACAACTAAGAACCAAGCTATCCTCCCTCTCATAATCTAAAAAACACACAAGTTCCTGCAATAAAAATTCTACAATTACAACTGAATTCACAACCCACCCAAATCGTACTTTCAAAGCAACTTGTACCGGGTCATTCTACTTTCAACGTGGTTAATTTGAAGTTTCGATACCATCCTTAAATTAAATAAGAATATATTTTCATTTTTTTTAGCAAAACATGACTGTCTTGAAGTGAATGAGGAGTCCCACAAGCATAAGTGGTAGAACAAGTTTTGAAAATTTTATGGCCCTTATGAAATATATAGGGCTTTGTCAAATATAAATCATTGTTTGCTAAAAACCCATTGATAGCATAGTATGTTGAAATCAGGAAATATTTCTACAATTGAAGGTTTGTTTCAATCATGTTAATTAACATCCTTAATATATGGTGACTTGCTTCGCTTGAGATTTAAAAAATATCTTCATTACTATCAAGATTAATGTTTAATGTGCAAGTTTGAACTTTCAAAATAGGCTATCAAATAGTCAACTCGTTCAAGATTCTCATTGGTTGGAAAGGAGAGAAGGAACTTCGTTCGTATATTTGACAATCTCAAGATCTTGTTAATGCAAGACAGAGACAGACTCATTTTGGAGTTGATGTTGGACGTCCTCTTTTTGGGTTCCTAATACCAACTTCAAAATCACCTCTCAATGCCTTGCATTACAACCCGTCTGTGATTTTTAAATATGGTAATGATGTTCTTTCTGTTCAATTGGGGAGAGTTTTGAGTGAGTTAGCTATTTGATACCTTTTCTTGTAAGTTTAGTAGACTTGTGCATTAAGCTTGATGGTGATTAGTATGACGTTCCAGGTGGAGTAAGTCACTACATGTTAAAGATTTTAGTTAACCTAATAAATAATTGGAAAAAAAAATGGTTTGAATTAAATTTTTTAAATTTAATAATACATCAATAACAATAATTTTTCTACAAAATTTCTGTAGGGATGGCGACGATGAGTGATCAAATTCAAATTATGTTTTTGTCTTTACAAAAAATGCAAAAAATTTTTTTAAATTAAATGTAAAATTTTTTTTTTTTTTAAGAAATAAAATAATATTTGTAGCGGTTATTGAACCGCTACAAATAAAAAATTAACCGCTACTAAATGAATAATCGCCACACATTAACCGCTACAAATAGTACGTGGATCACTATAAATATTAAACCGCTACAAAAATACAAATAACCGCTACTAACTAATAACCGCTACATTAATCGCTACAAATAGTACGTGGATCCTTATAAATATCCTTACCACAACTCATTTCAAACACTCCCTAATCTCTTTTCACCTTACATTTCTTTCATTTTCTCTCATTTACAACTTTTTTCGTATGAGTAGAGGAGCTGAATAATACGATCAAATATGGTAACAAGATTTTTAATTTTTTTAGAATACTTCTTTCCTTTCTATAAAATTTATTCTAACCATTTTTTTTTCTAGATATATCATAACTGTATCTCATTTTCATCTATTTTTCGTACACAATTACATTATATTAGATAACATAATAATTCCTTATTACCTACCTATCCTTAATAATATTATTAATATAAATTTTATACTAATCCAATTCAATTACATTTTTCCTTTTTATTTATTAATAAATTAAACTATTGAATAATAAGCTAATTGAAATAGATAAAATAATAACAAAATAAACTATTTAATTTAATATTGAAAAAACAGAAACAAATAATCGTATATTTTTTAAAAAAATTTTAAATATTTAATAACCGCTACTAAATAACGCGTCTTTTTACAACTCAAATTAAATTTTTTGGCGCCAATTTTGAATTTCATGAAATTAGTAGCGGTTCTCAAAACCGCTACTAATTTCATGAAATTCAAAATTAGTAGTGGTTTGTTAACCGCTACAAAATAAAAAAATGTCTTTTTTTTTACGCCAACAAAATTTCAATTTTTTATATTTGTAGCGGTTTGTTAACCGCTACAAAATAAAAAAAAGTCATTTTTTTCCGCTCTCAAAAATTCAATTTCTTATATTTGTAGCGGTTATATAACCGCTACAAAGATCTTTGAAAAAAATTTCTTCCATATGGATGTTGTAGCGGTTAAGTTGAACCACTACAAAGGATGTAGCGGTTATTTTTGATTGAGTAGCGGTTTTATATAACCGCTACAAAACTGCTTGCAACATACGATTTAGTAGCGATTCTAGTAACCACTACTAACCTTGTTTGTAGCGGTTAAAACTGCTACTAATACCCATTTTTAACCTCTACTAAATCACGTTTTTTTTTTGTAGTGTTAATGCTTTTGATTGACTGGCCATCTTTTGAATGATTTCAATATGCATGTTGAGACCGGAAGGAGATGCATGTGTGTAGACTCTATAATTAAAACCATAACTTGCATATGAAATAGGAATATATTCATATGAGTTGTGTACTCTTATGGAGTTCCATAAATCTTAATGCATAATTAATTGATTAAATTCTTATAGGAATATATTGGATTAGCAAGTAATTATAGAATTGTTTGACCTTGGAAGAGGTTAGTAATTAAATGAGGGAAACTCAACTATTAATCATATGGAGTAAATTGGGCTAGAATAGATCAGTGATTCAATACGGAATTTATTAAGTGAAATTTAATCCCTAGAACTTTTTCTCATAGTTGTTTCATATCATTTGCATTCATCTTTAATGATCTTTTATTTCGTACTCTCAATCACCAACTAATCGATCGACTGAATAGAGTTAAAATTACTCATTTTGATACTTAGTGATCAATTCTCGAAGGAACGGTACTCTACTTACTTCTATATTACTCCCTCCGTCCTAATTATAGGACAATATTTGTGAGTTGATCTTGATCCTAATTATAGGACTAAGTTTTAATTTTTGTCAATTTCTTCCCAAAATACCCTCATTGATATTTTCTCAATAATAGTGAAACACAATAATAATTTTATAATACACCTATGTATTCTATGAAGTAAGTAATACTTGCAATTCATTAATGTCACATACACCTCAATTCTACTGTTTCTTTTATTTTATAAGAATAAAGGGTAAGAAAATCAATTTAACACTATCAACGTCATCATCTCTATTTTTAAAAATTGTAACTTTCTTTTTCTTTAATTCTACTTGAACCAAACCGGCATAACTCCATTTTAATGACAAGCAAGATCACTTGCTTTACATCAAGGCAAGTGATCAACATGAACAAAACATGATTTCTTGTATGTATTAAATAAGGTCATTTTAGGAAAATAAATAAGATTAACTAATTTAACTACTATTCTTAATTTCTCCAAAGTTAGGTAAATATGTCCTATAATTAGGACCGGAGGGAGTATTTGATTACGACAGTATACACTTACACTATTTCATACATCATTTACACCCATAACAACGAGCTTATTGATCATCAATTATAGGGGAAAAAGAATATAACCTTAAATTGTGGCAAAATCGTTTGATTTTCTTGCACCCTTCGTATTCTCAAGTTAGCAAAGCATGAAAATTGAGATCCTGGCTTTCTCTTTACTATCTCTCGTCTCGTAGGCCGTAGCTATGGAGGAATCTGCCATTGTTGAAAGGTAGAGCCTAAGAAAAAGAAGCAGCAGCGACAACAACGCTTTCGCCAAATTCTTGCCTCTTGCTTCGCCATTAAGAAACGACGGTGAATCTCAGGAGCCAAACCCTGAAGCTGAAGGTCACGATAATGGACATAAAAGATTCAAACCAAATCCCTTGTCGGAGTTCGCCTACATCTCATCTTCCTCATCTCCTCTTTTTCACAAGCAATCTATGGCCCAAGAAAATCATCAATTTTCCCCTCCTTCCTCTTTGAGTAAGAATTCTGCTGATACAAGACCATCTTCATCTTCCATTGCTAGGAAATCTCATATCGATTTCGAGGCGCTAGACCCAAAAAGCAGCCAGGATCTCTCAGATGGTGAGTTACGATTTTTCAATGCTCGTTTTCCCTTTCTGCAATTTATGAAGCTAACTTGTTTGTGAAATTGCTTAGTGAAATCCACTTCGAAACAAGATCGGATTGAGCTGGGATCTATAGGTTTGACGGCGGCTGAACAACTATCCAAGAGACCAAAGATCGGAGGAATCTATGAAGCAATTAGGGTTTATAGAGAAAGTACAGTGAAACGGCTTAGAGAACTGTGCAATGAGGAGCCTTCGATTGATGTAGGAATTGAGATGGCTGATGCGGCTTCTCTTTTGAAGCTTGTGAACTCCTCAACTGATGAGAACATTGAGAGCGCAGGGTAAAAGGCTCACAGAGGAGTGCTATTGTTGCTTCAAGCAGAGATCCTTCACAAGAATGGTTTGCAACTACTTTGAGAGCCAAAACTCGTTCAAAGATATCTTATAATTGTTGGTTGCTTCAATTTGTTTTCCTTTAGGCATAGTTAAGATCTCAGCATAATTATCAAACTATTCTTCCAATTCTTCATTTATGCATGTTAGATGTAGAAGTCAACAATAATCCCTTGCCGAAAGGAAGCACATGTAGAAAAGTCATAGAGTTAGGAATGGTAGGAACGGCATGTCGAATTCATATTGAATAGTTCAAATGCAACTCCGTGTATATATATCCATATGAAACATTGAATTAATAAAAACTTAGTTTTACCTTCGTACATGGTATCAGAGCCAAGTTTGCTCCTGTTCTTCTCTGTTTTTTTCTGTCTTCTTCTTCAGGCCAAAACTCCATTATTTTCGGTGAAGCTTTTGTTTCAACACCTTAGTTCAGTCCAGATCCGCCTTCCTCGGTGCACCATTAAGAGACACACGCCACTACATCACATTCCCCAGCGTCAAGTCGGCTAGAACCCAGAATCCGACCTCCATCCGACGGCGCATGTGCTTCCACGCGCCACCACCATCACCGCCGTCCCAAGCCACGCGCCACGCGTGTGCACTGTTCCTGCCGCCGTTTGAGACAGCGATTGTTACAGACTGATCGACTCAGCTTCCTCTTCCTCCTCCTGAAGTTTCGTGACCATCCGAGATAGTTTTTTTTTTAGCTCTATTCCTCGCACCCGATTCCAACATCCATGAGTTGCCATTTGTTGATAACTTCATAATTCTAAGTAAATATTTTTGTCTGCGGGTCCCTTGGATTAATTGAGGTATATATCTTGACTTTATCTCTTTGCGAGGTCAGTGGGGTGCAGTTCACTTAAATTAATCAGAAGCTTTGTTTGTTTGTGGAATATTGTGACCTTTTCTACTCATTTGTTGATCTTGTTCTTTTGTGTGAATTGGTTGTGTACCACTATTCAATTTACATTATGGATTATTCTAAAAATTCTGATATGTTGCCTATGTCTGCGAAGATTACTGCTTCACAGTTAAATTTGACAAATTATAGTAATTGGAACAAAACTGTTAGAGTTTATATTTTGGGAATTGAGATGGAAACTCATTTAACTGATGATCCTTCTTCTGGTGATGAAACCAAACTTTTGACTTGGCAGAGAGCAGATGCTCGACTTCTGTTTCAAATTCAAAATTCTATTGAACCACAGATTCTATCTTCTGTTAGCCATTGTAACACTGTCAAAGAAATTATGAGTTATCTTGAATTTATGTTTTCTAGCAAAGGAAATATTACTCGGATTTATGAAGTCTGTAAAGGTTTTTATCGTTCCCAACAGCAAATTGAAAGATTTCTTCTTGGATTTCAAGAGGATGTATGAAGAAATGAAGGTTGTCATGTCTCCACAGGCAGATCTCTCAACTCGTATTAAGAATTTAGAACTTCAGGCTATCATAAGTTTCCTTGAAGCTCTCAATCCGTCTTATGAGACTATTCGTTCTCAGATTCTGTCTAGTCAAGAACTTCCTTCTCTTGAAGATGTTTTCTCCCGGGTTCTTCGTGCTGATAGCCTGATTCACTCTTCTGTTGATCCAACTGCAAGTGCTCTAGCTGGGTGTGGTCACTTTGAGAACAGGAATTATGGGTACAAACAAAACAACAATCCTCCTATAATGACTTATGGTAGTATTATCTGCAATTATTGCAAAGAACCTGGACATATTAAGAAAAATTGTCGAAAATTGCAAAATAAATAGCATCGTGATCAACAACATGGTCTTGCTCATATTGCCCAGACACCTGGTACCTCTGATTCTGGATCTGGATCTTCTTCTGCAGGGGCCCTAGCCACAGGTACTCTGTCCTCCGGTCTTATTACTGCTTCAACTAAGTGGGTCATTGATTCTGGTGTCACGATCACATGACAGGTAATCATCACTTATTCTCTTCATATGCCCCCTATGCCAACCTGTCATCCATATGTGTCGCCAATGGTTCTTCTGTCCATGTTACTGGCTCCGGCACTGTTCAACCTACAGCATCCCTCTCATTATCTTCTGTTCTTAATGTTCCTGATCTCACCTTCAACCTTTTATCTCCAAGCAAACTCACTCGTCATTTGAACTGCTTTATCTCACTCTTCCCTGATTATTGTTTAATTCAGGATCTATCGACAAAGCAGATTATTGGTAGAGGCTATGAATCTGGTGGATATTACATCCTTGATAATCAGGTGCCATGCTCTGTTGCTTGTTCTAGTGGGTCGTCTCTCTTTGAAGTTCATTGTCGTTTAGGTCATATGTCGTTGTCCTCTTTCCGAAAATTGTATCCTCAGTTTTCTTCTGTGTCTATTTAAATTGTGAGTCATGTCAGTTTGCCAAATACCATCGTGTTCATTTGGCAACTCGCATCAATAAACGGGTTGCGTCCCCTTTTGAGTTAGTACATTCTGATGTTTGGGGTCCTTGTTCAGTTCTGTCTCAAACTGGTTATCGTTATTTTGTCACTTTTGTTGATGATTTTTCTTGAACCACCTGCCTTTACTTAATGAAACAGCGTTCTGAATTGTTTACCCATTTTCATCATTTCTGTGCTGAAATTCAAACCCAGTTTAACACTCCTGTGAAAATCTTACGAAGTGATAATGCAAAAGAATATTTTTCTGCACCATTCACCGATTACATGAAAAGTCATGGTATTCTTCACCAATTCTCGTGTGTTGATACCCCTGCTCAAAATGGTGTTGTTGAACGAAAAAATCGACATCTCTTAGAAACTGCACGAGCTCTCATGTTTCATTCCGCTGCCCCTAAACGTTTTTGGGCTGATGCTGTATCTACTGCATGTTTTCTCATCAATCGCATGCCTTCCGCTGTTTTTGGTGGGGCTATTCCGTATTCTGCTCTCTTCCCCACGATTAAGTTGTTTCCTGTTGATCCTAAGATCTTTGGTTATGTTTGTTTTGTTCGGGATGTTCGTCCTGGTGTTAGCAAACTTGATCCCAAGTCCTTTAGATGTGTCTTTCTTGGCTATTCTCGAGTTCAAAAAGGTTATAGGTGTTACTCTCCTGATCTTAGTTGTTACCTTGTGTCCACTGATGTGACCTTTCATGAGTTTTCTCCTTTCTTTTCATCTTCAACTTCCTCTGCTTCTGTTAGTGTTGAGTCTGATGATGTCCTGGTTTATCATGCTCCTTTCTTACCAGTACAAGCTACTGTTCCAGAACTTGATATCATCAATGACGATGATGCTACCAATGTTTTGCCAACACCAGTTACTGCTTCACCGATAGATTCCAGTCATGACTCCTATGTTTCTGACTCACCAGAACCTCCCATTGCTACCCCTGACCCAGTTGACTTTGATCTTGCTGCTGATCCGTCTTCTGACCTACCAATTGTACTTCGGAAAGGTACACGTCATCGTTGTCCTCCCAGAAGATATGCAGACTGTACCTATCCCATTTCTTTTGTGTCTTACCAAAATTTGTCCCCTACTTCTTCCTCGCTTGTTGCCACCCTTGGTTTCATCTCTACTCCTTCTACATTTCATCAAGCCTTGACTCATCCTGGTTGGCATACCGCGATGGAAGAACTTGTTGCCCTTGAAAACGCTGGTACCTGGACTCTTATTGATCTACCTCCTGGGAAGAAGGCCATTGGATGTAAATGGGTGTTTGTTATTAAAACTAAGCCTGATGGTTCTTTGGAACGGTTAAAAGCTCGACTAGTTGTCAAAGGGTATGCACAAACTTATGGTATTGATTACTCTGAGACTTTCTCTCCTGTTGCTAAGCTCACCTCTGTTCGTCTTCTTATCTCCTTAGCTGCACATGTCATTGGGATTTACATCAGTTAGATGTTAAGAATGCGTTTCTGAATGGAGATCTCCTTGAAGAAGTTTATATGGAGCAACCACCTGGATTCGTTGCTCAGGGGGAGAATAGGAAAGTGTGTTATCTCCAGAAATCATTGTATGGTCTAAAGCAAAGCCCTCGTGCCTGGTTTGATAGATTCTGTGATGTCGTCAAGAAGTTTGGATTAAGTCAAAGCAAGTGTGATCACTCTGTATTCTACCAGCAATCTGATGCAGGCATGATTCTTTTAGTAGTATACGTTGATGATATTGTGATTACAGGGAGTAACATTTCCGGAATCTCAAAACTTAAAGTCTTCTTAAATTCCCATTTCCAGACAAAAGATTTGGGATCATTAGTACTTTCTCAGTATTAAAGTTTTGAGAAGCAAGAAAGGTATTCTTTTAACTCAAAGGAAGTATGTTCTTGATCTCTTAAAAGAGACTGGAAAGCTTGGAGCTGCACCAAGTGGCATCCCCATGATTTCGAATCCTTTCCTGGATCTTGATGCTAGTATGTTTGATGAACTTCCTGATGACTTGAAAAAGAAGATTGATCCAGAGAAACTGAAGCCGTTTGCATTTCCTGAAAGATATAGAAGACTCATTGGGAAGTTGAATTATCTGACAGTAACTCGTCCTGATATAACATTCTTAGTCAGCAGGCTCAGCCAATTCATGGCATCACCAACGGTGGCACAATGGGAAAATTTAGAACATATCTTGCATTATTTGAAAGGTTCTCCAGGTCTTGGTATTCTTTATACAGATTATGGGCACACTAAAGTTGAGTGTTTCTGTGATGCGGATCATGCAGGATCTAAAGCCACAAGACGATCCACTACTGGTTATTGTGTGTTTGTTGGTGGAAATTTGATATCTTGGAGAAGTAAAAAGCAATTAGTTGTGTCAAAATCAAGTGCAGAAGCAGAATACAGAGCCATGTCACAGTCAGTACAAGAAATTGTGTGGGTATTTCAACTCTTGAAGGAAATTGGCATTACCACGACATTGCCTGCAAAACTATGGTGTGACAATAAAGCAGCACTTCATATAGCTTCAAATTTTGTGTTCCATGAACGAACAAAATATATTGAGATTGATTGTCATTTTATTCGTGATAAGATCAAAGAAAATATTGTATCTACAGGGCACATACGATCCGACGACCAACTGGCAGATCTTCTGACAAAAGCCTTACATGGGACACGGGTTAAATATCTTTGTAACAAGTTGGGCATGATCAATATATATGCTCCAACTTAAGGGGGAGTGTTAGATGTAGAAGTCAACAATAATCCCTTGTCGACAAGAAGCATATGTAGAAAAGTCGTAGAGTTAGGAATGGTAGGAACGGCATGTCGAATTCATATTGAATAGTTCAAATGCAACTCCGTGTATATATATCCATATGCAACATTGAATTAATAAGAACTTAGTTTTACCTTCGTACAATGCTCAAGTGGACCTTTGTTTTCCCCTTTTGTTCATTGCAAGTGTTTTCTAACTTCTTGTATGATACTGAATTACTTATCATTATGTTCAAAAGATATGCTTTGGTTGCAATCAAACAATTAAATATCTTTAGCGAGTATTTTTGTATAGGCATTTCTACATATTCAATTTTTTGGGATTCTTACATATTCTTACATATGATAACTTGGTGACTGGCAATAGTATTCTCTGGCACATTCATAATATCAAAATCTTCTAATGCCTAATATAAACATTCTCACATAAAAATGCTTCATAGTTAGTTGGAATCTGCAGATCTGCCTCTCTCTGCTCTAACTCTGATGAAAAATGAAAATCAATCTGTCTTCTATCTGCCACAGTACTGAGGTGTATATGCAAAACTTGATCATCAAAATTTACTGACCAGAATAATAAACCTGCATAATAGTAAGAGAGAGCAACAGAGCAGCAGCCGTTACTCTTGTCAATTTCCATGCATTAGGGATATGGTCACGAATCAAGATCCCATAGCTACATTTGCAGAAGAACTTGATGAATTCAACACAGAGTCTGCAACAACGCCACATCATTATAGGGAACTCTCTCAAGGGGTTCACTGCCGAGTATGAGTTGAAGTCATCACACAATTGATTGTAACTTGAATCCATTTGGTGTACCCCACTTGTGATGGTACTAAAGAATTGGAGCAAATCTTCGTTGCTTATCTTGGTTGCTTTTACTATAACTCCATTTTTTACGAGCAACTCAATATCTTGAAGAGAACAGATCAACCCTTTGAAAAATACAGCATAAGAAGTGAACTGCCTATTGATTCTGATAGGGAAAAATTATAGCATAAGATTATGCAAGTATACAAGTGGTATCAAATAATAAAAAGTGAATAAAATATTATTTTTATGAGGATTTGGTACCCAAACTTTAGTTAAGCATTAATTTTATACTATCATTTAAGTTGAGCAACCCAAATTGAATTTTTAATAAGTGAAAAAAAAATTATAATCAAATTAAAATAGGCAAACTACCACGATTATCAAACGAGCAACATAGAATCACTAATCCCTTATTAGCTTCATCAACCTTGTTTTCACTAATTAATTAATTTCAATGTCAATATTATTACTAGTAATCTAGAGTATTAATAAATGTAAATATCTTCCGATCACTTACACCCCATCCCTTTCTCAGGTTAAAATTGTTATTCCTAACATAATTAAGCAAGGGGTAATAATAATTCAATTTCACCCTAATATGATTATATAAGTCTAATAGGTATATTCCTATCCTACTGACAAATTAGAATAAATTCTAATCCAACGTTCTCAATCATATGATCCAATTAAGATCCCTTTCTCAAGACTAATATAAATTCTCCAAATTCATACTAATAGTGATCAAGCACTAAGTAAATAAGAAAAAGACAAGATTAAGTAACCAAAATTAATATTAAAGTATAACTAATAAGTGAAACCAGAGTATAATGCACTTATAAGTTTATAAATACAAAATTAGCTACACATAGATTTAATCAATTTCATCACAGCAACATCAAAAATAGATTCATAATCCATAAGGAAAAGAAAAATGAATATGATAGAAACACTCAATGGAGTCGTCTTAGTTTGGTCTCTCTCCCCTCTGGTTTTGCAGCTACTCATAAAGAAGAATGAAATCCGAACGCCTCCCCCCCCCCCCAAATCCCAGGTAGCCTCCCTTTCCCCTCTTTTATTTTCAAGAAGACGATGATGATGTTAACGTGTGTGTGTATTAGCTGCCTCATTCTCCCCTTATACTTAGGTCTCAAATTGTTTCCAAATTAAAAGCTCCAAAATGTTGTTGTCTCTTGCTTGGCCCTTTTATGCGTGAAACTTGTAGCTTAGTTGATAATTATTTTTGTTTCTCCAGCAGCTTCCTTTCTCTTGATATTAGATATTAGGTTCCCCTTAATTATCCATTTCAAACATTGCGCTTGTGGCTATTAAAAATGGAAGGAAAATATTATATAATAATAATAATAATAATAATAATAATAATAATAATAATAATAATAATAATAATAATAATAATAATAATAATAATAATAATAATAATAATAATAATAATTTAATCTTCTCTCTCTTTGTTCTTTGAGAAAGCTTCCCAATGTTTGTTATTGTTTTTTTCATGAGTTTAAAAACTTTTATTTTAATTTGAAATCCCACAAATGATGCACCAAATTAATATCCATAAAATCTCAAGAAAATTTCTTTAATTTAGCATTAAAGACTTCCCAAATATATCTTAAATCTATTAAAAATGAGAAGTCATCACACCCCCATACTTGCATAAAATCTTGTTCTCAAGATTTTAAATTGTAAAACAACCAAATTCAAGAAAGCCATGGAAGCAAAATTTTGAAGCAAATATTAAAAAAAAAAAAAGGAATCAATTCAAATTTTCAAGGATCAAGTCTTTATAGAACCCTTTTCCACCTTCCAAAAAAATGCAGGTAGCAAGTTAATTAATTTGGTAAATATAAATCATAATAGAATGTCCCTCACAAGTTAACTGTTTACACTCATCTCTCAAGATATTCAAAGGCTTGTGTTTCACTTAGTTCCACATGTTGCAACCCATTTACCATAACCTTGTGTTTCATCCCAATCTCCACTATATTATCCCATTACATACACAAATTAATAGGATTTTGATAATAGATGAATACTTTAATTAGTACCAAGCAATACAATGAAAGACAAAGACTCCTTGCACTCTTTTTTTTTTTTTTGATTTTTTTTTTTTTTTATCTTGAGCCATTATAGGTCATCTTTATGTGACCCTGCACATGGGTAATACAATACTGGTTACTCAGTTACTCCAACAGGAACCTCAAAAGGTTTTCAGCTCAACTTATAACCCTCTTTGACTTCACCGTTTGATGCGAGTGCTAACATTGGTGATGAAGTGCCCTTGATTACTAAGTTAAGTGAATAGATGTTAGTTGAGTTGTTGTTATTGTTTTTATTCCTTCTCTCTTTTTATTTCTATCCCTTCAATCTTCCTTTTTTTTTTTTTTTTGTAATTTAACTTAGCACTTACTAGAGTAATGAATAAAAACGAATGCCTAAATCATTTTTATGCATGCAAAGGAATTTTTCCGCTTCAAAAGATATTCAACATAAGTTTTAATGATGAAATCACAATAAGTGTACTCCTTCTTGGAAGAACAAACATTTAGACTCGAATTCCTCACAGATTCTTTGACATCCAAAAGTGATGTACCCAAGCCAAATCTTTACCTATTTACTAATATTAAAAGAACATAGAATCAAATCCTGATCAAATTCAATCATTTTCAAGTTAAAATCAAACTAATTGTGACAATACTCATAAAAAAAAAATCCAAACTTCCAAAAGAAAACTAATTTTATTTTTTGAAAAAACATTGGAGGACGAGTTATGCAAAATCAACAATACCCTCACCCCCACACAAATAGAAGTGAAAAAACAACCATATCCAGATGCAGAGATGACACAAATTTTAAGTATTATCATTATCAACAATTAAATGAGACAAATTAAAGAAAAGTAGAAGAGAACTCCCCTTTTATCCTTGACTTGCACTTTCAATTGCTTATGATCTTTGTTTCCATGGCAAAGCACATCATTTTGAGGCTCCAAAAATCCTACAAAATCAAAACAAATTCATCAAATCAAGATCTTAGGTTGCCTCCTAAGAACCGTTAAGTTTATATTCTTCAGCCAAATAACTCAAAACAAGCTTCTAATCATAAATATCAAACACCTTGTCTTCATTCCTTTTCAAGCAACAAGGTTTCATATAAAAAAGATAGGGGGAGAGAGAGAATAAATGTAATAAATACAGTGAAGGAATAAGATTTTAAAAAAATTATAATAAATACTTGTGCATGCCTAAAGTTAAATTTATTTTTTGGAACACACTGATTGGCAAATTTGAAACTTAAAGGAACAGAGTGGGTACAATTTTAAGAAGCCATTAAAAGGCTGCACATTAGACATTTAAAGGGAATTGAAGAAATTCGTTTTGATATTTGAATAGAACCAACGTCCGTAATTCATTATTTTTGTTGAGCAAAATGACATTTTCTATAAGGTTGATTATTCCAAAGTTGTAATTCCATATTTCCCAAAAATCGATTAATAAAAGTGCTCAGTCTATGTTAACTCGCACAGGGGAAATTGCCGGATTTCCACGTGGCCATGTGCGTGAGCCCACTCCTCCTCTTGACCCATTTATTAGCTCAAGATCACAAGCTTTTATTTACACTTTTGTGCTTCCACATTTTTGAGCAATATATGACTTTTCCATTTTGACACACCCGCAAATATACAATAACCCCAATAATCCCCCACATGTGTCAAAAGGGAACACCATTAGCTGAGTTGTGCACATGGATATAACCATTGTGTCTAGTGGTACTAAGAACTTAAAACTAGACCTATACTTATAACACTTAGTACACAGAGATGTCGGTGGTTCTAAGAACTTAAAACCGCTCATTTCTTGGATGCATACTAGAGGCATTAAGAGTCGAATTATACCCTCACATTTTGCTGTTAACACGGTTTTGCACATTAAATGGCCATGCGCGTGCTTGGTGCATAACGAAAGCTCTACAGATTTTGCCACGATCTCATAGGAGTGGCCCCACTCCATATTCGTAGAGGTGATTTCATGAAATATACCTGCAATGAGTACACTATCCCTAGGATTATGGAACCATTAAGAGATTTTGCTCAACCTCACCAAAATGCATTCTAGCATTTTCTCATCATGCCATAGAAAGGGACTAATAATTTATTTTAGTGCTAGCAGAACTAACAAATGAATTGTTCTTACCCATTGAACTTCCTTCATGGGATCATCAATCACAGAGGTTGGGTTGTCATTACTGTTAATTTCATGTCGGCTTTAGTCTCATTCCCCTCGGCTAATTGAATTCTTCCCAGGGTTTGTTAACGAATCCATAGGTCAACTTTTTGACCTTGCATATCGATTGAGATAACTTCACAATTCTTAAGCATATTTATTCACAATATATCTCAAACAATTTCCACTTAAACTATTGACCTTACAATGGCTATTGCTATTTTAGCAATCACAATTCATTGACCTAAAAATGTCACACACAAAATTTTTCCTAAGAAGTTTTAACAACTTAGCTTCCAATTCTTAGCCAATTCCAAAGTAAAAAGCTCGAACTCACATTATAATTTATTTTGGCTATCAATGGATTTCATAAAATTGACATTCAATTAACATCCATATATTTCAATATAACAGGAATCCACTATACATGATACCAACATTTATAGTATCCACATAATTAATATATACTCAATCTCAAATAGCACATAAGCTATATAACAAGTATTATTATCCACTAATTACTGCATCAAATTCTCACAAATTTGTGAATATACACGAATTGAGCTGCAAAATCTATCAGTATCATAAGGAATATTCACATATATATCCTTACACCAAAATAATTACATAGCCTCAAATTTGAAAATCATATATATCTACCATAGATAAATGATTAAATTTTTATGGACATAATGCTTATTTCAAGCAACACAAAAATTTGATAATTTGCAAAATTTGCCCCTAGTCATAAAAGTTACTCTTTGTAGCAAATAACAAATCCTCAATGTAATTAATTTTGAATCACAACTGGGTTTTCTCAAATGAATCTAGAAACAATTTGCAACTTTGAAATTTATAAGGTGCCTCCACATGCTAGGCACCCCCACACTTTCAAATATCTCAAAATATTTCACAGCTTTAAAATAATAATTCTAATCAAATTAGAATCTCACCACATATCCCCTTTCATTCTAATTAAATTAGAATATTCCTTAAATTTTGTCACCCTAATATTCAAAGTTTGTATCCCCAAACTGTCATGTACCACACATGCATTGTCCAGAAAACGGGTTACCCATATAACAAACAATCTTTAGAAAATGAGTTTATAAATGTGAATATTTAAATTTCATGATTTGCAAGTATATATTTATAGTAGTATAAATATACATGACTATTGTAAATATTGAATTTTTTTTAATGTAAATGGTATATGTGTTATAATATGTCTTACAAAATTATATATTACTGCCTCATTTTATAAATACAAGCATTATGTGGTATGAAAATTTAAACATTCATCTATAGTAGATGAATGTGATGTTTTCATAATTTGAGGCTATATAATTATCAATGATTATTGTCATTTGGCAATCTCCAATCATGGACATTAAGTGTTTCCATCAAAATGTTTGCCAAGAGTTTTTCAAGTAATGCGAGACCCACTGAATGTTCCACATAGATAAATGATGACACTGTCACAAAAAAAAAAACTTTTAACGTTTGTAATTAACGACTGTTTTAAAAAACAGACATTAAAATTTAGACAATTGTTATGAATATTAAATATGTGGATGTCCATTGACTCATATTACTCTTCCAGTCAACTTGACATAAAGAAGAAAAGATGACTTGATACAAAGCAAAAGCAAAAGAAGACAAGGACATAAAGAAAAGCAAAAGACGACAAGGACATAAAGACGATATAAAGTAACTATGGTCATTTAAATATAACCATGGTAATACAACCAGGGTTAGATTTCTGCCTCTATATAAAGGGCTGTAATCGATTGTTTCAATTGAACTGAATGAGAACTTCTCTCTAACATCTCTCTAGAACTTCTATCAATTTTCTCTGAATCCTATCAATCTTCTCTCTTACTTTTATAACACGTTATCAGCACGAAGCTCTAATAGAAGGTATGATCTTCTTATGGTTTCTTTAATGATTATATATATCCTGTTTTATTTATAGATCTGGGATAATCTGAGCCACTATATGGAATTAGAGAGATACTTTTACCAATTGTTATATAACATCGGGTTCCATGGTTAAGATTGGAGATCGTTATTGTTTTATATACAAGTTCTTTTATATTATTATTATTATTATTATTATTATTATTATTATTATTATTATTATTATTATTATTATTGTTATTATGGCCAGAAGCCATATACACATATGATTCTTGAAATTATGACCAGAAGTCATAATGTTTTAATTTCTTATAATATGGCCAGAAGCCATATCCATTCTAATTATATAGCCAGAAGCTATATACATTTTTTATCTTATTATATAGCCAGAAGCTATATATATTTTATCTTATTATATGGTCAGAAGCTATATATATTTTTATCTTTTATCTTATTGTATGACCAGAAGTCATGTACAATTTTTATCCTGAAGATAATAGTTAATTCCTCATCTTGAGATTAAATGGCCCGAAGCCATACATGGCCTGAAGTCATGAAATTAAATGGCCCGAAGCCATACATGTTTTAATTTTATTATCTTGCCTTATGAATAATTATCTTTATGAATTTACAGTTATTCTATTTACAGTTATTATATTGCATATTTACATTTTCATATTATAATTATTTTCATTTATTTCTTTAATTAGTTTGAACAATGGCAAACCTGGCAAAACTTGAAATTGTGGCTCTTGATATTACCGGAAAGAATTATTTATCTTGGAAATTGGATGCGGAAATTCACCTAAATGCCAAAAGTCTGGAAGACACGATTAAAGAAGGGAATGAGGCATCCAATAAAGATAAAGCTAGATCCATGATTATTCTTCGCCACCACTTACATGAAGATTTAAAAACTGAATATTTGACAGTGATGGACCCACTTGTCCTTTGGAACAATTTGAAAGAAAGATATGATCACCAGAAGATGGTCATTCTTCCAAAAGCTCATTTTGATTGGATGCATTTACGCTTACAAGATTTTAAATCTATAAGTGAATATAACTCAGCTATGTTCAGAATTACTTCAAAATTGAAATTATGTGGAGAAAATGTTACTGATGATGATATGTTAGAAAAGACATTCTCCACATTTCATGCATCCAATTTGCTCCTGCAGCAGCAATATCGTGAAAAAGGTTTCAAGAAATATTCTGAGTTAATTTCTTGTCTCCTTGTGGCTGAACAAAATAATGAGCTTTTGTTGAAAAATCATGAATCCCGTCCAACAGGCTCAACTCCATTCCCTGAAGTGAATGTAGTAACAAATGAATTTTATTGTGGCCGTGGCCGTGGCCGTGGACGTGGACAAGGACGTGGACGTGGGCGTGGCTACAGCCGTGGGCGTGGTCGTGGTCGATATCATGGAGGTTCAAATTCCTACCAGAAGTGGGAAAAGACTGATAAGAACCAAAAAGGGGAAAGCAGTAGGCATAATAAATATGCTGATAATCCATGCTATCGATGTGGTGGAAAGGGTCATTGGTCTCGTACCTGTCGTACACCAAGGCACCTAGTTGATCTTTACCAAGAATCAATTAAAAATATTGGTAAAAGATCAAATGTTGAAGTTAATCATGTTGATCAGGGCGAGAATTCTGAGTATGGCGATATAGATAATAACTATTTGGATGTTGCAGATTTCTTAATATAATTTAAACTGTTATATTTTATTTAAAGTTGTTTCTATCATATGTATTAATTTTATTTATGTTTTTATGAAGAATGAATTCTATTGGCATCAATCCTGAAGATTTATGTCTCGTTGATAGTGCAACAACCCACACCATACTCAGACATGATAAATATTTTTCTTCCTTGGTAATGCGAGAAGCCAATGTTCAGACTATATCTGGTAGTATAAATTTAATTGAAGGCTCTGGAAGAGCTAATATTTTGTTACCTGAAGGAACAAAATTATGCATTGATAATGCATTTTATTCTACCAAGTCTAAAAGAAACTTACTGAGTTTCAAAGATATCCGCAGAAATGGATATCATTTAGAAACAACAACCAAAGATAATAAGGAATATCTTGTCATTACAAATATAATTTCTGGTAGAAAATGCATATTAGAAAGTTTTCCTATTTTTTCTTCTGGTTTGTATTACACATGTATAAACACAATTGAAACACATACTATTGTGAACCAAAAGTTCAATAATGCAGACCAGAAGTTTGCCAATACAAACCAGCAGTTTGATAATGTAAACCAGAAGTTTACTAATGAATTTAATGTTTGGCATGACCGGTTAGGCCATCCCGGTTCAATAATGATGCGACAAATAATTGGGAATTCATGTGGACATACCCTGAAGTGTAAACAAATACCACAATCCCATGATTTCTCATGTGCTGCATGTTCCAAGGGAAAATTAATTATTCGCCCCTCACCAAGCAAAGTAGAAAGTGAGTCTCTCACATTTCTAGAACGGATACAGGGAGATATTTGTGGGCCAATACACCCACCATGTGGACCATTTAGGTACTATATGGTTTTAATTGATGCATCAACTAAATGGTCACATGTTTGCTTATTATCTTCTCGCAACTTGGCGTTTGCGAGATTACTTGCTCAATTGATTAGATTAAGAGCACATTACCCTGATTATCCTATCAAGAAAATACGTCTTGATAATGCTGGTGAATTTACATCACAAGTTTTTAATGAATATTGTATGTCCCTTGGAATTGATGTTGAACATCCTGTAGCTTATGTTCACACGCAAAATGGACTTGCAGAATCATTGGTTAAAAGGTTGCAACTAATTGCAAGACCTTTACTTATGAAATCCAATCTACCAATTTCTGCTTGGGGCCATGCCATTTTGCATGCAGCAATGTTAATTCGCATTAGGCCAACAAGTTATTTAAAGGTTTCCCCCTTACAAATGGTTTTTGGTCAGGAACCTAATATTTCCCATATAAGAATTTTTGGGTGTGCGGTATATGTGCCTGTAGCACTACCACAACGCACTAAGATGGGCCCACAAAGAAAGATGGGAATATATGTTGGGTATGAATCTCCATCAATTATAAAATATTTAGAACCATCTACAGGAGATTTATTTACGGCACGATTTGCCGATTGTCATTTTGATGAATTATTTTTCCCAACATTAGGGGGAGAAAACAAACAGCTGGGTAAAGAAATTAGTTGGAATGAATTATCATTGGCTCATTTTGATCCTCGTACAAAACAATGTGAACTTGAAGTTCAAAAGATAATTCATTTACAGAATTTAGCTAATCAAATGCCAGAAGCATTTACTGACCCAAAGAAAGTGACAAAGTCACATATCCCAGCTGCTAATGCTCCTATTAAAATTGATGTCCCTGAAGGACAACCTGCTATGAATGAATCCAAAGCACGCCTGAAGCGTGGCAGGCCTATCGGTTCCAAAGATAAAAATCCTCGAAAAAGAAAAGGAGCAAAGAATATAGATGGTCAAGTCGAGGATAATGAAGAAAAATTAGTAGCTCCAGAAGAGCGATCTCCTGAAGAGATATTATCTCCAGAAGAGAATGTTGTAGTCCCAGAAGAGACCCAGGTACCTGATATATGTGAAAATAATGAGATCTCAATAAATTATGTTATGAATGGAATCCGATGGGATAGAAATGAAGTCAACGTTAATGACATCTTTGCTTATCATATAGCATATGATGTAATGAATGATAATGAGGATCATGAGCCAAAATCCATTAGTGAGAGCCAACAAAGAAAAGACTGGCCCCTATGGAAAGATGCCATTAATGCAGAATTAAAATCATTGGCAAAACGAAAAGTATTTGGACCTGTAGTCCTTACACCTGAAGATGTAAAACCAGTTGGATGCAAATGGGTCTTTGTACGAAAAAGAAATGAAAAGGGCAAAATAACTAGATATAAGGCACGTCTAGTAGCCCAAGGTTTTACGCAAAGACCTGGCATTGATTTTGAAGAAACGTATTCACCAGTAGTGGATGCGACTACTTTTCGTTATTTAATCAGTCTAGCAGTAGATGCAGGACTTGATTTACATCTCATGGATGTTGTGACTGCCTATTTATATGGATCACTTGATAGTGATATTTATATGAAAGTCCCTGAAGGACTTAAGATGCCAGAAGCATCCAATTCAAGTTCTCGAGAACAATACTCAGTTAAGTTAAATAAGTCCCTGTATGGCCTGAAGCAATCAGGGCGCATGTGGTATAATCGCCTTAATGAATATTTGTTGAAAGAAGGATACAAAAATGATCCGATATGCCCATGCATTTTTATGAAAAGATCTAATAGTGATTTTGCTATAATTGCTGTTTATGTTGATGATATCAACATTATTGGAACTCCTGAAGAGCTTCAAAAGGCAATTAATTGTTTGAAGAAAGAATTTGAAATGAAGGACTTGGGAAGAACAAAATTCTGTCTTGGATTACAGATCGAATACTTCAAGAAAGGGATCTTTGTATATCAAGAAACTTATACAAAGAAGGTCCTAGAGCGATTTTACATGGATAAATCTCATCCATTATGTACCCCAATGATTGTAAGATCTTTGAAGGTGGATAAAGACCCATTCCGACCTCGAGAAATTAGTGAAGAAGGTGATGAAGAACTACTTGGTCCAGAAGTACCATATCTTAGTGCTATTGGAGCACTAATGTATCTTGCTAATCACACACGTCCTGATATATCATTTGCTGTTAATTTACTAGCAAGATATAGTTCTTCACCAACACGAAGGCATTGGAATGGAATAAAGCACATTTTTCGTTATCTCAGAGGTACAACAGACATGGGGTTATACTACTCAAATGTATCCAAGCATGAACTGGTTGGTTATGCAGATGCCGGATTTTTGTCTGATCCACATAATGGTAAATCACAAACGGGCTATCTATTTACATGTGGAGGTGCAGCTATTTCATGGCGATCTATGAAACAGACTATATCAGCCACATCATCTAATCATGCAGAAATTCTAGCAATACATGAAGCAAGTCGAGAATGTATGTGGTTGAGGTCAGTAATACATCATATACGTACAACTTGCCATTTATCTTCCGGCAAAATGATCCCAACAATCCTCTATGAGGATAATGCTGCATGTATCGCTCAACTTAAAGAAGGCTATATCAAGGGCGATAGAACGAAGCATATTTCACCAAAATTCTTCTTCACTCGCGACCTTCAAAAGGATGGTGAAATAGATATCCAACAAATCAGTTCAAGTGAAAATCTAGCAGATTTATTCACCAAGTCACTCCCAGGTACAATCTTTGAAAAACTTGTTCATGATATTGGTCTTCGGAGATTCAAAGATTTCAACTGATATTATCAAGAGGGGGAGTCGATACACGCTGTACTCTTTTTCCCTTATCTAGGTTTTGTCCCACTGGGTTTTCCTAGAAAGGTTTTTAATGAGGCAGCACTCGACGGTGTATCAATGAATGATGTACTCTTTTCTTTGGCTAGGTTTTTATCCCACTGGGTTTTTCCTAGTTAAAGTTTTTAATGAGGCACATTCATAATGGACATCCAAGGGGGAGTGTTATGAATATTAAATATGTGGATGTCCATTGACTCATATTACTCTTCCAGTCAACTTGACATAAAGAAGAAAAGATGACTTGATACAAAGCAAAAGCAAAAGAAGACAAGGACATAAAGAAAAGCAAAAGAAGACAAGGACATAAAGACGATATAAAGTAACTATGGTCATTTAAATATAACCATGGTAATACAACCAGGGTTAGATTTCTGCCTCTATATAAAGGGCTGTAATCGATTGTTTCAATTGAACTGAATGAGAACTTCTCTCTAACATCTCTCTAGAACTTCTATCAATTTTCTCTGAATCCTATCAATCTTCTCTCTTACTTTTATAACAACAATGACATTTTTAAAATTTTCATTTGCCTTTCAAAGTCGGTTTTTGTAAAAAGAGACATTAAAAGCTAAAAAACAGACGTAAACAGTTTTTTTTTAACGTCTGTGATTATGAAACAGACGTTAAAAGAAAAGATTTTAACGTCTGTTTTCTTAAAAATAGACGTTAAAAGATAGCGAGGTATTTAAAAATCCCAAGTTTGATTTCATGCTCACTTAGCCTAGCGCCTCCCTCTCTTTGCCCTACCTCTCCTTGAGCTTGCAACTGCTCAGTCCAAAATCTATGCACACCCAAGCCGTCGAGTTCTCTAACGACCTTCTCCTACCACCAGAGGCGTCGACTTCTCCAAACACGCCTTCGCAGTTTCACAGACAAACCCTATTTTCTTCCATACCTCCGACCTCCTCCTCAGGGTCATCAAAGACGGTGGCAAAGAAGACAACTTGGGCATTGGCGATGGAGCAAGGGGTGAACATGGTATGAGCAGCCTTGTTTTTGTCTTCTTCTCCAACTCCCTCGCTGCCCTCCTTGTGCTTCCTTCTTTCATCTCATACCCATACTATTTATTATATTGGATATTGCAGAATTTAACCTCACTATCCCAAAATTTCATTCTTTGGATTCCTATTTTGAGAAGATCTGAGCATCCCCCAATTACGATTTCTACTCTCTATGGACTCTTATCCCTCAGGTTACTTGGGTAATTTGATTCCTGCTTTATTCGATATGCATATCAAACTTTGAATGTGGTAAATTTTGGTTTCTGGTTTCTGGTTTCTGGGGTATGTCATTTTGTGGGTTCTGAAACCAGTATTTCTTTTTGGCCCCAGCTATTTGGCGCAGGTATTTCGGTATGCTAGGATTTACTAAAGCTCTGCCTCACTAAGCTCGGCCTTGCTCAACCTTGTCCCTGGTTTTACATTCATTCTTGCCGTTGCTTTTGGGTTAGTCTTCTCCTTCATGCTTGTGAAAATTCTAGTTTTATATTAAATTTTGGTTTCTTTTTTCTGGGGTATGTCATTTTGGGGGTTCTGAAACCAGTATTTCTTTTTGGCGCCAGCTATTTGGCGTAGGTATTTGGGTATGCTAGGATTTACTAAAGCTCTGCTACACTGAGCTCGGCCTTGCTAACCTTGTCCCTGGTTTTACATTCATTCCTGCAGTTGCTTTTGGGTAGTCTTCTCCTTCATGCTTGTGAAAATTCTGGTTTTATATTTTTTTATGCTGTTTTTATATTGGTATTGCCAGCTGATACATTGCTGCCTCAAATCGAGGCATGATCAAGTAGGAGCATATGCATCATATGGGGGATATTTTATTTCATTTTGATCTGAGTACTGTCTTCCCTCGTTTGTGCTGGTGGACTGAGAAGGGTTATGACGGTTGAAAATAACAAAATATGGATCTTCAAGATTTTTAAAATGGTTGTGCTTGTCTTTTATTCAAGGCATGTCAATTCACTCTTATAGTTGTCTTTTGTTCTTCCCCTCATTTTTTCCTTGTGACTAGGTGCAATTCATGGGTGAACAATCGCTTCTTTCAATGGATTTTGACAAAGTGAGTATTGATTTTATTCTTTCAATTCTTTTGAAAAGTCATCATTCATGATCCAACAAATAGCCTTTATGCGTTCACTTTTACAGGGATGCTACCAAAGATCCTACTTAAATGCTATTTTATTGTTAACAAATTGGGAGTTACTGTATCACTAACAATTGATGTTATTTCTTATTATTTAAAAAAGGTGCCGATGTTGTTTCTATGTGTTGTTTCAGCTTGGAGCTGGGTCGTTCCTTGTGCACCTCTTCTCTGTCTTCGTTAACTCAATTCTTCAGAGTTTTGGGCTGAGTGAAGAGTCTGGGATAATGTTGGGGATCTTTTTTTGGTTTGTTCTACATTCAAGCAAATGGATTGAGGTCTATATGCATTTTCAGAACCTGAAACCTTCTTTGCCTTTTTTTCCATGACCCAGATGAACTTGTGTGCAATCTTTGCTGAAGTGATGATCAATAATTGGAATTTGACAGATTAATTCTTTCTAACTTTGGATGAATTAGCATTTAGTACTTCTCAAGTCTGTTTATTCTTGATCTTTGTATGCACTATGACTGGCATTGACATTTAGTGCCACCATGTGATATTTTTGATAATTTCTGTCATTTTGGATTGTTTTGAGTTACTTCTATTTTTTGGCTCCATGAGAAAGCTTTAAGATGTATAATTTTGATCATTGATTTCTCTATAGAACCAAATTGCTTTGGCATTGACCCCTTTATTTCTCTGTTTTTTTTTTTAAATCTCAATTTTCAGCTGAAATTTGGGATTGCAAGGATTCTATGTTTGCTAGAGCTTCAATCAGATTTTAGGGTATTACAAGCACAAATTCTATATTTTAAGCTATTACTTCCCTTCTTTTCGTTTTGCCAAGTTACTCAGATTTTTTTAAGATAACATTTGGATGGTTGCTTTTGGTATAGGTGTAGCTCCTATCAATTAGAAGAATTGACAAAGACGGATAAAGCCGTTGATGGAATTTTTGGGTTATCTGTTATTTCACAATTATCATCACGAGGTGCAACACTTGGGGCTTCTCTCATTGCCTAAAAAGGGCAGTGGAGGAGGCATATTAGGTCGGGTCTGTCCTGGTTTATATAGAAGCAGCAAGATGAGAGAAGCAGTAGTCCTGTGAAGCTTTCCAAGGTTCTAACTTCAGTATGCAGTTTATATTGTAAAACTGCCACATTGGTTTACATTAAGGAAGTAAAGAACTGCTTCGGTCAAGTTACGTGTTGAGGTTTTGATCTTGAAATGTCAAATGATTGATCATGGGCTTTTGCAGCATTTTTTTCTTTGGTTAAATGCTTTTGCAGCATTTTAATCTTGTTCTGTTTTAAGTTATATGTATTTATATGATCCCAATGGTTACAGGGCATAAGGACTCTTGTGGATGTAGTTGGCTCCACTTCATGGTGTACAATTTTTTATATTCAAGAAAATGCGAATAATATTTTTTTTAAAAAAAATGACTTACAACGACTGTTTTCAAAAAACAGTTGTTGCATGTCATTAACTTACAACAACTGTTTTTTTCTAAAAAATAGTCGTTGTATGTTAATGACTTACAACGACTGTTTTTAAATAGTTGTCTATTTTAAAACTTTTAATGACACTCACATGTACGTCCCCTTGAAAATAGTTGTCTAAAGGTTATAAAAACAGACGTTAAAAGTGTCTTCTACAGTAGTGTGAAAAATCTGGTATATATGAATATACCATAATACTTGTATGTAGAGGCCTTTGGAGGGAACCACGTGGAGCAATCTCTCCAAGCAACGCATAGCCGATTCCATCACCAATCAGGAATAAAGGTATTATTTATTTAATTTAATGCCTCTGAAAGTCCATGGTCTCAATTACTATGTTAACGGGAGCCACACACTATGGAAGGCTGTTATGAATTGAGGTATCTTTTGTCTATAATTAAATGCCCAATTCAATATATAAATTAACGGATTGTTAAATATGTCATTATGGATATATCTGCAAATATTTGAATTGTATTGAGAGTATGAAGAATTATTTAAAGGAGAAGAAACTGTACACATAGCTTATGTTTAAGGCATACATGGTTTTGAGAGTTATCAAGAGCATGATTCATCTTTTAACTTAAATATGAAAGTCATGTGTTTGTGTTAATATTGTTGCCTTATGTATCGTTCTATATTGCCAAAAGAAACTTTAATTGAGTTCTTATTGGCATAAATTATTTTGAAGTAGTGGTCACAAAATGCAAGTGTTTAAATCTGCTACTGTCTCTAAATAATTCACACTCTTGTTTCAACGTTTTGGAGTTTTTATGTGGTTGATGTCTTTTAAAGATGGCATGATAACTTACATCATTTCATTATATTGTTTATTGGGCAATATTGAAAAATGATAATTTTAAAAAATATCCATTGTGGGGTGAGATTTTGTTAATAACTATTACGGAGTGTTATAGAATTAGCGGTTGATAAACTGTTGTAATTGTAATAAAGTATTTTGATGGGTTTCAAGGAATGAAGTTATTATTTATTTAACGCATTTGAAAATTTGTTGTCTCCGTTGCAATGAGAAACCAATCAAGTAAGACTATCATAGGAGTTGATGGATATTCAATCTGTTACATGTTGGTTGTTTGAAAACTAAGGCCTGATGATTTGTTAATTTGTAGAAGCTGCAACTTTAAATGGTATTTTTTAATTGTGTTAGTTAATAGAGGTAACAGCTTTTATACATTAAATATTTGTAAATGACGATATTCATGGCACATGAATTTTCAATAAGCAATAAGCATTGAAACTTACAAATTTGAGTGGAACACAATGTTGGAAACGGAAGAAATGTTACCATAATTTTTTTGGGCCCTCTTATGTTTTGGTTTTATGGATTTCAACATTAAATTGTTGTTACTATGCTGTTATTGCATCATACATGTGTGTGAGTCATCCAACTTTAAATCTGTTCAAATTATAAACTCAGTTTTGCAACAATATACAATGGATGTTGTATATTTCCGGTTTAGAAGGTTGTGATGTATTTTAATAGAGGGAGAATTATGACATTAGTAACTTTTTTTCCTACTTGTTGGAGAATTTATTTCTGTTAATGAATATATGACTTTTAATAGTGTGTAACCTCCTTGTCATTATAATTCCATGAGTGTCCTATCCCCTGAATTTATTTGATCAACAATAATGTTTTGAGAAGACAACGACTGTTGTGTTATTTGGTGAGTTTTGAGGAGAACTCATGGAAAATAAAATTGTATTAAATATGGAGGTGTGGGTTTACGGGATTTGAATATTTGCTTTTGTTATGAATATTTGAATTTGGAAACATTCTAATTTAATTAGAAGGGAAGGGGATTATATGGTGTAAGATTCTATTTTAATTAGAATTATTATTGGTAAGATGTATAAACTATTGTTAATTGGCTAAATTGGTTGATGGGGAGGTGTGAATGAACTTCTATACTCACATTTATAAACTCATTTTTTAAAGATTTTTTATTACATGGGTACACCATTTTTTGTACAATGCACATGTATGGGGATACAAACTTTGGATATTAGAGTGACAAATTTAAGAAATATTCTAATTTAATTAGAATGGAAGGCGATATGCTGTGAGATTCTAATTTAATTAGAATCATTAGATAAAGTGTGAAAATATTTTTGAAATTAACATATGGGGTGCCCTATAAATTTTTATCAAGTTGTGGTTTAAAATTAATTACGTGGAGGTTTTGTTATTTACTGTAGAGAGCAAATTTGTGAATTATTTGTGTGGCGTGAAAATTTAATCATTTAACTAGTGTAAAGATAAATATGTTTAAATTTCATGATTTACGAATATATATTTATAATGGTATAAATATACATGACTACTGTGAATATTTAATTTTTTGATGTAGATGGCATATGTTTTATAATATATCTTACAAAATTATATATCGTTGCCTTATTTCATAAATACAAAATGTGTGCTAGAACTAACTGATTGAGTGGAGGCTTTGCTATATTTGTTAATATGAGCAGATTTTGTGGATTATCAAATATTTTGATTGAAACAAGCATTATGTGGTATGAAAATTTTGATCATTTATCTATCATAGATATATATATTGGTGTAATTTTCATAATTTGAGACTGTATAATTATCTTGGTGTAAGAATATATATATATATATATATGAATATTTCTTATGGCATTAACACGTTATTTGAAGTGATTTTACAGCTTATGCGAGGTTTGCGCAAATTGTTGAGAATTTGTTGCATTAATATTAATCTTTATGATATAGCTTATGCTACATGATAATTGAGCATATATATAAATATGCAGCATTATGATGGAAATGAAATATTTGACAGGTACCATAAATGTTGGTATCATATACGGTGCATTCCTATTGTATGAGATACACGAATGCTAACTGAATTTTAGTTTTATCTGATAAAATCCACTAGTAGCAACAATTAAAAGATTGTGCAAGCCAAAGTTTATTACTCTAAAGTTAGCTGCAATTGAAGGCTAAGTTATTGAAAACTTCTTAGCAAAAAAATTATGGGTGTAAAACCGACATTTTATGTCGACGAGTTATGATTGCTAAATAGCAATAACCATTGTAGAAAGGGCAATGGTGTAAGTGAAAATCGTTTGAGATATTATGTGATAAGCTAACTTAAAAATTGTGGAGTTATCTCAATCAATTTTGTGAGGTAAGAAAGTTGACTTGCGGATCTGTTAACAAACCCCGGAAAGAATTAAATTAGCCGAGGGGAATGGGACTAAAGTCAATATGAAATTAACAGCGATGGCAACCTAACTTCTATGATTGGTGATCCCATGAAGTAGGTTTAATGGGTAAGAATAAGTCATTTGTTAGTTTTGTTAGCACTAAAATAAATGACCAGTCCCTTCCTATGGCAAGAAAAAGTGCGAGAATGTATTTTGGTGAGGTTGAGTAAAAGCTCTTAATGATTTCATAATCCTACAGGATGATGTGCTCATTGCAAGTACATTTCATGAAATCACCTATACGAATGAGGAGTAGGGCCGCTCCTATGAGATGGTGCAAAAGATCTAGAGCATTTGTTAAATACCAGGACACGCGCATGGCAATTTTAACTTGCAAAAACATGTTAATAGCAGGAAATGTGAGAGTATAATCTGACTCTTAATGCCTCTAGTATACGCCTAAGAGGTGCTAGTTCATAGTCCATAGGACTACTGGCATCTCCGTGTACTAAGTGTTATTAGTCTAGGTCTGTCTTATAGTCCAAAAGACCACAATATAGAATGGTTATATCCACATATGTAACTCAGCTAATGAGCTTTGACACATGTGGGGGATTGTTGTATAACTCAAGATTGGGAATGCCCTAGTATATAATTAAATATGAGCTTGAGTTAGTAAAAAAGACTGATAAGAGAAGTCTTTGAATTGACCGTTGGAGATGACCGTTGAAATTTTAATTGACCAGTTTTAATGACATTTAAAAGGTTTTATTTCATTAAATTGCCATTAACACTTGTTTTGTAACTGTCGTTTTAATTGTCATTAAACTATTCTTAATAGTCATTATAATTCCCCAATGGTCACATGTTTTTGCCTATAAAAGGCAATGCTTGGTACACGGTTATGATGTATTGAGGTAAGAGCAATGAGATTTTGTGACATCGAAGTCCCCGAGCTCCTCTCCTCTCTCTTTTCTTCTGAGTTACACTGATATCTCTCTACAGTTCTGTCACCTTGCTTTTAGCAAGAAGGATTCGTTTTATTCTGGGGAGTGCCGCTTCCTGATCTACTAGGGGGTGGAGGAATATCTTCTAAGGACAGCGTCCTTGGACGTGACTCGAACTATTTATTTTTTGTGTTTCAATAGGTGTTGCTGCTAACAATCAGTATGGGGTGAGGTGGTGAAGTGCTGACGCTAACAGCCAACAATCTTAAGAGCTACTCTGCAACCACTGGCTAAGAGGAAACGACACTCTCCAAGATAAAACGGATCATTCCTGCAATAACAAAGTAAACAGAATAGTGAAATATAATAAAACTTAGCAGGTAGAAATCAGAGGAGGAGAGAAGTGCTCGAAGGCTCAACAGCCGAATATTTAGACCTCTAACTGAAGCACTTTATATAGGCCTTACCACACCAAACATTGGTAGCCTTTAAAGCATCATAAGTGGGCGGTTTTTATTAACATAAAGTCCCATGAATGTGTTTAAATAAGGTTCTGAATGTTGGGCATAAGAAGCCATTAAAAGGCTACACATTAGACATTTAAAGGGAATTGAAGAAATCCGTTTTGATATTTAAATAGAACCAACGTCCGAAATTCTTTATTTTTGTTGAGCAAAATGGCATTTTCTATAAGGTTGATTATTCCAAAGTTGTAATTCCATATTTCCCAAAAATCGATTAATAAAAGTGTCCAGTCTATGTTAACTCGCACAGGGAAAATTGCCGGATTTCCACGTGGCCATGTGCGTGAGCCCACTCTTCCTCTTAACATATTTATTAGCTCACGATCACAAGCTTTTATTTAAACTTTTGTGCTTCCCTAAACTTTTGTGCTTCCACATTCTTGAGCAATGCATGACTTTTTCATTTTGACACACCCACGAATATGCGATAACTCCAACAAGCCGCACCGACAACAACTCCGATGAACTTCCGAGGAGTGCCCAAATAGGTATCTATGAAACTGAGAAGCACGCTTCTTAATCTGCGGTGAAGCCATTCCAGTAAACGCCGCCAATAATGCCACAACATTCTGAAAATGAGGACACAACATCCTCCCACACCATTCACCTTGGCTTTGTTCAATCTCTCGTATTCTTGTCTGTATCTCGCATCAATGTGTTCCTCCCCAGTTATGATGCTTTGGAACATAATCAGCAAATCCTCGTCCTTGGCCGCCGTATGCACTCTTATAACTTCTTTCTCTTTAATTAGTTGGATGTCATAAACAGAACACACCAAACCTTTGAAAAAATAAGCATAGGACGTGAATTTGTAGCCGACTCCGAGAAACCAACCCATTTGCTCCCAAGCAATGAAATTCCTCCATTTGACTTCTGTTGCTTCTTTTATGTGCAGCGTCGGGATGATCAGTTCTCACTCTGTCTCATTTGTTACGGGCATGAATGGGCTATTTATGGGTATGGATTAGCCCATACCTATTAAAAAATAAAGGGAAAATCACTTCTAGATCCCAAGGAAGTAAGATATTATCAGAAAGGTCCCTATTTACAACTCTAAAAGCGTGTATTCACAATATATTGAGTGTGTTTTGTAACCTCCAGAGACCTTTCTGATAATATCTTGTTTTCTTGAGACTTATGAGTAATTTTCCCAAAAATAAATGGGAGGGTGCTGGGCAGATGATCATGTGGCCCATATAACCCATTGCTCCACCCTTGTAACAGCCTACTCTTTTTGTTGCTAAATGATAGGTTCAGATCTGACATTTTTCCTCCTAAATGATATTAATACTTGCTATACCTTTCTGTGATTTCAAAATTTCAATATGCAAGTTATGGCGTAAAATAAGTCATGCCTATTTCTTAACCTGTCAACACAGTGCCTATTTCCAGGTCAAAAAAAAAAAGACACAGTGCCTATTTCCATCCACACAGAGTGGGGCACGAAATGATATTTTCTTTTTGAATAAATGCTGGATATCATTCCTCAGAAAACAAGTACAAAAGGGAATCTATAGAAACTTACATTCTTTAATCATGATCCACCTCTTGGACGAAATGATATTTCAATTAGCCAAAACAAACAAACAAGAAATAGCCATCCTTCATGGTTCATGACTAAATTGTGCTTTCATATAAGAAAGGACTGCACACTAAATTTTTTCACTGCAAAATATAATTATCATGAATAACTATATCAAAAGTTTAGCAATTAGAGGTGTACTAAATTATCTTTGTTAATCTTGCTAAAGTATTACATCCAAGTAACCACAAAAGTAACATGCCCAAGATATTTACACTAAAACATGCTGAAGCCTTTACTAGTTGAGTTGTGATGAATTTACAATTTTTAATGGTAAAATTAAATGTACATAATGCTTGAATTCACAAAAATAAATATATTATTTATATTATAATTCAATATATTTTATTATATAAATATATACTTGTATATAATTAATTTATATTATAATTTAATAGATTATATCATGTGTGTGTGTGTGTGCATAATTTAATATAATATTAATTTCTTCTTTTTTAATTTTTTTTATTTTATGTAAATATGTATTAATAATTAATATATTTTTTATTCAATTGTATAAAAAATAATATAATACTAAAAAAATACAAAACTTTTATATTAATTCGTCAGGAAATATCCTGATGTCGAAATTTCTTCAAAGGAATTACTGGCGGAAGAAATTTCCTAGGTATTGCCAGTTTTATTTTAGAGATTTCTAAGACAATGAACATGGGAAGGGAGGGCATTGGTTTTTGTGTTCATCTTTGCAATGTTGTGTGCGTTTGGAATGGCTTATTTTTGTCCAAAACGTGTTTATAATTCGTGATTCACGGTATACGAGGTAAGTATATGAGAGGAATTTTTTCTCGGCTTGCGTAATAAGTGCGTTTTTCCTGTACAAAACGCTTAAACAAACAAGCCCGTTATCTCTAGATCTTGCAGCAAGTTTATTTTCACCTCAGGAAAATATGCAAGAAGGGTCGTCCCCCTCCCTTAGTATGAGTTTCAATTAACTTATTTGTGTTAATAAAAATTAAAATTAGTTAAAAATAATAAATATATATATTTTTTCGATTATACCCTATTTATAAAGAGGATAGGGGAGAGAGAATAAATATAATAAATGCAGGGGTAAAATTGAAAAAAAAACCTACAATAAATACTTGGACAAATCTAAAATTACATTTATTTTTGGAACACACTCATTGGCAAATTTGAAACTTAAACGAACAGAGGCAGTACAATTTATAAATTGGGTTGCAGCAATGAAGGGAAAGTGGGAAACAATTAATTTGAAAGTACTGTGCAATTGGCTTGGCTCAAACAAAAGGAACACGGGTTTTTATTCAACACTGGCATCCAAGCGAACATACTAAATGCCCTACATGCTCTTGTAAATCTCACTTTACTGCACCTGCTCGTATTGCATAAATGGTCTGTATAATTGTTAGACCAAGCAGAGCCGCACCGCTCACAACTCCGATGAACTTCCAAGGACCGCCCAAATAGCAATAGGTATGCATGAAACTGAGAGGCAAGCTTATTAATCCGCGGAGAAGCCATTCCAGAAAACGCCGCCAATAATGCCGCAACATTCTCAAAATGAAGACAAAACATCCTCCCACACCATTCACCTTGGCTTTGTTCAATCTCTTGCATACTTGTCTGTATCTATCATCCATGCGTTCCGCCCCGGCTGCGATGCTTTGGAACATAATAAGCAAATCCTCGTCCTTGGCCTCCGGATACACTGTTATAACTCCTTTCTTTCTAAGTAGTTGGATGTCATGAACAGAACACACCAAACCTTTGAAAAAATAAGCGTAGGACGTGAATTTGTAGCCGACTCCGATCAACCGACCCATTTGCTCCCAAGCAATGAAATTCCTCCATTTGACTTCTGTTGCTTCTTTTATGTGAAGCGTCGGGATGATCAGTTCTCGCCGCTCCTTATTAAATTCTATTTTGAATTCGAACCTGCCCATGAATTCCCATACTAAATAAGAAACCATAGTTTGAGGTCCCACATTTTCTTCAACAGGTTCGTTCATGCCTGCAATACAATGTTGTAAATTTGAGCTAGCTGGCTTTTAAAGATGAATCACTACGTGCTACTCCCTTCTTTCCTTATTAAAAGACATACATGTAGAGTTGATCTTATAAAGATGAGATAAAATTTTTATATTTATCAATATATATTTTATTAATTTACTTTTATTTATACTCCTTCAACAATAATCAAGAAGGATAGTGAATGAGGGGATTAAAGAAGATGATTAGGGTATTTTAGAAAATATATATCATATTACCTAATTTCTTTAATTTTATTAAATTAGATAAATATGCCTCATATCCTGTCACTGATAGCTCAAACAGTATATATATAGTCGTAATAAGGTTGAATTACTCCGACGACCTATTATTTTGATTCCGAGGGCTTGGAGCTTTATGGCGATGCGGCGCAGTTGTAGTTGAAATTCTCTGTGGCACAGTTGTGGTGGAACTTCTTCGTGGTAGTCTTGGGGCGGCTGATGATAGGGATCAGGGGCGAACGAGTGGATGAGATGAAGGAAATGATACACTCCTTTGGAGAAGTCTACGCGGGCAACATCACATTGAAAGAAGCGGGCAAGGCTTACTGGAGAAAGTTGTGCGCCTTCAGAAAGTGCACGTAGACCGGCTGCTGGTTGTTCTCCTCGTCCCAGAGAAGGAGCAGCTGGTTGTTCTTCTTGTCCCTGAGGAGGAGCAGCCTCCACAAGGAGGATTCTTGACAAAAGTATGAGAAGGAAGAAAGGGATTTGGTTCTCGAGGAGGGTGAGATCAGTGAGAAGACGCGACATCTTTTTGTAGTCGTCGATATAAACAGGGATAAACTCTTGATCAGGATCAGGGGAAGTGAGATTGTCATGGTCATGGAGCCAAAGAAGAAGCTTTAAGAGAAAGCAGGCATCCTGTAACATCATTGTGGAGAACTGCTCTGATGCCATTTCTACTTCTTCTCCATAGCAAGCTCGAATTAAATTCTCTGCTACTTTAATGGACATACTGAAGGGATGAGGAAGAGTGCGACTTCGATGGCCAAGAAGGTAGTCCACGGAGCGCCATTTGGTGAATTCCATGGTTTGCAGGTCAATTGTGGTTCGCCTGTGAAAGGGTCCCATGGCCACGAACTGAGGCTTGTAACAGTCCATTTTGTCTTTATTGGCTTCTCGAATTTCTTTTGGAACCCTGAAAATATTACCCGCCCCTAATAGCTTTTCCTTCATGCATCCCTCCAGCGTTCTTTGAAGGTCAATGACCCAATTATCTTCGCGTCGGCGGCTTCCGTCTCCGGCTCCATCTTTATCATCACTCACTGACATGAGGCATTACAAACAACATTGTCCAGTTAGTTAGTGGGAAAAAAGAAGAAAAATAAAGAAACAATGACATCCACAGCGGGAAATTAATTAAACTAATTGCAATGTACTCACACCTGGAGCGCTTCTCTCCCCATCACCATCATCTCTGTCTACGTCTACGTCTACGTCGACTGCAATTTCAACATTTGCATCATACAAAGACCGCACGTATGTTATCTCCCCCTCCCCCTCCTCAACACCTGGAGCCCACGACTCAATGTCGGGTGAGTGATCTGAGTGAGAACTTTTCTTCTCAGAGTTTGACATATCACACCTGGCCTCAAGGCTAAAACTCAATATCACTTCAACTTCGTACGTACTTGGAGCCTCACATATCGCCCTTATTTATAACCACCCTTACTCCCTGCCCTATTTCTACCCACTTTTCCTCACCTCCAACTCAATTACAATATTCACACGTTATTTTTAGGCCATCTGGGAGACAGTGACCTCCCATCTAAATGTCAAATCTCTCTCAGTCCCCTACTTTAAAGAGTTTTAAATAATTAAGTATGCTAATATTTAAATAAATGATTTTTGAAAAATATTTTACATAAATTAATAAATTTATTTTAAAAAAAATCTTGAGTTACATTCTCTAATTTATTGGAAAGATCTAAGATGGAAGTGAGCTAGAGTGAAGAATGTCTCCATTGATTGCTCTCTCCATTTCTTTTTTATTTAATCTATTTACCATTAGATCAAATTTTAATGGTTAAGATTTAATACTATATAAAAAAATTAATATAACATTAAATATAATAAAAATCTATCATAGTGAATAGAATAAATTTCAATCATTAAAACTTGATTTAATTGTGGATATATCAAATGGAGAGAAAATGGAGAGAGTGACCGATAGAGACACCCTTCTCGGTACAAACTGGATCTCATGGAGAAAGTAGTATAGTGAAGAACCTGCCTAAAGTCTTGTGCGTTATCTTTTGAAGCTTACGAGGACCTCTTATGATGAGATTGAGTGCGCCATGAAACAGGCTGTGGAGGCCGAAGAGATGTTGTTTGATGCGGAGAACCTTGGCAACAATGGAGTGCAACTACTCTCTGACAGCCAAAAATTAACTGTCGTTTGAGAGAATTCAGTAATTTATTACTCCTCTCGTCCCAACGATAACTTTTCATTTTCTTTTTTTGTATTTAAAGTATATTTTAGATATATTTAAAGAGTTATCTTGACAAATTTTGAGATGATAATTTTTTGCTTCCAACATATCATTTTAGATCGAGATGTAAGTCAATCGTTTGAAAACAATTTTTTCGATTACAACCTTTTTTTTTTTTAAGTAACCCCACTTTTCTCCCAATTCCCCCTATTTTGCCTTGCACATTACCATAGAGGTAAGTGAATTTCAGATAGCAAAGTCAAGTAAGGCAGCCAACTAATATTATCACATCACAATTGATATGACTTAGATTGCCTTTCACATGACAGTAAACTTTCCTTCTCTTACCAATCATTGTAACATTAGATCATCTAACTTGCAGTTCTTGATCAGAAAAAAACATTAATTTCTCTTTCTTTATATTGTCATGTGAATGAGCACGTTATGCAAGTCCCTTTTTTTTTAACCAAATTTCTCCAAGTCATTTGAAGAATATAAAATGTATATCAAAAGTGATGTGATGAAACATTCATTTCTATCCCAGAATCAGCCCCCGAAAAACATGTACACAATTGCTATTATGCCCTCATTTAATATTTCCATCTTTCCATATGTGCCATTTTTTTTGTGTCAGATTTTTCGTAAGATAACATTGACAATTGCAGCATTTGAAGACTATTATTCACTTTTGTTTTATGTCTTTCGTTCATTTAATATTTCCATCTTGGGGTACGTGCCATTTTTTTGGGGTCAATTTTTCCATAAGATCACTTTGACAATTGCAGCTTTGAATAATGTATTATCACTTTTACCTTCTACCTTTCGTTGTCATATGAACACTAACCCGTCGGTGGATTTACGTGTTTTTCTGTGTTGCTACATTGCTACAGTGATTCCATCTGTTATAGTCACCTCCATCCGTTACAGTAACATCTTGATACAGTGATTTCATCATGAATAGTGACCGACGCTACAGTACTAACCTTTTTTTATATTTTTCTTTATTTTTTAAATACTATTTATTTTACACCCAAATATATTATATTAAACTTAAATATCGTCCATAAAATCATTATATAAGGAAAAATAAATATGCAAATATTTCACTTATCATTAAGTTTAGTGATCTAAAATAGAATTTGGATAATCCAACCCTCTTTATATGAAATTTTTCCTTATTTAAAAGTGAATTTTAATCTTAAATATCGGACTTTTTTTTTTTTTTTTTTATCTCTTAAGCTTAAGCCACCATGTGGCAGTGTGAACTCAAGTGCACGTGCTAAAGCCTTTACTAGTTTTTTTTTTTTTGGTAAAAAAAAAAGCCTTTACTAGTTGAGATGTGATAAATCTATAATTTTTAATGCTAAAATTAAATGTACATAATATTTGTATTCACAAAAATAAATATAATATTTATATTATAATTCAATATATTTTATTACATAAATATATGCTTGTATATAATTAATTTATATTATAATTTTTTTTTGGCCAAAAATTTATATTATAATTTAATACACACACACACACATATGTATATATAATTTAATATACTATTAATTTCTTGTTTTTTAATTTTTTATTTTATATAAATATGTTTTAATAATTAATATATTTTTCATTCAAATGTGTAAAAAATAATATAATATTAAAAAATAAAAAAATTTTATATTAATTCGTCAGGAAATATACTGATGTCGAAATTTTTTCAACGGAATTACTGGCAGAAGAAATTCCTTAGGTAATTGCCAGTTTTGTTTTAGAGATTTCTTTTGTTTCTTTTTGGTGAACATTATTTTAGAGATTTCTAAGACAATGAACATCCACTACTACAAAAAGGGTAAAAGGTGGCGCACATTTTGTGGCACTTCTTTAAACAAGTGCCACAGCTTCTTTCTTTTTTTTTTTACCTCTATAATTTTTTTTTAATTTTGGGTACCAGCTGTGGCGCCTAATAAATTAAGTGACACAATTGAGGAGGCAGGCGCCACACTTGGGGCCCTGAAAGCAGCTGTGGCGCCTAACCCACCAAGCGCCACAGCTGCAGCATTATTATTTTTTTAAAAAAAAAAAATGGACATGTGTGGCGCCTAAATAAATAGGCACCACACATGTCAATTTCAAGATCAGCTGTGGCGCCTAATGCTTAGGCGCCACAGCTGATCAAAAGGCAATGTGTGGCGCCTAATTATTTAGGCGCCACACTTGTCCATTTTTTTTAAAAAAAATTCAAATTTATAGTGTATCTCTTTATTATTTTATTTCCCGCGTAGTGGTCCTGTGTCCGCCCCCCATTCCTTCTCTTTTTGACTACTACTCCACTTTAATTATTTAACTACTCTCTCCTCCATTAAACTACTTTCCCTTTCTCATCTTCTTAGTGGATCCGTCGGCCCCCTCCCTCCATTTCCTCTCATCTTCACACTAAAAAAACACACCCACACGCTCACTCGTCACTCAAGCTAGCATCACCAATGTGGTCTCCCACTCCCTGCGCTGGTCAATTAATAGATTTGTAAGAAGAAGACTATTTCATTCTAGCTTGCTTTGTTTAAATTTTTTTTTAGTCAAGATAAACCGTAATATAACGTTTGCCTTTTTGTTCCTAATTTAATAGGAAAGAATGAAAACCTAGTTTGTTTCGTTTGCCTTTTTGCTTTGTTTAAATTTTTTTGCCGACAAGCTTGCGTTTTTTAGTTATATTTTAATTTACTTAATTAGTTGTTGATGTACTGTGTTCACATATCAAGTTCTTGTATTGTGATATTTTTTATGTTAGCTTTGGAGAGTATTAATAATGTAAGAACATTATTGTTGGGGAACTTGAATTTTAAATGTGAAAATTTTATATATATATATATATATATAATAGGTTTAAATATAAAATAGAAAGATTGACAATTTGTGGAGATGATAAACATAAAAGCCACTCATTTTATATAAAACTTCACAATCAAGAAGCATAAAAAAGGGTCACAGGAAAAAAAAGAAGAAGAAGAAGAAGAAGAAGGAAAAGAAAAAGAAAAAAAAAGGGACCCTTCTGTTGCGCTTGCTTGAGGAAGCGCCACAGGAGGGGGGCCTCCTGACGCAAGCGCCACAGTAGGACCCCCCTACTGTGGCGCTTGCTCAAGCAAGCGCCACAGGAGGCCCCCTCCTGTGGCACTTCCTCAAACAAGCGCCACAGGAGGGTATTTTTTAAAAAAAAAAAAAAATTAAAATGTTGTGGCGCTTGGAAGCGCCACAGCTTTTTTTAGTGGCGTCAAGATATGTGGCACTTCTCTAGCGCCACAGTTAATGCAATTATAAGCGCCACAGCATTACTTTTTTGTAGTAGTGATCGGGAGGGAGGCCGTTGGTTTTTGTGTTCATCTTCGTTATGTTCTCTCTAGATTATGCAAGATGGGTCGCCCCCTTCCCTTAATATGAGTTTTAATTAACTTATTTGTATTAATAAAAATAATTAAAATTAATTAAAAGCAATAAATATATTATTTCCAATTTCACCCTTATAGGTAAAAAAGATATGGGGAAAGAGAATAAATGTAATAGATACAGTAAGGCGGTAAAACTGAAAAAAAAAAACATAATAAATACTTAGATAAACCTAAAATTAAATTTAATTTTTGGAACACACGGATTGACAAATCCGAAACTTAAAGGAACATAGGCAGTACAATTTATAAATGATACAATTAATTTGAAAGTACTGAGTAATTAACTTGGCTCAAACAAAAGGAACACGGGTTATTATTCAACACTGGCATCCAATCAAGTGAACATACTAAATGCCCTACATGCTCTTGTAAATCTCACTTTACTGCACGTATTGCATAAATGGTCTGTGTAATTGTTAGGCCAAGCAGAGCCGCACCCACAACAACTCCGACGATTTATTTGGGACGTCTAAAGATTTTCATTGGCGCCAAAAAATTAAATTAAAAATATTTAACTTACTTTAGGCGTCCCAAATGGGATTTGGGACATCTAAAGTCTTACTTTAGGTGTGCCAACAAAATTTGGGACACCTAAAGTGACTTTAGGTGTACCAAATTTTTTTTGGGACTCCTAAAGTCATGTCAGAAATTTTGACATGCGTGAGACTTTTCTTCCTTTTTCTTCATTCCTATGTCAGAAACCCATCCCTCCTTTTCCATCTTTCCCATTCCCCATGACTTCTCTTCCCTTTTTTCTTTCATTCCTGTGACTTCGTCTTCTCTATACCATGAGTAAGCTTTTTCATTATTCCCTTTTCTTCATTACACTTCGTCTTCCTCAATCTTCTTCCTCTCTTCCTTTTCTTCATTCCCTTTTCCTCCACCTCCTTCCATTCTCATAGCACCTTCTGCGCTCTCACCCTCCGGCGTACACCTCCTTGACCTTTTTTGCCCCCTCCACCCTCCGGCGTAGACCTCCCACTTTTTTTGTTGCTTTCAGCCTCTGGCATACCTATTCTTTCCACTGTGCATACACAACTCCTCCAACATCTTCTCTCCACCTTGGAAGCACATAGACATCATTGGCTGCCCTCTCCCCTGCTTTCATCAGGTTTGTTTTTTTTTAAATATAAATTTACATGAAGAATTAAGTTAAACTTGCAATGTGAAATTATTATAATGCTTTCAATTTATTTACATGATTCTAGTTATTGGAGTGTTTTTCCCTTGATTGTTTTTTTTTTGTCAGAATCATAAACTAGTTGTTAGTAGTTATGCAATACTAATAATGTTTTTGTTTTATACGTTTGGAGCTTGGAAATCGAGGGAAATACATATGTATATTTATTTTGATGAAATGAACAACAATTAATTTGTAGTAGTGTGGTGACAAACATTTTAACACTTTCTGGTTGTTGTTATACATATATAATATTAGGTTGTATGAGTTGTTGTTATTGTACATATATATATATAGTAAAACGATTGCAATGCTAGATGTCCTTACCATTTTGTAAGGGACATTTTGTGGTTTATGAATCCATCTTCAATTCTATTTCTGCAATTTTAATTTGCAGGGTAATGAAGAATATAAATAATCATTTAAAAAAAATAAAACCTTTTAATGTCCCAAAGGACTTTAGACGTCCCAAATTGAGAATTGGGACGTCTAAAGTCAGGATTTTAGACGTCCCAATTCTCAATTTGGAACACTTAAAGTTTCACTTTAGACGTCCTATTTTTTTTTGAGACGTCTTTTCTTAAAACATACTACGCCTCATACATAGACGTCTCTCAGTTTTTGGATGTTAAAAGTGCCAAAATAAGGACGTTAAAACCCCTTTTTGTAGTAGTGTATATGAATTCGAATACAATTTTGGGGGGTTTTATGAAAAAGGAATTAAAATACTAAGCAAAGAGAATAATCAAAAGCAAGACAATCAACAAGGGTTTAGTTCAGTTATGATGGTGAAGGAGACAACTTAGGATTCACATGAATTTAGCTTTCTTAGCCATTCAATTTATTAGACCAAAGGGAGGTTCATGAAAAATTAGAATTAATAAATTTAATCACTTAATTAAGACATGGGAAACCCTCAAGCTTAATAACACATAATCCACTAGAAAACTTATAAGGGAAAAAAGAGGTGGTTAATTAAATCCATTAAAAACCAATCACAATTGCTTAAGATAGTTTTGGAAATTATGTTCACAATTGCCTAATTAAACAATTCGACAATTAATCACCTAACTAAACAATCAGGAGATTAAACCTCAATTGACAATTAAATTAATAATGAAAACTCAATTAATAATCTAATTGACAACCAAAGGGTTTGCAAAAAAAAATCCCAACAATCAATTAAGAACAAATCAAATCCAAAATATCAATTCAATCCAAATCAATAATAAGCTTACAATCTAAAACTAGATTTTTCTCAATTATTACAACTTAAAATCATTTAAAACTAAACAATCTTAAATATTGAATTAAAGAGATAAAAAGAAAAACATTCCCTTATGATCTTTAAATATAATCTCCTAAATTCTAGTTTCTTCCATACTCCTCTCAAATTACCTCCCAAAAAATTTAAGCTGCCATGATAATCCTTTCTCCTTCACACTAAAGTTCAAAATGGTTTCAAATATTGAGGGTGAAAGGAATTGCGCTTTATACGGAGAAGATCCATGGACGTGATGTAAAAAGATATACTTTTTATGATCTTATATATAAGATATAGTTAATTTTTTTGGAGAGATTAAGGAAGCTGATTAAATTATTTTAGAATATTTATATTTATATTTTTTTTTTCAAAATAATTAGTTTGACTAATAAACTGATATATAATATAAAAATACACAATATATGATACGATTAAATAACTTATTTAATTTCCTTAATATCTTGAAGAAAAGTTAATTCTGTCTTGTATTTAGAACCGGAGAGTACTTAAATTCAATATGTTTAAAGATGATTCAATTGGGTCATTAACCATCATTTACAGCCGGTGAAAATGTTACGATTAATTTTTAAATCACAGTCAATGATATTCTCATGCTACCATTCTAAGTCTATCTATGCATATATAACAATTGACCTTTCAATAGACAACTAAGAACCAAGCTATCCTCCCTCTGATAATCTAAAAAACACACAAGTTCCTGCAATAAAAATTCTACAATTACAACTGAATTTACGACCCACCCAAACCGTACTTTCAAAGCAACTTGTACCGGGTTATTCTACTTTCAACGTGGTTAATTTGAAGTTTCTATACCATCCCAAAATTAAATAAGAATATATTTTCATTTTTTTTAGCAAAACCCGACTTTCTTGAAGTGAATGAGGAGTCCAACAAGCATAAGCGGTAGAATAAGTTTTGAAAGTTTTATGGCCCTTATGAAATATATAGGGTTTTGTCAAATATAAATCATTGTCTGCTAAAAACCCATTAATAGCATAGTATTTTGAAATCAGGAAATATTTCTACAATTGAAGGTTTGTTTCAATAATGTTAATTAACATCCTTAATATATGGTCAATTGCTTCGCTTGAGATTTAAAAAATATCTTAATTACTGTCAAGATTAATGTTTAATGTGCAAGTTTGAACTTTCAAAACAGGGCTATCAAATAGTCAACTCGTTCAAGATTCTCATTGGTTGGAAAGGAGAGAAGGAACTTCGTTCGTATATTTGACAATCTCAAGTTCTTGTTAATGCAAGACAGAGACAGACTCATTTTGGAGTTGATGATGGACGTCCTCTTTTTGGGTTCCTAACACCAACTTCAAAATCACCTCTCAATGCCTTGCATTACAACCCGTTTGTGATTTTTAAATATGGTAATGATGTTCTTTCTGTTCAATTGGGGAGAGTTTTGAGTTAGTTAGCTATTTGATACCTTTTCTTGTAAGTTTAGTAGACTTGTGCATTAAGCTTGATGGTGATTAGTATGACGTCCCAGGTGGAGTAAGTCACTACATGTTAAAGATTTTAGTTAACCTAATAAATAATTGGAACAACACTTCTACTGTTGGGTCTTTAGGCTTCTACATGCTACGTTGTCTATTGATTTTTTGAAAGCTATGATTTACATTTGGCAAGAACCCATGTCATTTATAAGGGCCATAAAATTTTTCAATACTTGCTCGATTGCTCATGCTTGTTAAGGCCATCATATATTTTAAGATAGTTTCGTTTTCCTTGAAAGTGGAGGCCTGTTCTTATTTGATTTAGGGGAAGTTTTAAGCGGATTAGGTTGAAAGTAAATGACCCATCTAAGTAGTTCTAAAGGTAAAATATGGGTGACTCATGAATTTAGTTGGAAATCTAAAATTTTTATTGTGATAACTTTTTTTATATGATCTTTTTAGTTAATTGGAGGGAAGATACATATGTTTTAAGTTGTCTATTAAAAGTTGAGTCATTATATGTGCGTACTGAAGTTCAAAATGGTTTCAAATATTGAGTGTGAAAGGAACTGCGCTATATATGGAGGAGAAGATCCAAGGATGTGATGTAAAAAGTAATCTCGTCCTGGCCTTACATGTAATGTAATATCCTTATTTTTATTTTTAGAATATAATTATAATTTAAAGATAATTATTAAATTAATAGTAATTTTTAGGTAAAAAAAAGAGAAATTTAGTTAAAATATGTGTTTTTTTAAAAATATATATATTAAAAAGTAATAAATATAAATATAAATCTATAATAATAATAATAATAAATAAATAAATATTAAAAAAATAAAATAATATATATATATATATATATATTTAAAAAAAAAATGTGTGGACGCCAACAATAAAGAAAAATTGGGGAGGCACAAAACGTGTCTCTTATCATTTAATATTAAGATTGTGGGCAGACGTCCATAATCTTATAAGAAAATTGCGGGAGGCATTATGAGCCTTCCTTAGTTTTCTTTTAAGATTGTGGGCGGCGCCTACAATCTTAATATTAAATGGTGGGAGGCACTATTTGTACCTCCCCCAGTTTTTTTTAGTTGCCCACACATTTTTTTTAAATATTTATATTTATTATTTTATTTTTTATAATATTACTTATTTATTTATTATATTTTAATATATATATATATATATCTCTATTTGTAATTATTAATTTTTAATATATATTATTATTATTATTATTTAAAACATATTTTAACTAAATTTCTCTTTTCTTTTTTACCCAAAAATTACTATTAATTTCATAATTATCTCTAAATTATAATTATATTCTAAAAATAAAAATCAGGATGTTACAATTCTCCCCACCTAAATAGAATTTTATCCCCAAAATTTGATTTAAATAATGTACAAAAATACAATCAGAATACAATAATTCAAAATAAACAAGCATAATCGCAACTTTAAGCAAACAAGTTAGGAAAATCACGACGCATTCTTTCTTCGATCTCCCAAGTCACATTTCCACGTGTCATACCCTTCCAAAAGACTTTCACCAATCGGATGGTCTTTTTTTGCAGTTGTTTGTTTTGGACATCTAAAATCCTCTCTGGTTATGCTATATAAGTAAAGTTTTCTCTCAACTCAACTTCCTCAGGCTTGATGACATGATACGGGTCTGGATGATACTTCTTCAATTGTGATACATGGAATACGTTGTGCACATTAGACAAGTGCGGAGGCAAAGCGATTCGATAAGCTACTGACCCAATCCGCTCCAAAATCTCGTATGGTCCAATGAATGCCCGTTATGGGTGAAACCTTTAGGAAAACATGATCTCCTTCATTAATTCTAATGGTCTCCTTCGACGATCCACATAACTCTTCTGTCGGCTCTGAGCTGTCAACAATTTCTGCCGTATCATTTCAATCTTTCGTGATGTTTGGTCCACCAAATCTGGTCCAATAATGGTTCTTTCACTCAATTCGGTCCATCACAACGGCGATCTACACCTTCGACCATATAAAGCCACAAAATGTGCCATTTGAATACTGAGGTGGTAGCTATTATTGTATGCAAATTCTTCCAATGGCAAGTGCTTGTCCCAACTACCTGGGAGCTCGATGGCGCATGCTCTTAACATGTCTTCGAGTGTCTGAATAGTCCTCTCGGTTTGACCATCTGTTTGAGGATGATAAGCGGTACTGTACTTTAACTTTGTACCCATGGCCTCTTGCAGGGATTTCCAAAAGTTTGAAGTGAACCTTGGATCACGATCCGATATGATATTTGCTGGCACTCCATGCATACTCACAATCTCTTTAATTTATAGCTCAGCCAATTTCTCCAATGAGTAGTCCACTCTGATCGGTAGAAAGTGTGCTGACTTGATTAATCGGTCTACGATCACCCAAATAGCATTGTAAGTGTTCCGAATTTGTGGTAAACCTGTAATAAAGTCCATAGAAATGCTATCCCATTTCCATTTAGGGATATCCAGGTTCTGGAGTAGTCCTAGGGGTTTCTGGTGCTCGATCTTGACTTTCTGACACGTCAAACACTTCAAGACAAAGTCGGTCACATCTCTCTTCATCTTTGGCCACCAATACTGTTGCTTCAAATCATTATACATCTTGGTGATTCTCGGATGCATAGTGTACCTGCTCCGATGAGCTTCTTCCAAAATGGTTTTCTTGATTTCATCGTTGTTGGGAACACAAATTTTCTTCTTTTATCTCAAGATATTCGTATTCCCAATGTCATAATCTGAAACATTATCATGTTCTAGTTCCTCTCGAACTCTTTTTAGCTGATCATCTTTCATCTGGGCGTCTCTCAGGTCCTGATAAAACCCATATTCACCAAGGACTGCATTTAAAGTAGCCCTTCTTCGATCTGGGACTACATCGATATCTCTTAATCCATTTAGCCAACTCTGTTCTTCTAAGCTCATTTGAAACAAGTGTATTGATTTTCGACTTAAAGCGTCTGCAACCATACTTCCATCCTTCTTTTTGACAAATAACACTGGTGAACCCCAGGGAGAGATACTTGGTTGAATGAAGCCTTTCTCGAGCAACTCTTCTAGCTGTTTCTTCAATTCTGCCAACTCTGATGGTGACATCTGATAAGAGGCCTTAGAAATTGGGGTTGTACTTGGCACCAAATCGATGGTGAACTCGGCCTCCCACTCCGGAGGCAGTCTTGATATCTCTTCTGGAAATACCTCAGGATATTCTTTTACTACATTGATATGATCGATCCCAACTTTTCTATCCACACTGATAGAGAAGAAAACTATATAGGCTTGACAACCCTTTCTGATACACTTATCCACTTGAGCTGTTGACAACAACATCGAGACTATAGGGGCTTCTACGGCTATGTTATTCATGGCGTAAGTGGCCACCTTCTTCTTACAATGAAGTATGGCATCATTTTCCACTAGTCGATCCATACCGATAATAGCATCTATGCCTTTTAGTGGCAGACACACTAAATCCACTATAGAATCTCGGTTTTCAAATCGAAGGGTAATACCCACATAAGCATGGGCGGTCATCACAACAGCCCCAGCAAGGGTAGAAATTTTCAAGTCATATGGTAGAACATATATAGGGAAATCATACTTCTTAGCACAATCAAAAGATATGAAAGAATTCGTAGCACCCGAGTCAAACATTGCAATAATGTCGTGACCATGAAAAGAAATATACCTCTAATAACATTACTCTGCCAGGAGTAGTGGGACGGCCACTTTGGTTGATCTGATGTTGCTGCTGCCCCTGGGGACAATATCGCATGGTGTGGCCAAACTTATGACACTGAAAACACTGCCAACATTGGCCAGTATGAGTCTTCCTGCATTTTGGGCAAGGACCGTTAACGCTTGGGGCTGGCATTGCCGTTTCACGACGAGGTTGCTGGCTTACTCCAGCATAGCTCCTTTAATCCTGTTTCCTCTGGAAGTTACTCTGGAAATTACTCGATCAAGATCCACTCCTTTGCCCTTGACTCTTTCTACCAAAGTTCCTTGTACTCCCGGGATCAAATCCAAATGACTTGTTTTCTCCACCCACCGGTCTAAAAGTAGAGAACTTGCCTTGATTATCTTGGAGTTTGGCAGCCTCGATTTCACGCTTCATACGTGCAGCTATCCTCAAGTTGGTGCAAGTTTTCTCAAAACTCTTTATATCACGCATTGGCACAAAAGGTTTTAACTCTGGCCTGGCCCTAGTAATCAGTTGACGTGATTTCTAGTCCGCGTCATCTTTTTTGTTGTAAGTAGGTCTCATATTTGGATAAGTCGATGAAAGTCGTAATAAACTCATCCTCGTGCATGTCATCCTGTCGAAGGGCATAGAATACTGTCTCCTTCTCATGTCTTAATGCTAGAGGGAAGTAATGATTGAAGAACTTAGTTCTGAACTCCGTCCAAGTTGTCCTTGAGTCATCTAAACTACCCATGCTTTGCCACCATCTTTGAGCACGGTCCCTTAACAGAATAATGGCCACTCTGGCCTTTTGATATTCATTACAAATAACAGCTCTAAAGATAGTCTCCAAACTCTCGATCCAGGCTTCAGCCTTCAGTGGATCTAAATTTCCATGAAACTTTTCAGGATCATGATGATGAATATCTTTCCATACCTTATTAATAGCTAATTCTTCAGGATTGGGTTGTGATGATTTCTCACCCCCAATATTCTTCCCAGGGCCTTCATAATTAGTTGAGCCGACTGGCTCATTTCTCCGTGATGCTTTTATACTGGGCTCAGGAGTCTCATGATCTTTTGGTTGTGGAATGCTCTCCTCTTCCCTTAACTTCTTTCGAATATCACCCTCAAACTGTTGAAATCGTGCATCCATAGCTGTCAGTAATTTATCCAAAAGAGTCTCGTTTTCCAGAGACAACTGTGGTTCAGCATTTTTTGGAAGCGGGTTAACGTTGGAGATGGTCTTTCTTGTATTAACCATTTTCTCCCCACCTAAGGATGAAACCCTATAATAATTAGGATACAACCCATAGTAATACAAAAACACATGGAGATTATGTGTGAAAGAATATATTGCCACTAAAGCTCTGATACCAAGTTGTAAGATCCTCTCCTTAATTTTATAATATTAACTTATCTTTAAGAATTACTCATTTCATTTCTTTTTTTAAAGAAAGATTACTATGGTAAGAAAGAGTTCAAGTAACTATTTGAAAACTCTACCATGGTAATAAAGGATTTAAGTCCCTACTAAGAAAATATTACAATCCATCTTTTAAATATTAATCCTACAGTTATCATATCAAAAATTTCCATTTCCAAACCAAAGTCACCCAACTTTATATGATAAACAAAGTATGTAAATGAATTTAGAGTTTATAAAATATGGTCCCTAATAAGTGGCAATATACATTTATTCAACACATAATAAACTACAAGAGGCTATACAGATATATGTAGAAATATATCTCAGCCTCAGGAGCTCCTCCCGACATTCCAGCAAGAACATTATCACATAAAAAATGTTAAATTAAACGGGGTGAGACAAAAGCCTCACTAACCAGCTATTCGACTCATTACACATGCTAACATGTGTTCATGAGGTGCTAAGTGGAACAATTTATATAGCAAATTATAAAAATTCAATATCATGGTTTTATACATAAATTTTTATTACAATTCCCATTGCCTCCAATCAATCCAACCGAACCGCCTTATTTCCGCTGACTAGACTCATGGGCTAAGTTACTAACCATGTGACTAGGCACTCAAAAAGCTCACTGGTCACGCGATGAGGATCGGCCAAACACTCAGACCAAGTGCCCCGGACCATGGGTCTTTTCCCTCATTGAACTGGTGAGGTGTCGCAGCCCCTCATTGAAACTGGTGGGACAATAGACAGCCAACCATCGTGCACCAAAGAAAACTATACCACGTGGTAAAATAATATATTCCATATTGACGATATTCTCATTTATTCTAAGAATGAGGAGGAGCATCAAGAGCATTTACATATTGCATTGTGTATATTGAGGAATCACCCGTTGTACGCTAGGTCGAGTAAGTGTGAGTTTTAGCTTAAGAAAGTGAATTTCCTTGGCCACGTGGTGTCAGCTGAAGGGGTAGCTGTTGATCCTAGTCAAGTGGATGCCGTGTTGAAATGGGAAGTCCCAAAGTGGCAAAGTCGGTGATTGAAGAAGCTTTTTAGGATTAGCTGGCTACTACAGGAGATTCATTAAAGGATTCTCTCAAATTGCCATGCCTCTTACCAAGTTGACCAAGAAAGATCGATCGTATATATGGACTGATAATTGTGAAGCTGCTTTTCAAGAATTGAAGGTGAAGTTGACTACAGCCCCTGTGCTTACCCTTCCTGATCCCTGTTGTCCATACATAGTATACACGGACGCTTCCTTCAAAGGTCTGGGTTGCGTGTTGATGCAAGAAGGCAAAGTCGTTGCATATGCTTCTAGACAGTTGAGACCTCATGAGGAGAATTATCCAACTCATGACTTGGAATTGGCAGCTGTGGTGTTTGCTCTGAAGATTTGGAGGCATTATTTGTATGGGTCTCAATTCGAAGTATTCAGTGACCATAAGAGTTTGAAGTATCTTCTTGATCAGGAGTTGAATAACAGACAACGTCGATGGATGGAATTCCTGAAGGATTATGACTTCAAGTTGAAGTATCATCCTGGCAACGCTAACGTGGTTGCAGACGCTTTAAGTCGAAAGTCAATACACTTGTTTCAAATGAGCTTAGAAGAACAGAGTTGGCTAAATGGATTAAGAGATATCGATGTAGTCCCAGATCGAAGAAGGGCTACTTTAAATGCAGTCTTTGGTGAATATGGGTTTTATCAGGACCTAAGAGACGCCCAGATGAAAGATGATCAGCTAAAAAGAGTTCGAGAGGAACTAGAACATGATAATGTTTTAGATTATGACATTGGGAATACGAATATCTTGAGATAAAAGAAGAAAATTTGTGTTTCCAACAACGATGAAATCAAGAAAACCATTTTGGAAGAAGCTCATCGGAGCAGGTACACTATGCATCCGAGAATCACCAAGATGTATAATGATTTGAAGCAACAGTATTGGTGGCCAAAGATGAAGAGAGATGTGACTGACTTTGTCTTGAAGTGTTTGACGTGTCAGAAAGTCAAGATCGAGCACCAGAAATCCCTAGGACTACTCCAGAACCTGGATATCCCTAAATGGAAATGGGATAGCATTTCTATGGACTTTATTATAGGTTTACCACAAATTCGGAACACTTACAATGCTATTTGGGTGATCGTAGACCGATTAATCAAGTCAGCACACTTTCTACCGATCAGAGTGGACTACTCATTGGAGAAATTGGCTGAGCTATAAATTAAAGAGATTGTGAGTATGCATGGAGTGCCAGCAAATATCATATCGGATCGTGATCCAAGGTTCACTTCAAACTTTTGGAAATCCCTATAAGAGGCCATGGGTACAAAGTTAAAGTACAGTACCGCTTATCATCCTCAAACAGATGGTCAAACCGAGAGGACTATTCAGACACTCGAAGACATGTTAAGAGCATGCGCCATCGAGCTCCCAGGTAGTTGGGACAAGCACTTGCCATTGGAAGAATTTGCATACAATAATAGCTACCACTCCAGTATTCAAATGGCACATTTTGAGGCTTTATATGGTGGAAGGTGTAGATCGCCGTTGTGATGGACCGAATTGAGTGAAAGAACCATTATTGGACCAGATTTGGTGGACCAAACATCACGAAAGATTGAAATGATACGGCAGAAATTGTTGACAGCTCAGAGCCGACAGAAGAGTTATGTGGATCGTCGAAGGAGACCATTGGAATTTAATGAAGGAGATCATGTTTTCCTAAAGGTTTAACCCATAACGGGCATTTGAGGTCTATAAAAGCAAAGAAGTTGACTCCCCGATTCATTAGACCATACGAGATTTGGGAGCGGATTGGGTCAGTAGCTTATCGAATCGCTTTGCCTCCGCACTTGTCTAATGTGCACAACGTATTCCATGTATCACAATTGAAGAAGTATCATCCAGACCCGTATCATGTCATCAAGCCTGAGGAAGTTGAGTTGAGAGAAAACTTAACTTATATAGCATAACCAGAGAGGATTTTAGATGTCCAAAACAAACAACTGCAGAAAAAGACCATCCGATTGGTGAAAGTCTTTTGGAAGGGTATGACACGTGGAGATGTGACTTGGGAGATCGAAGAAAGAATGCGTCGTGATTTTCCTAACTTGTTTGCTTAAAGTTACGATTATGCTTGTTTATTTTGAATTATTGTATTCTGATTGTATTTTTGTACATTATTTAAATCAAATTTTGGGGATAAAATTCTATTTAGGTGGGGAGAATTGTAACATCCTGATTTTTATTTTTAGAATATAATTATAATTTAGAGATAATTATGAAATTAATAGTAATTTTTGGGTAAAAAAGAAAAGAGGAATTTAGTTAAAATATTTTTTAAATAATAATAATATATATTAAAAATTAATAATTACAAATATATATATTAAAAAATAATAAATAAATAAATAATATTATAAAAAATAAAATAATATATATAAATATTTTTTAAAAAAACCCACAACTAAGAAAAACTGGGGGAGGTACAAAAAGTGCCTCCTTCCATTTAATATTAAGATTGTCGGCAGACGCCCACAATCTTAAAAGAAAACTGGGGAAGGCACTTAGTGCCTCCCATAGTTTTCCAGAGGAGGGGATATTATAAATACCCCCTCTCCCCTGTCCTCACTTCACACACCTCAAGTGTGAAGAAAGGTGTAGAGTGAAGTACTAGTAGGAGTATTTTCATATCTTTGGAGATCGATAAGGTATTCAATATTACTTTTCATCTCAGAATTTTTTTTATGGAAATGTTCTAAATAATTTTTTCTTTCTTGTGATAATTTTATGATGATTAGAGAAAATTTTAAGATTATGATTTTAGATAAATTTGAGTTTTGTTAATATAAGGCTATAAGAATGTAGAGGATAATTAATAGTTAATTTTAATCAAGTTACTTTTTTTACTTAGTTAGCATATAATTTTATAATGATATCTTTATATAACTAATCTATGAATAATTCTATATTAGGCTTCTTAACCGATTAAATTTATGTTAAATAATTTATTTGGATTATTAGAGGTATTCTTGAGGTTTTAATTGATTTAGATTTTTTTTAGGATGATGATTTATAATTTAGCCATTTTATAAATTGATTATTATAGATTGATTTTTGGCATATATTTGAGATATTGGATTAGGAGCTTGTGATTATAATTTTGCTTTGGCGAAAGGTAACCACTTTCCACTTATTATGTGTGTTGGTATGTTATTTGTGAGTATTTTGTAAAATGATTTTTTAAGTTTGGAAATGATATGTTGATATTTACTCCAATGAGTAAAGGTTTATTGTGATTGAGAAAGTTATCATTATATTGTGAAGTATTTTGATATATACTAGGTTTGTGGAATTTTATGATTTGAAATGAGAAAAAAATATATATATATATATTCGGGAAAATCCCATTGAAATAATTATTGATAAATTATTGTGATAATGAGTTTGGGATAATGTGGAGTATATTATTTTACCACGTGGTATAGCCTCCATTGGTGCACGATGGTGGGCTGTCTATTGTCCCACCAATTTCAATGAGGGACTGCCCCACCAGTTCAATGAGGGTGTCGGGGGAAAGACCCATGGTCCGGGGCACTTGCTCTGAGGGTTTGGCCGATCCTTATCGCGTGACCGGTGAGCTTTTTGAGTGGCCAGTCACATGGTTAGTAAGTTAGCCCATGGGTCTAGTCGGCGGAAATAAGGCAGATCAGTTGGATTGATGGGAGGCAAATGAGAATTATAATAAGAAATTTATGTATAAAACCGTGATATTGAATTTTTATAATTTGCTATATAAATTGTTCCAGTTAGCACCTCATGAACACATGTTAGCATGTGTAATGAGTCGAATAGCTGGTTACTGAGACTTTTGTCTCACCTCGTTAATTTAACATTTTTCAGGTGATAATTTTCTTGCTGGAATGTCGGGAGGAGCTCCTGAGACTGAGATATATTTCTACATATATCTATATAACTTCTTGTAGTTTATTATGTGTTGAATGAATGTATATTGCCACTTATTAGAGACCATATTTTGTAAACTCTAAATTCATCTACATACTTTGTTTATCATATAAAGTTGGGTGACTTTGGTTTGGAAATGGAAATTTTGGATATGATAACTGTAGGATTAATATTTAAAAGATGGATTGTTATATTTTCTTTGTAGGGACTTAAATCCTTTATTACCATGGTAGAGTTTTCAAATAGTTACTTGAACTCTTTTTTGCCATGGTAATCTTTCTTTTAAAAAAAATGAAATGAGTAATTCTTATAGATAAGTTAATATCATAAAATTAAGGAGAAGATCTTATATGTAAGATAGGGTTAATTTTTTTGGAAAAATTAAGGAAGCTAATTAAATTATTTTAGAGTATGTATATTTTTATTTTTTTTCAAACTAATCAGTTTTACTAATAAATTAATATATAATCTAAAAATACATCTATATAATATGATTAAATAACTTATTTAAATTCATTAATTTCTTCAAAAAACTTAAATGCCTTCCTCAAATATGACTACTTAAATTCAATGTTTAAAGATAATTCAATATTTTTGATAAAAGAAAAAGATAATGAAAATGAATTTACATATTGTAATTGATATGGTTAATGACATTATGAGATCCAGACAAAAAATGTGTTAACGTGGAAAAGGCTATTTGGGATATGTTTATAGAGGTATTGTAACATTCTCATTTTTATTTTTAGGATATAAATATAATTTGAAAATAATTATTTATTAAAAAAACATTTAAAAAAAAATATATATATATATATATCAAAAGAATAATAAAAAATATATGTTGGTGCGTTTTTACCCTCTGCTTGCATGGAAACAAAAATTGGGAGGAATGAAAATGAGAGAAAAGAAAATTAGATAGTAACTATCATCACCCATCTTACTTGGATGGATGAGAGAAAAAGTAGAGGAAAGAAAATGAGTGAATTTTAGAATGACAAAAATGCCCTTGTGATGAATAATTAGTAAAGAGACCAAATAATTCAGCAAAAGAAATTATTTTTCTAAGTAAAATATATAAATCATCAAAAGTAGAGTATGAGTTTAAATCATCAAAATTCAAACGTCCCAATAGTATTTTTTGTTAAAAAATTAAAAAAAAGAAAGAAAAAAGCCATCGTCTTCTTCCTGATGCTTCTTTCCCTTCCACCAAATCCACATCTCACTGTGAAACCCAGCAATGACAGCGAGATTGTCGATCACAACCAAATTTCCAAAACAAAAAAAATACTAATCTGTAGTGCTCTATCTTTACAATTACGGCCCCAAACAAAACAACTTTTTTTGGGGAAAAAAATCTAACAGAGATTAGCTTGGTGTGATGACGGACGAGGAAGTCTGAAGAAGAAGGCATGGCTAGACGAACAGCAACATGCCTGAAAAAGACGGCCACAACTAGACGAGCGTCAACCACGAGAGGTCTGAGCGAGCGACCACTGACTATTTTTCTTTGCGCCAGGGGCAGCCATGGAAAGCACATTTTCCCGTCCAAATCTCTTCATATGCGGAGGGAACATTTGGAGAGAAATGCAGCATGGGGCCCACCCCATTTTCCCCCTCTACTTTTCTTCCTTCCACTTTTTCCCCCTTATCCAAGTATAGGAAAACTTGATTCCCTTCTCATTTTACTTCCTAATTTTCCTTTCTCTCCCCTTTTCTCTCGATACAATCAAAGCGTTAAGGTCACCAAATAAATGATGTTGGGAGTATTGGGTAGTGGCCATTGATTCCAACATCATTTAGTTGGTGTGTCGATAGTCGCGCCGTGCTGACATGTATTTTTTTTTATTTTAATATATATTTATCTTTTATTTTTAATAATAATTTTTTAATTTTATTTTTTAACATATTTTAATTAGATTCCTTTTCTTTTTACTTCACGCATTACCTATTAAATTCATCATTTCTTTAGTAAATAATTATTTCTAAATTATAAGTAATTTCGTATGTGTTTTGAATTTCGAATATATTGAAATGGAATGAAATCATTTTGAATTTTGACTATATTGAAATGAAATGCAAGCAAAAGACTATTTTGCCCCCTCACATGAAGACTTATTATTAATATTTAATTTAATACCCACGAGTTAACCCTAGCCTTCGATCGCTTCTCTGGAGACTTGAATCGCCTCAAGCAAGGCGGCATCAAGGAGCTATCGATCGCTTCTCTGTAGAGTGAAAACTCGAATCGCATCAAGAAGGCGATATCAAGAAAATCCATAGAGGCGACATCTCGTTGAAATCTGAAGCGAATCACATCTCGTTGAAATCTGAAGCAAACATCTCGTCTGATCTTCCATATCCGCTTATTATATTTCAGGTAACCTTCTCTTCGTCACTGAACTTCTGTGATCTGTGCTTTCTGGGGAAAAAAAATCAAATATTAAAAATTTGAAATGAGTGTTCCGTTTTTTCTGATATGCCATATATGTTCTTTGCGCTCTTCGTGTTTGGTTTTTGGTTCCCTGGACAAAAGGGTCTCTGGAGCCTCTTGATTATGGGGATCTTGAATTTCTCCATGTTTTCGCCATATCTTTTTTTTTGGATTAAGGAGTGGCCAAGCTAACTTGGAAAATACATATTACAAGACAACAAATACATCAAAAGGTGGGACTAATATCTTCCCTAATAATGGAAATACATCCAGACGAGGGTACCGGTAAAACTACCATACTCTGAAGAAGATGTTGCGCGTCTCGAGCCAGAAAATCCGCACACCTAATTGCTTCTCTCGGTGCATACCTCAATTCACTGTCCCATTCGGAATAAATCAAATCTCTCACTGCATTAATCACAGTCCTGTACGGATGAGTAAGACCACAATCACGAAGGATCAGTTGATACACCTCCAGAGAATCTGTGTAAGCGATGATATTCTGAAATCCATATTGCTTACACATCTGCAGACTTGTCTGTAAAGCAAGGAGTTCCGCGGTTGTCGACGGAACAAACCCCAGCTTCCTTTGGAATCCCAGGACCCAATTACCCCTGGTGTCTCGAATCACTCCTCCACACGCCGCCTTCTGCTGGCTGTTGACTGATCCATCTGTATGCAACCGCACATATCCTTCCGGTGGCGGCTTCCATATGATATTGTCTTCATCTTGAAGGGAGAAACTCACATGCTTCACCTCCATAAGCTGATACATAATGCCATGAATGATTTCGTTTGCTCGACGCCGAACTCCTTCCATGACACCCTGGCATCTGTTCTTCCATAATAGCCAACATATAGTACTAAAGTTCCGAATCCAGGGCCAACGCTGAAAATAAGTCTTTCCCAATGGGATTGACATATTCTCCTTAAGCTATACCTGCAAATCAGAGCGAAAAAATCTAAACCGAGAGTTAGGAGAAAGAAAATGTAACCAAACTTCTCTCGCTATCTCACAATCACAGAGTATATGCAAAATAGTCTCTGGTCGGTGGCACTCAAAAGGGCACTCGTCACTATCTGACAACACTCTCCTAGCTCGGAGTGAGTTGGTAGGTAATCTCTCATGAATAACCTGCCATAAGAACATCTTTACTTTCTCTGGTACAACCATCTTCCACAGGCTCGGCCGATGACTAGCCCTTTGGCCAGACAAAAAAGTGTAAGCAGCACAGACACTAAAATTACCATCTGAAGCAACTCTCCAGCAGAAAGGATCATCCCCATGTCCACATGGAGGTTCAATCCGACTGATGATATTAATCACCCATTGTGGGAGGAATTCTTTCCACTTGCAACTGTTCCACGTACCATTTTCCAACATAAAGTCCCTAATCTTGGCACTTGGATTCAATATGTGAAAATTACTCTCAACAAAATGGATTAATGGCTCCTGGAGAGGAGTCTATAAGTCCCACCAAACATTAGTTGTAGATCCACTCTTCAAGGTCCTACCAATTCCTTGATAGAATGTGTCCCAGACAGCAGAGATACTACGCCACACACTCGAAGAGTTTTGTTTCTTACAGACCATTGGATATTCCCCATCTCCACATCCATATTTTCCTCGCACACACTGAACCCAGAGTTGGTCAGTCTTGGTAAGTAAACCCCAGCAGAGCTTCATAACAAAAGCCTTATTTTGACGTTAAAGGTCTTTAATACCGAGCCCCCATCCTCTTTATCCTGCTTAATCTGATCCCAGGAAATGAGGTGCATTTTCCTATCTCCCTGCCCTTGATTCCAAAGAAAATTTCGGCTCGCTTTTTCCAATTCTTTCAAGATACCTTTGGGCAAAAGCATGGTTTGCATCTGGTAACTAGGCAGAGTTGACAGGTAAGTAATCTTCCTTTCCAGCTGGATAACCTGTTTTTCACCCTCTGAATGATAGGGAAAAACATAGCCTTAGTAATACGACGGTGAATCAAAGGAATCCCAAGGTATTTACCAAGATCACTCGTGATCCCAATCCCAAGATATTGGCACATTTCAACGGCCCGATTAAAGTGCACCCTTCTGGAAAAGAAAACTTTCGATTTGACCAAATTAATTTGATGCCCAGAAACCTCACATAAAGCCTTCATTGTGTCTCTCATCACATCAATCTGATCCATGGTGGCTTCACCAAACAGGAGAAGGTCATCCGCAAAGAACAAATGAGAGATGACCGGGGTATGCCTATTAAACCGAAGGCCCTTCCAGTTTCCCTCCTGTACTTCCCTATTAATCAAATGTCCTAAGCGTTCCATGCATAGGACAAATAAATAAGGACTAAGGGGGTCACCCTGGCGAACTCCTTGTATCGGTCGAAACGTGGCTGATTCAACTCCAGTCCACAAAACTTTCATTGACACCATAGAAGTGCAAGCCATAATGAGATTCACCATTCCTTCTTTCAACCCGACACTAACAAGAGTGGACCGGATAAAATTCCAATCCAGCCGATCATAGGCTTTTTCTATATCCACTTTAATGGCCACCAGCCTTTTTTTCCTATGTCGGCTCCTCATCGTGTGAATAGCTTCTTGCGCAATAATAACATTATCACTGCTTTGACAGCCAGCAATAAACCCACACTGTTGAGGTTGAACCAGGTATTGCATCGCCCTCTTCATTCTTTCTGCAATTATTTTCGTGATGATTTTGAAGATGACATTGCAAAGAGAGATAGGCCGAAAGTCCCTAAGAGTCATAGGGTTATCAGTTTTCGGAATGAGCATAATGTGAGATTGGTTGATATCTTTAACTTTCCCAGGATCGTGCCATACTTCGCGTATAAGGTTACAGACCTTATCCCCAATATGATCCCACTGTGTTTGGAAAAAGTGCGCCTGCATACCATCCGGCCCAGGAGCCTTTAAAGCGCCCATCATAAAAACGACATTTTTAATCTCAATGACATCCACTTCCTTGTGGATCAGCTCATCATCTCTGTCTTGCAGTGGTGGAAAGTACGCAATCCAATCCCTGGAGTCAGTAACTCGGTTATGTTTGGTATAAAGATCTCTAAAAAAGTCCACAGCCATCTGTCTCAATTTATCCTGGTCAGTAACCCAGTTTCCCTCTTCATCTTGGATAGCCTCAATGCGCTGTTTCTTTCTCTTAATCATGGCAGAGGAATGGAAGAAGCTAGTGTTACGATCACCCCAAGCAAGCCACTTGCACCTAGACCTCTGAAACCAAATGAGTTCCTCTTGTGCACATAACTTGCTATATTCCTGCCAAAGCTTCTTCTCAAGTTTAAAAAGGCCATTAGAAAGACTATCTTGTCTAGCTCTATCAATACCCTCCAATCTTTTGAGAAGATTTAACTTTCTCTTAGGAAGACTACCCAGAACATTCAAATTCCATTTAGAAGCCTCAGTTTCGAATGTTAGTCTTCCCTGTTCCCAATTTCTATTTTCCCAGGAATTAGCAACGACTTGATGGAAACTATCTTCCAAAACCCATGCAGGATGATAACTGAAACGGCGCTTTACAAACGGAAGTACCGAGGCCGCACCGTCAGAGACGAGCACAACCCTATGGTCAGACTTGTACCTTAGTTTATGGAAAACCTTACTTTGAGGATGATTTAACTCCCACATAAGGTTACCAAACACCCAGTCAAGTCTCTCCTTAACACCTCGTCGTTCCCAGGTGAAACGATCGCCCACAATGGGAATTTCCAACAGGTTTGAGTTAATGACACAATCCGAAAATTGTTTCATAGCTCTAATAGAAGGCTCAGCACCCCCCACCTTATCTTCTAGAGCCAAGAAAGCGTTAAAATCCCCAATAACCAGCCAAGCATCATTCATCTCATTTGCAATGTCCTGCAAAGAGCACCACATCCTTTCTCTACCATTACACCCAGTCTCCCCATAAACAAAAGTCCCAAAAAAGAAATCTTTTGTTCGCTTATCAAACAATTTGCAATGAACAAATTGCATGGAGGATGTAAGGTAATCCACATGGATATTATTATTATCCCAGAAAATCCAAATGCCCCCTGCAAAGCCAGTGGCCTCAAGTCTAATCCAATTTGAAAACCCCAGTTTCCTACTAACCGCTTCAGCTCTCTTGCCACTTATCCGGGTTTCAATAAGACACAGAATATCAATATTATGACTCTTAACTAAAGTTCTCACGGTGTTAGGAAAGCTCTATTCCTGGCACCTCTACAGTTCCAAGAAGCAATTATCATATTTACAAAAAAGGAATTGGAACAAGGCAATAATATTACCTGTCACCAAGAGTCGCTTGACTGCTCGTGTTATGGCCGACCGGATTAGTTAAATCCGTTGTACTCATATTTACTTCCATAAAATCATCTCCAATATCATCCTCCAACAATGGGCTAATCCGTTGTACTCATATTTGCGATCACACCAGATTTGCCCTTCATGCTCAAGGACATAACAGCTGAATCATGGCTTGAAGATCTCAACAATGGAGACAAAGATCCAGGACACATCCCATTATCTCAAAATCTTGCCAATCTCATAAGGCTAGCCTTGTTGTAAAAATATTGAGGTGTTTATATGGACACAGATATAATAGTAATAAAGGACTTTTCAGGTCTGAGGAATGTGATTGGAGCACAAAGTGTGGACTCTGTGACCAAGAAATGGAATAGAATAAATGGAGCAATTATGATATTTGACATGAACCATCCAATTCTGTTTGAGTTCTTAAAGGAATTTGCTTCAACTTTTGATGGGAATAAGTGGGGACACAATGGGCCTTACTTGGTGTCAAGAGTTATAGAGAGACTGGGAAGCATATCAGCATATAATATCACTATTTTGCCTCCAAAAGCATTTTACCCTATGAATTGGTCTAAAATTGGGAGGCTGTTTAGTAAGCCAGAGAATGAGACAGAATCAACATGGTCAGAGGGTAAGATCAGAAAGCTTGATGAGGGAGAGAGAGATTCAAGAGGGAAGTGTGATGGCCACAATAATCTCTCAACACTGTTGTTTGTGCTGCCATAACAGATAGTTAAAAGCAGTGTGGTTACTCAGCTAAATAGAAAAGCCTTATTACCAAGGAACAAAAAATTGGACCAGGCAATGAACCGGTCATGGCACAGGTTCAAGGGTTAATGGGTTAACCTGGGTCTAACCGATGATCGAACCGGTCATATTAAAATATTATAATTTATTAGTGACAATATATATATTAATATATGTTTAAACTTCTATAGATAAAAATGAATATCTTTACAAAAAATGCTTAAAATCTATTAGTATTAGTTATGATGCTTATACTTATGCAATGATATCTCCTTTTCTATAATTGTTATATCCTTTTAAATAGGTTTTTTCATCATCATCTTCTTTTTTTTAGATTTATTCTTTCTTTACCTATTTTTCTCTTCATCTTCGTAATCAATCTTTAATTTTTCCCTAAACAATAGTGCGAGATAATAGTTGGAAAAATTTAAAAAATAAAAATAAAAAGGAAACCGGTCCAACCATTGAACCACCGGTTCGACCGGTTCTTGGCTGGTTTGACCGGTTCACGGTTTGATAGTTGAACCAGATCGGACCACTGACCGGTTCCCGGTTCAACCGGTCAATCCGGCTGGTCCGGTCCAGTCCGGTTTTTTGTACTATGCTTATTACTAGTTCCTTAAGTGCCGGGTAAAAGTGTAATTTTACATATGGTTAATACTATTGTTAGTTCTTATAGTTTATAATTTGATCGAATTTTAGTTTTGATCCCATAGTTTCAAATAGTTGGTTTTGACCCTTTGGTTTTATAAGAATTTTGTATGAGTTTAAGTATAACGACTTAAACAAAAGTTCGTTAAAATCATAGGGACCGGCCATTAAATTAAGACCAAATTGTTATGAAACTATAAGGACTAAAATCAATTATTTGAAACTAAAGAGACAAAAAAAAATTCAATCAAACTATAAGGATTAATAATGGAATTAACCCTTTACACATCAAAGAATCTCATATTTGGCTTCCATAGTCGAATATTCTATGTGATAGCCTGTGCTTGCTGAGTTTATCTATAATTTCTTTGGAATGATATGTGAATGTGTGCATTAAACATTATTCTGCCAGCCCATTGACAAGTTTTGATCCAATGAGAAATGGTTGCAAACCAAATCAATTTGCATGGTTATTTAGTATCAGAGCACTTTGAATAAATGTTTTAAAATAGCCCAAGCATCAACCACACGGGAAAAATAGGAGCGGTAAAGAAAAGGATGATCACCATTATCTGTGGAACAAGTGAAGCACATATTTAGAGGTTGAAAACGGAAGTTTCATGACATGCTAAGATTGTTCTCACAAGTCACAACACTCTTGTTTGTGATACAACAACAGAATCTTTGAAGCAGCAAGAGTTCTCACCACAAGATTATACTTTGAAGTTGTTTGACAACAAACTAGATGATAATGAACATGCTCTAAAACTCACTTAATTAGATGGTGTTCCCTGCATTGAACAAAGCCTTTTTGCTGCTTGTCAACAATGCGCCTTCCTCCAGAATCAGTAGATGTATAATAGATATAAATTATTAGCTGCTTAGCTCTCTTTATTTGAGTAGATAGTACTCCCTCCGGTCCTAATTATAAGACAAAGTTGACTTTTTTAGAGAAATTAAGGAAGCCAATTAAATTATTTTAGAGTATTTAAATTTTTATTTTTTTCTCTAAACTAATTAATTTGATTAATAAACTAATATATAATTAAAGGATAACATAAATATAAACACTCTAAAGTAAGTTAATTGGCTTCCTTAATTTCTCTAAAAAAATTAACTTTATCTTATAATTAGGACCGAAGAGAGTATAAGTAATTTCAATAAAAAACTTGCTTTTTCCTCACACTTTTCCCCCAACATTAAAAATCATGATGAGATCAATGATTTCCTCTTCTGTCTACTATTCATGAATAGTATTTTTCTGGCTTTAGATAATTAATAATTCTTAGAATTTGAATCCCTTTGTTAGTCTAAACAAAGGAAACAATCGTATTTTCAATTTTTTTTTTATCAAAAATGTAATTTATATTTATATTTATATTCTTCAACAGAGAGATGGATAAAATTTTTAGTTGGAGGATCTCAAACAATCTAAACTAATATGAATAATCTATACTAAGACAAAAAAATTATATATATATATATATATACACTCATCTTTGTCACTCTAGTTATCTTCACGCGGTTAAGATTTTCTTCTTTTTCTCCTTTTTATGTTCTGGTTCGAAAAATTATAAAAAGAAAATCGGTTTTTAATAGTGAATTCAAAAAATAAATTAAAAATAAAAAAGCAATTAATATCTATCAATTGGAAAAAAATAGTCAAGTCATTGGATTAATTAAGGATCCAATAATTGCTGCTGTTTAATTCATTTATCATGGCATCAACATCCACGTTTTTATTTGGCCACTGATCGTCCATGTTACTGTTTAAGACAATTACAGTGACAAGGAAAGAAACGTTTTTCACTAATGAAGATGAACGATCGATGATGAAACAACATTAAATTGCTGTGTCAACATAAATCCCAATTAAAAAGAACGTGTATTAATGTCGAAATACTCTTTCCGGTCTTAATTATAAGATAAAGTTAACTTTTTTTGAGAAATTAAGGAAATTAATTAAATTACTCTAGAGTATTTTTATTTTTATTTTTTTCTCCAAACTAATTAATTTGACTAATAAACTAATATATAATCTAAGGATACTAAAAATATAAACACTCTAAAGTAATTTAATTGGCTTCCTTAATTTCTCTAAAAAAGTCAACTTTATCTTATAATTAGGATAGGATGAAGGAGAATATCAATGCAGCAAATAAATGCTGCACTAAACCAGATTGAAGATTCCTTGATATTTTCAAAATAATAAAAAAATATTAGGCTATTTTGCTTCCCGGGAGATTTATGTAAAACTGACACATATTTTTGCGCTATCCATGATAAATAATGAAGAAATCAACGCGAGATGCGGTGGAGAACTTCTCCATAAAATATATTGTAAAGTCACCAAACAAAAACAAAAACAAAAACCGCGAGAGATAGAAATAATAAATGTGTTTATATCCAAGAGCACCAATATGGTCTTTATTTTTTTTTTATATTATCATCATGCATCCAATTCAAGGTTTGTGACCACTCTTTATAATACAAACGTCTCATCTAAGATTTGAACTCGAGAATCAGCAGGATTTTATTGGGTTTTATACCGTTAAACTAACTCTATATTGATGCCATTATAGTCTTTATTATAAGTCCATTTTTAAATGGAATTTTTTATCTTAAATATAAATCCATTTATAGGTTACTAGTGATTGTTTTTCAACTTTTTCTTTATTTAATTCTCCTTGTAATTTGTGAATAGAGAAAGAGAATAGAGGAGTGAGAATGATTTGCAAAGTAGAGAGAGACAATTTTAATAAGGAGTATTAAAAGCATATTTAATGACTTAATTATTACTTAATGAAGAGTATTATTTTGATATGTGAGAATTAAATAAAATAGACTTACAATAACTATAATAGTGGATGTTCTTTATCTTGCTGTTCCACATTTTGGCTAATGGTGAGAGAAATTTGAAGATAAAATTAAGCGAAGTTTAAAGGAAAAATGATAGAAAAACTCTAAAATATCTATTATGTATATCTATCATATTCCTATTAGATTACCTATTTATTCTTTTGCTAACTTAATAGATATTTTAGACTTAGTACAACTTAATCGCTGAACTTTTGACTCCTATGCAACTCACCCCCTATCTTTTTGAGCCATCGTATGTGACAAAAAAATATTAATAATAGGGTTAAAAATTGCTTATGTGGCACTCATCTGAGCTCCATATGGATTTTACATAAATTGAAAAACATTTGACAAAACGTTTATCCTCATTAAGGGCTTCTATCTCTGTTTTCCATATTCTCATTAGGCATTCTTGGCAATGGCAACAGTGCCTCAAATAGGGTTGGTTCCATTAGGAGGGTACTTATACTTGGCGGAAAACAAAGTTGAAAACATTGTGGGGTGGCATTTCAAATGACTCATATTAATTAAAATTGTATATAAATATTAAAGGTTTTAATATAATCATTGTCTCTTATAGTTCGAACAAATTTTTGTTTTTATTTATATAATTTCAAATCTTGGTGTTTGGTTCTTTGAATCATGTCATTGAGAATATGGATCAAAATCAAAACTCATCTTATCCTTTTGATTCTAAAGGGTTCTAGTTTTGGTCCTTATATTTAATAAGGCATAAATGGATTGAACTCATGCCAAATCGGCATAAAATTATATTCCTGTTTAGATTAATTTATTTTAAATACTTTTATACTAGACAGGGTAAGTAAGTATATGTAGATCGAGAATAATTTTGCCTGGGTATCTGTTTGTTTTAGATTTTCAGAAGTTGCAAAAAGATCAGTGAATGACATAAATAAGTGTTTATGGGATGTGAGAATGTGATCCCAAGCAAGCACAGTAGAAACCAAAATCCGCCATTTGAAACTAGAAAAACCATTTTGATTAAAAAAAAAAAAAACTAGAAAAACCCAAACTGATCAAACTTTAGGTACAGACGACAATATCTTTATCACAAACTTATAATAAAGGCCACACGTGATTCACAGCTTGTTAATCATGAAATTCCTTGGTGCTTCTCTAAATCTCAATGCGAGCTCCGTACCGCATAAATGGTCTGCATAACAGTGAGAACGACCAGAGCCGTACCGCTCACAACTCCGATGAACTTCCAAGGAGAGCCCAAATAAATATCTATGAAACTGAGAAGCATCCTTATTGATCCGCGTTGAAGCCATTCCAGAAAACGCCGCCAATAATGCCACGCCATTCTCAAAACTATCACAAACCATCCCGCCACACCTTTCACATTCGCTAATTCCTTCACATTCGCTTTGTTCAATTCCTCGCATAGGTCACTGTATCTCCCATCCGTCAGTTTCGCCCCCGTTACGATGCTTTGGAACATAATCAGCAAATCCTCGTCGTTGGCCTCCGTAACCACTTGTATGACTCCTTTCTCTCTAAGAAGTTGGACGTCATGAACTGAACACACCAAACCTTTGAAAAAAATAAGCGTAGGACGTGAATTTGTAGCCGACTCCCTCACCGATTTGCTCCCAAGCAATGAAATTCCTCCATTTGACTTCTGTTGCTTCTTTTATGTGCAGCGTGGGAATGATCAGTTCTCGCGTCGTCTCATTAAATCGTATTTCGAATTCGAACTTGTCCACGAATTCCGTTAGTGCAGAAGCCAAAAGTCCTGTTTTGTTACTGCCTGCAGTGTTGCCAATGTGGTAACACCTTCGTTGATAACTCCGAGCATAGTAGTAGGGTTAAATAAATTTAGCATGAACATATGAGCGTCATCACATGACTAATTGAAAATCGAACTGAAGGTATATAAACTTAAGTTATATCTTACCAAATTGAATTAAACTATTTCAATAGAAAGACAAACTCCAATATATATTTAATTCACTAAAGTCATCAAAACCATTCAATTTGAACCCAAGAAAGGGAAAATTTTAGTTTACCCAATGAAAGAAATTTTATTTCAGTTAAGCCCTAAAAAATTCTGAAATTTCACTACATCCCCTTAAGTCAAAATAAAATTAAGTTTTGTGGGTGAAAAGATAATAATACCCTTACTTTATTCATCCTGCAAATTGCCTTATTTGTTTTGTAAATGCCCTTATTTATTTTGTGTATTGTCAAAATATTTTTATTAATTCCCTGTTTCTAGTGAATCACTTTATTTGTCTTATGACTGTCTTTATTTATCATATAAATGCCTTTATTTGTCTTGTAAATGACCAAAATATTTTTATTAATTTCCTATATCTTTTGAATCCTTTATTTATCTTGTAAATACTTCTAAAAAAAATAAAGAAAGGGTATTATTGCCTTTTAACCCACCGAACTTATTTTCAATTTGACCTAAAGGGATACAGTGAAATTTCAGAATTTTTAGGAGCTGACTGAAATAAAATCTCTTCCATGGGTCTAACTGGAATTTTCCCAAAAAAAAAAAAAAAAGGATTGTGAACTTGAAGCTTTTGAGACTCAACTAATTCACTGAAATAATATAATATGATTACCTATAGAATGGTTAGTTTGTGAAGCCTTGATGGTAATTCCGAAGGCTTGGAGCTTTCTAGCGCAGCGCAGCAGTTGGGGTGGAGCTTTGCTGTGTTTGTATTGTTGTGCATAGGGATCATCAGGGGAGCACAAGTGGATGAGATGAAGGAAATGATAAACGCCTGTGGAGAAGTCGGCGCCGGCGCCGGCGAAGAGCGACTCGGCAAGTATTTGGGGAGAAAGTCTTTCTTCGTGGGAAAGTTTACGTAGAGTGGAAGTTCTTGTTGCGCAGCAGCTCCGGGAAGTTTTAAAAGTTTTGAGGATAAAATTGTGAGAAGGAGGAAAGGGATTTGGTTCTCGAGGAGCGTGAGATCAGTGAGAACACGCACCATCTTTTTCTTGTCATTAATATTGTAAAAATCAGAAGGATCAGTATCAGTCTCAGTCTCAGTCTCAGTGTTATTACTCTCGGAGAGCCTAAGCAGAAGCTCTAAGAGAAAGCAGGCATCAAGCAACATGTTTCCGGCAAGCTCCTCTGATGCCATTTCCGGCGAACTCAATATCACTTCACTTACTTGATCTCCGCTAGTCCGCTTCGCCAAAGTGGCCGCGTCTGCCCTTGTCATCCCTCACATCGCCCTTATTTATAACCACACTTGCTCCAAATAAGACACATGTCCTTAAATAAGTGCAACTTGTTTTTAGTCAATTGCGTCTCTTCTCTGAGTCTCTAACCATATGTGTGATTACATATATTCAACTACTCCTTTCTTTTGATCCATAATATAAATCACTTTAATTAAATTATCAGAACTAATAATTAGTAATTAATTTATTAAATTTATCTTAAATTGAAAGGAGCTTCCGAATTTACCCATATTAAATGAGACATTAAGGGCTTGTTTGGTTTGAAGGGAGGGGAGGGAAAGTGAGCGGAGGAAATTTTTTTTGTTTGAGTTGAATTTAAAAAAATTAGAGAAGTGGGGTTAACCATTTTTAATTAATTTTTCTTACTCTTTTATCTTATATATTCTCTTTATTAAAATTTTATTACCCCACTTCTTCAATCTTTTAAAATTCAACTCATAAAAATTTTGCCTCCCTCCCCCTCCCCTCCAAATCCCTCACACCAAACAGACCCTAAAGGAAAGAAAAAAAAAATACAAAGGGTCATATTTAGACATTAATTACATAGGTAAAATAAATAAATAAGCATTAATTTTTTCTAAGTGACTTTTATTGTGAACCGGATGAAGTATATACAAATATTTCTCAGTTCATTTAAAAGGCAAAATAGACTGCTTTCACACATAGTTAAAGATATAAGGTTATACACAATTGAAAATAAATTACAGAAAGTGTACAGGTTTGTACAAGGTGGTAAGACCCGATATGCAAGGTTACATAGGGCGGTGTCCTTAGTCTGTAAGACCTGTGTGTCTAGTACTGTGGTTAATGCCTAGTGTGATGACATTAGACCAATGTGTCTAAGGTAACGTTTTGAGGTTATTAGTCTCGATATGTATTCGGCAAAGATGATGGATTGTATTAAGCCATAAGACCTGATAGACTAGTAAGTCCTTAGGTCGGCAGAATGTGATGTGTCTGAAAATTGTGACTAGCCGAGGCTCAAGGCTTTAAGACCATTGTGACCAAGCGTTTTGGTGTCCAATGGTACCATGTCTCACATGAGGCGCGATATTCTACCATGGGAGGAATCTAACGAAGTGAACCATGCCCGGCTCACTAGCCCAACAGACCTCGTAAATGGGTGAGGGACATCCAATAGGCCTCGTTAAGGGGGTGAGGATTGGGCCGTTACAAAAAAAAAGTGATTGTGTGAATTCGAGTGAAATCCTGAAGAGGCTGTAAGGCCTATGGAACCAAGCGCTGTAGGAACCTGTGTTTGATTGCACGCTACATACTGTGTACAGAATGGATGATGAATGCTAAATACTATCTGAGATTAGTAATGGGAATATGACTATGGTGTTACATGGCTTATGAGCCTACATGTGATAATCAAATGAGATAGGATTAATCCCTAAGTTGTAGACGTTCAAATTTAGAGGACAAAATTTATTGAACGGGGGGAGAAATGTAATACCCCGAAATTTAGGATTTGAGGCATGAGAATAAGCCTAAATTAAGTGGACTGCTAAGCCCCAATTTAGCAGGAGCCCAAATTTATCTCGTAATGATTTCTATATCTTTAGGGTATTAAGAAAGTAAAGTAGTGAACTTTGGAGAATATAATTATGTTTTCGGTGAAATCACCTATGAGGTAGTGAGCTTGTCATATAATTTTGAATGATCAAATGATGAGAAAAAATTATGAAATTTTACAGGATGAAATTAGACATCCTAAGCTTTAATTTGATAGGTGATATGACTCAATTAGAGATATCTACAAAAAGATATGAATTTTTGAAGTCAGCACAGAAAAACTATGAAATTTCTGGAACAATATTTAAAGAATGAAATTCTGGGAATTTTGTGATTCCATTCAGCAAAATTCTATATTTTTCCTTAAAACTAGACTCAATAAGAGTTCTATAGCCTTTGAAATCACTCCAATTCGATATTTCTAGAATCAGTTATGATTTTTCAAAATTAGGGCAGAAAATCTGCCAGAATTTCCGAAAAATATGAAAATGGGAAAATAAATAAAGAAAATTGTAATATATGATAAAAAGCACTTTTGGCTTGATCTTCTTCCAGTTTCTGTCGTGCAAGTCAGCCATTAGGGAGAGAAGCTTGTGTTTGCATTAGAGAGAGAAGAGGAAGAAAACTCGCGAGGTAGGTCGATTTCCTTGGTGAATTCGTACCTAACGCGTATAATACTACTTCTAAGTTTCTCTTCTATGTTATTTAAGGTGTTTGAGAAGCAAATTTGGTGTTTAAGAGAGCTAGGGTTTCAGCCATATTTGGGAAAAGCCAGAAGGAGCTTGAGGTAACTTCCAAACTTTCGTATATTGCTTATTCTGCCTGTTGTGGACAATTTAATCGGTGAAATTTCGCCAAATTGTCTTTGGTTCTAAAAATGGAAAATGGGTTTGTGGGGATGTTATGCTACCAAAATTGATACTAAATGGTAGTTGTAACCTAAAGTAATAATCAATAAAGTGGTTAGGAGTAGAAAAGAACACGTTTACGGAGCCGAAACCGAAAAACCCAATTTTCCTCAGAAAACCCATATAATTCAGCCAGGGCTGTAAATGGGTCTTAGAGTTGGATTTTCAATGATTTGATGATTCCATTGAGTTCAGGAGGGAAAATTAGGCGGGGTTACAGTTGGGCACTTTTTCAGAAAAGGCCGAGAAAGCATAATTGCAGAAACGCCTCTAAAACCCTAAAAGTAGGGCTGCCAAGGGCAATTTTGTAATTTGACATTGAATTTGATAATTCTGAGTCCGGAAATGGATTCTTTGGGTGAAAATATGTAGGAATAGCCCATGTCAAAATATCGCAAAAAGTACGGTCGGACCGAGTACAATGGGGCCGGGGCGGGTCCTCGAGGGTATTTTAGTAATTTTTTAAGATAGACTCATATAATCCCAAGAAACACTATGGAAGTGTCTAAATAGTACATTTGACATTGTAGAATCGAATATGGAGCCCCGAGCTGTTTACACGTAGATCGAGGCACGCATTTCGAGGCGGGAAAGGGTTAAGGTAGGGGACTTACCTTACTTGCATGTATTTGATATCTTTGCTTGTGTAATGATGTATGTGATTGCTTTACTTGATTGTGTAGAGCATATTTGAATAAATGAAGCTCTATTTCTGTTTTCGTTGTGGCCATAGTCTTGTTGTATGAAACATTGAGCATGTAGAAATGTTATTATGGGGTATACATCTAGATAAAGCTAACATGTCATACACATAGCATCAATCATGCATGCATTATGGTATCTGTTTCCTGCTGAGATTCTCTCGAATCTCACCCTCCCCTACCAACAATTTAGATAGGAGACGACGGAAGATATACAACCAACAATGCAGAGTACCGTACGAGGGGATTACAATAGTGGAACGAAGACGAGAAGAAGTCTCCGTTTCACTGGGATGAGTTTAGACACCCTTGTAGCCTTGTGCGGCTACCTTAATCGTAAGTATCATGTACAAAACCCATGGGGAATTTATGTAATCATGCACATATTATCAGTATAGTTATGCTATTCCTATGTTGCCTATCGAATTACATATCATTTTCCGCAAATACTCTGGTAAATGTGAAATTAAAATAAGGGTGTGACAGGTTTAGTCTCAATTCAGCTCCGATCTAACCCATAGACCCTTGATCCAATACCCTGGCCGGTTCAGTAACCTATTTGGGTTTAATTACCTTGCTTGGTGGTGCCTTTGATGTCTTTAATTCTTGCGATGTGGCGCTAATATTGTTAAAATAGCTTATATGTCATATATTTTAAAATAGTTGATATGACAAATATACTATAATATATTTTATTGTGCTGAAAAAAAAGAGGAAAAAAGGGCATCAAAATGAAACGCATGAGCCTAAAAGGCATAACACATAAGCTATTTTCTGGCTCGTGTTTTTCATTTTGATGACCTTTTTTCCTTTTTTTGTCAATGTATATTATAGTATATTTACCATATATCTATCCTAAAAGGCATGACACATAAGTTATTTTAATGGTGATAGCGCCTCATCAGACGAATTAACGCCGTCAAAGGTGCCACCAAGTTCTTTTCAAACTTGAGGGACCAACAGTTATAAACAGAGTAAACTTGAGGGACCAAAACCACCAATTTCAAACTTGAGGGATCAAAACCAAAATAGGATCAAAATCCAGTGACTAAAAATTGTATTAACCAGAACGACGTTAGCGCCACGTCAAATGCATTAATGCTGTCAAAGGCGCCACTAAGTCTTTTTCAAACTTGAGGGACTAATGGTGATAAATGGAGTAAACTTGAGGGACCAAAACCACTGATTTCAAGCTTCAGGAACCAAAACCAAAATCAAGTCAAACTTCAAGGACCAAAAGTTATATTTACCGTTATATATAATACATTTTTGGCGCATAGTAAAGTATAAAATTCGCATCAATATTGATTTAACAAAATTTAAAATATAAAGATGATACTGATAAAAGAAGAACAGCAGTAAAAGAAAGTTGAAAACTTATGACTTAAACTTAGTTATGCATAATGGGATTTGTATAAAATTAATTATTTGAGTAAAATACAACAACCGCTCCTTTGATTTGTTCAAATTATAGAGACCTCGTTAGTCTAACTTTTACTATTGTTAAGAATATTTCATCAGAGATTCTGAAATACTTAATTCTATATTTTGTAATTATGTTGAAAAATAAAAATTGTTGCCCTCATAATCTAAACTTTTTGGCTCTCTCAACAAAAATTCTTATATTTGTAACAGTAAATAATTCTTTCAATTCCCTGCACAAGACATTTGGTTTGGAATTTTGTTTCGCTTATCTTCAAGATGGGTATAACGGATAAACTTTGTTATTTTTTTGGTTTTTTTAATTATAGTATATTCCATTCACCTTGTGTTAGAATAGAGATATTGGCATCTTTTGTCTTTCTCAGTAAAATGATTTTAAGAGGGTAAGGCATACGAAACTAATATAAATATAAATATAATAAGATTTTGTTGATATTTTTTCCTCGTGAGTTGATGGGCGGCAATAATATAAACAGAGAAACTTAACTCAAAGTTCATCTACAAGGCTGAAAGGCATGAAAAGAGAGTGTAGTTGTGTGATGCCTCAGTTACGTTAGGCTCATAAATTGGCTAGCAAAGGCCGTTCTTTGTTTAATGAAGCTAAGAAAGCAGCATATGGTGGATCTCTTTGGTTGGTGTTGAACTCCATCGATCATGTTTATTTCCTTTTTGAGGGGATCAAAGACCATAAAATAGGGCTGACATATATTTCATAAAAAGGGAAAAACGAAAAGAAATGAAAGAAAAGAAAAATTGTAGAAGCCTTTGTCTTTGTCTCTGTCTTTGGCTTCTCGAATTTTCTCAGAAACCCTCCAAATACCGCCCGTCTTTACTATATTGTTATTTACGCATCCCAGCGTCTTTTGAATGTCAAGGATCCATTCAGGGCATGAGTCTGACATTGGGCCTTACATAAACAACATCATTATGTTTTATTAATTAGTGAAAGAAAAATTTCAAAATAGAATACAATTGGGGGGAAAAAAATTACACCTGAAACTCAATATCACTTCACTTACTTGATCTCCGCTAGTCCGCTTCGCCAAAGCGGCCGCGTCTGCCCTTGTCATCCCTCACATCGCCCTTATTTATAACCACACTTGCTCCAAATAAGACATGTCCTTAAATAAGTGCAACTTGTTTTTAGTCAATTGCGTCTCTTCTCTAAGTCTCTAACCATATGTGTGATTACATATATTCAACAACTCCTTCTCCAGTCCATAATATAAGTCATTTTAACTAAATCATTATGACTAAGTATTGGTAATTAATTTATTAAATTTGTCTTAAAATTGAAAGGAGCTTCCGACTTTACCCATATTAAATGAGATATTAAAGGAAAGAAAAAAATACAAAGGGTCATATTTAAACATTAATTATATAGGCAAAATTGACAAATAAACATTAGTTTCTTTCTAAGTAACTTATATTATGAATAAGATGGAGTATATACAAATATTTTTCAGTTCATTTAAAAGGCAAAATAGACTGCTTTCACACATAGTTAAAGATATAAGGTTATACACAACTGATAATATTCATTTGTACCTGTCATTCTAATCCATGGAGATTAAGAAGGTACAACAATTTTTTTAGCATGCCTTTGAGTTTCTTATCAAAAATAAAAATCTTGTCATAATAATCATATTGATAATTTCTTAAATCTCACCTATAATGGCTACAAGAATAAAAGATATATAATCATAATGATAAATCATCGTATGAAATTTAAAATATGGAAGTACTGTACTATTCACCAAGCATGGTTCGTTTTGTTACTGATTTCAGATTCTAGAGTTTAGTCCTCTGATAGTCCATTTTTTTTTTTTTTTTTGGCCTGACTAATAGTCTCATTCAAACCATATTCAATTTCAAATTAAATAACAAATCACTATTTGAGCGACTACATTAGAATTCAATACCTAAAGCAAAGTTTGCAGTTTCCTTCTGAGTTTGTTACAATAAATCAAAAGCTTAAAGCGTCGTCTAAGCCTAATTCTGAATCTAAATCTTCCACATATCCAAGTCCCTAGTCCTGGTAATCTCCGGAATGATTTCTTCCTGGTCAACCTGTGCTTATTAGTATTCCCAGTTTTGAGGAATCCATTTCCAAAATCACTACCTTTTGAAGCTAACCCACTTTCTTTACCATCATCGCTTTGATAAAACTGTGTGTTGTGCATCGTCTTGATCATCACCCATGGATCCTCGTACTCACCTTCTGAATCACTACCCCACAGAGGTATAGGTTTTATCAATGGCGATCCACTGTAATATTCAAAATGTGTGGCCAAACTTGTATGTTCCATTTCAAACAATCTCCTCAGTGATCTGCTTCCTCCTTTCATCAATTCCAACAAGTTTCTCGCGAGGATGACGACGACGAAGAACAAGATGCAGCTAATGAGGACGATGATAACGAGGATGAATAATACAGAGATTTCTGGTGCTGTATAATCTTCCTAATCTTGTCTTTTTGAACTTGTATGTTGATTTGATCTTCATCAGTTTCTTCAGTAATCTCAGATAACATGTTAAGATATATGTATTTATGATCCGACTAAATCTTGGTGTACAAATTTAACTCTATGGAGATCTAAGACGAAGAGAAAAGGGACTGAAAATATATACGAACAAGGAAAAAGAATATTATATATATATGTGTGTGTGTGTGTGTGTGAAAAGCATTTTGAAAGAATAGAGAAGCCGGCTGTGCATAGAATTTGGCTCAGCTTTCATTTTCAGAACAGAAACAGACATGGAGAAAGACAAGGCTTCAACATATATAAACCCCATTGGACATTGAGGAATTTCTGCTGCAGAAGAATGTGTATATAAAGAAAAGTCCTCCCGAATGCAAACAAAACCTACTGATCTGTAAAATAAGTTTAATTTTGAGAGGCTCCATCATTATTGCAACAGAAGTATGGGACATATGGTAAAGACACACTGTATTTAATTAAGTTTCTAATTATGAACCAAACTAGATGACAATTCATTTTATTATTAATTATTTGAATTAAATTATCATAATATAAGTTGAACAATAAATAATAAATATTTAAACACCTAACAGAAGAACAAAAGTTGTCAACAAAAGTTGGTCCAATCGGTAAATGAGTTGACCCATAACCATAAGATTGTGGGCTCGAATCCCACCTATATGAGTGGAAGCATTCTTTGGCCCTAGACATGTTTTTTCTAAAACACCTCATATTACTTAAGGTCCGTTTGGTTCAAAGAAAGGGCCGGAAAGGAATGGACTAAAATGAAAAAGAATGGAAAATATTTTGCCACAGATATGTTTGGTTTGCCCGGAAGAAGAACATGGGTTAATAGATTTTTTTTTTTATTTGAAGAAAATGAGGTAGGAAAATGAGTCCAAAGACTATTTTGCCTATAAAGTAAAAATATTATTTAAATGTTTGTGGGACTCATGCACCCAATCACCTTTTCATATGATATTTAAGGTCACATTAAGGGGTTTTTCCGTTTTTGTGCCTTTAGACCATGGACACAATCTTCCAGGTCCATCTTCAAGCATGCCTGCTAATAGTCTCAAGAACAATGGATTCCAAAATAGGAGACAAAATTCTGAAACCCCTTATCGATTGAGGATTCAAAGTTCTCGCTGTCACACCAGATTTCCCCTTCATGCTCAAGGACACACCAGCTGAATCATGGCTTGAAGATCTCAACAATGGAGACAAAGATCCAGGACACATCCCATTATCTCAAAATCTTGCCAATCTCATAGGACTTGCCTTGTTGTACAAATATGGAGGTGTTTATATGGACACAGATATTTTAGTAATAAAGGACTTTTCAGGTCTGAGGAATGTGATTGGAGCACAAAGTGTGGACTCAGTGACCAAGACATGGAACAGAATAAATGGAGCAATTATGATATTTGACATGAACCATCCAATTCTGTTTGAGTTCTTACAGGAATTTGCTTCAACTTTTGATGGGACTAAGTGGGGACACAATGGGCCTTATTTGGTGTCAAGAGTTATAGAGAGACTGGGAAGCATATCAGCATATAATATCACTATTTTGCCTCCAAAAGCAGTTTATCCTGTAAATTGGTCTAAAATTGGGAGGCTTTATAGTAAGCCAGAGAATGAGACAGAATCAAGATGGGTAGAGGGTAAGATCTGAAAGCTTTATGAGGGAGAGACTTATGCAATACACTTACAGAACAAGAGAAACAGAGATTTAGAGATTCAAGAGGGAAGTGTGATGGCCACAATAATCTCTCAACACTGTTGTTTGTGCTGCCATAACAGATAGTTAAAAGCAGCAAGGTTACTTAGCTAAATAGCAAAGCCTTATTACTAGTTCCTTAAGTGTTAGGTAGAAGTGTAATTTTACACATGGGTTAATACTATTGTTAGTTCTTATAGTTTAATCGAATTTTGGTTTTGATCCTGTAGTTTCAAATAGTTGGTTTTGACCCTTTGGTTTCATAGGAATTTTGTATGAGTTTAAGTATAAGGATTTAAACAAAAGTTCGTTAAAAACATAGGGACTAACCATTAAACTAAGGCCAAATTTTTATAAAACTATAGGGACCAAAACCAATTATTTGAAATAAAAGAGATAAAAAACAAAATTCGATTAAACTATAAAGATTAACAATGGTATTAACCCTTTACACATTAAAGAATCCCATATTTGGCTCCTGTAGTCGAATGTTCTATGTGATGGCTTATGCTTGATGAGTTTATCTATAATTTCTTTGGAATGATATGTGATAGTGTGCATTAAACATTATTCTACCAACCCATTGATAAGTTTTGATCCAATGAGAAATGGTTGCAAAGCAAATCAATTTGCATGGTTATTTGGTATCAGAGCACTTTAAATAAACATTTTAAAATAGCCTAAGCATCAACCACGCGGGAAAAAAAGGAGCAGCAAGAATAGGATCATAACCATTATCTGTGGAACAAGTAAAGCACATAGTTAGAGGTTGAAAAGGGAAGTTTCATGGCAAGCTAAGATTATTCTCACAAGTCACAACACTCTTGTTTGTGATATCACAACAGAATCTTTGAAGCAGCAAGAGTTCTCTCACCACAAGATTATACTTTGAAGTTGTTTGACGACAAACTAGATGATAATGAACATGCTCTAAAACTCAATTAGATGGTGTTCCCTGCATTGAACAAAGCCTTATATATATATATATATATAAACAAAGTTATTTACTGCTTGTCAATAATGCGACTTCCTCCAGAATCAGTAGATGTATAATAGACAAAAATTATTAGCTATTTAGCTCTCTTTGTTTGAGGAGATAGTATAAGTTATTTCAATAACAAACTTACTTTTTCCTCACACTTTTCCCCCAACATAAAAAATCATGATGAGATCAATGATTTCGTCTTCTGCCTACTATTCATGAATAGTATTTTTATGACTTTAGATAATTAATAATTCTTAGAATATGAACCCCTTTGTTAGTCTGAACAAAAGAAACAATCGTTTCCCCCCTTCTATTTACCAAAAAAAAGAAAAAGAAAGAAACAATCGTTTTTTTATTTTTTCTTAAAATGTAATTTATTGTAAAAGATTCTCATGTCAATAGTTGAATATTATTGTAAAAGAATTTCTAAGAGTCTCAAGATCTCTGAAATTAATATAAAGTGCAACAACAAATTTGTGCTTTTCTTCCATTACGAGCATATTGATCGTCAATTGTAGGGGGAAAGAATATTATAACCTTAAATTGTGGCAAAATCGTTCGATTTTCTTGTACACTCCTTAGTCTCAAGTTAGCGAAGCATGAAAATGGAGATCCTCACTTTCTCTTTACTGTTTCTCGTCTCGTAGCTATGGAGGATCTGCCATTGTTGAAAGGCAGAGCCTAAGAAAAAGAAGCAGCAGCGACAACATCGTTTTCGCCAAGTTCGTGCCTCTTGCTTCTACACTAGGAGACGACGGTGGATCCCAAGAGGCAAACGCTGAAGCTGAAGGTCACGATAATGGACATCAAAGATTCAAACCAAATCCCTTGTCGGAGTTCGCCTACATCTCATCTTCCTCATCTCCTCTGCTTCTCAAGCAATCTATGGCCCTAGAAAATCATCAATTTTCCCCTCCTTCCGCTTTGAGTAAGAATTCCGCTGATACAAGACCATCTACATCCTCCATTGCTAGGAAATCTAATATCGATTTCGAGGCGCTAGATGGAAAAAGCAGCCAGGATCTCTCAGATGGTGAGTTACGATTTTTCAATGCTCGTTTTCTCTTTCTGCAATTTATGAAGCTAACTTGTTTGCTTAGTGAAATTCATTTCGAAAGAAGATCGAATTGAGCTGGGATCGATAGGTTTGATGGCCGCTGAACAACTATCCAAGAGACCAAAGATCGGAGGAATCTACGAAACAATAAGGGTTCATAGAGAAAGTACAGTGAAACGGCTTAGAGAACTGTGCAATGAGGAGCCTTCGATCGATGTAGGAATTGAGATGGCTGATGCGGCTTCTCTTTTGAAGCTTATGAACTCCTCAACTGATGAGAACATTGAGAGCGCAGGACAAAAGGCTCACAGAGGAGCATTATTGTTGCTTCAAGCAGAGATATCTTCTGAGAGCCAAAACTCGTTCAAAGATATCTTCTAATTGCCGGTTGCTTCAATTTGTTTTTCTTTTGGCGTAGCTAAGATCTCAGCATAATTATCAAACCGTTCTTCCAATACTTCATTTATGCTCAAGTGGACCTTAATTTTTCCCCTTTGTTATCTAACTTATTGTATGATACTGAATTACTGATCATTACGTTCAAAAGATATGCTTTGGTTGCAATCAAACAACTAAATATCTTTAGCAAGTGTTTCTGTATATGCATTTCTACAGATTCAATTTTCTGGGATCCTTACATATTCTTACATATGATAACTTGGATGATTGGCAATAGTTTTGCAATATGATCAAGTAAAAACTTCTATGTTGGTTCTCTGGCACATTCATAATATCAAAATCTTCTATAGCCTAATATAGACATTCTCTCATTAAAATGCTTCATAGTTAGTTGGAATCTGCAGATCTGCCTCTCTCTGCTCTAACTATGATGAAAACTGAAGATCACTGTGTCTTCTATCTGCCACAGTACTGGAGTTTATATGTAAAACTTGATCATCAAAATTTACTTAGCAGAATAATAGGTCTGCATAATAGTGAGATCAAGCAACAGAGCAGCAATCATTACTCCTATCAATTTCCATACATTAGGGATATGGTCACGAATCAATATCCTATAGCTGCGTTTGCAGAAGAACTTGATGAATTCAACAGACTCTGCAACAATGTCACATCATTATAGGGAACTTTCTCAAGGGGTTCACTGCCGAGAATGAGTTGAATTGCTCATACAGTTGACTGTAATTTGAATCCATTTGGTCTACCCCACTTGTGATTGTACTAAAGAATTGGAGCAAATCTTCGATGTTTATCTTGGTTCCTTTTACTATAACTCCATTTTAAATGAGGAGCTCAATATATTGAAGAGAACAGATCAACCCTTTGAAAAACAGAGCATAGGAAGTGAAATGCTTGTTGATTTCAATTCCACTCTGTTCCCAAGCGATGCAGTTCCTCAAGTAGATCTCTGTGGAGTTCACTATATGCAAAGGTGGAATTTCTTGTACCCCTTTGCTGAATCTAATCCCAAAGCCGAATCTAAGCATCTTTTTGCAATGTGCAGGTCGAATTGTAACCCCAGAAGCTAGTAGCACACCGCCTAAGTTCTTGCTGAGCTTGTTTCACTTTCTGTCCTTTGTCAACAAAGGAGGATAAGTTCAAAAGATGGAGAAAGTGAGCAGCACTTGAACAACGAATTAAAGGATATCTGAAGAGGGAAAGTGTGAGATTAGAAACGAGATGATCAGCGTCCCTTGTGAAGAGACAGGGAAAAAGTATCCTGGCCAATGTCTTGATAACAAAAAAAGGTATTTGGTTCTCAAGCAGAGTCAGATCCGTTAGAACAGAGAAGAGAAACTTTTGGTTATGAACTATAGGATCAGAAACATAATGGTGGGATTCACCATCATACCTGATGTTACCTCAATAGCTTGCTCGGACGGTGTCATCTAAGCCAAGAATGACAGTGCCACATTTGTCTAAGGAAGAAACAGGATTTTGGATTTGGTAAAGAAGGGACAACATGTAACGCCATTCGTGTTCTTCCATGGCAAGAAGGTGGCTCTCGGTTGCTCTGTGAACGGTTCCAATAGTGACGAGTTTAGGGGGTAGCTTCTTCATTGGGTTTTCGAAGTTTAGAGGGGACGCTGGGAATGCTGCTTATGAATGATTGAACTTCCCTGTGATCAAGAGAACTCAGTGTGACTTTGATAGAATGCATCCATGCACATTCATTTGGGGTTTCATCCAATGCCTGAAACAGAGGAAGCTCACTCACTGGTATAGAGCGACTAATTAAACAGAGGAACTTGCAAGGAATGTGGGATAGCGAAAGAGAGCAAGGGGTGGTCAAAGAGAGATTTTGATGATGGAAAGATATGGTTCCTTCAAAATGAATACTCCAAAAGTTCAAAGATCTTACGTGACAACTTTTGCAGGTGCTACTTGCTACCTGCTGCGTCCCACTGGACCTTTTCCGAACTGGGTCTAGATTTGTTGTTGGGCACTTGACCCCTTCTCTCTCTCACTTATCGCTTCCTTGTTAAGATCGCTTAGTGCTTTTAAAGAGTGAAGCTCCATTCTGAATCCGAGGCCCTCTTAAGGCCAATTTGTCCAACACCCTCATCTCTAACTTTCTATTTCTGGCATTAACCAATGTTACAGGATTAGTAGGATCTAACATTGTGTTGCTTTTTTACGCTCGTTTTGATTTTGCCTGCCATCTATCATTTATTTTAGAATTAAAACTTTTTGGCCTTATAATTTATCTTGATTTAAATTTTACTTCCTATAGTTTTAAAGGCGAGCTTTTGGTTCCTGTAGTGTTTTGCCGTTTAAAATCGTTAGTCTTCATAATTTTAAGAGGACCTAAATTTATTTCAGGCTGACGTTGTTAATTGCGCTTATGTGTTATTGACTTTGTGAATTTTGCTTACATGGCGTGATGACCGGACAAGATGAACTGAGACTGATGCTCCGACATGGATCGATGATGTGGATATGTGATTTTTTTTTTTTTAAAAAGGAGTTTGACTCCTACTAAATCGCACAGCACAGGGAAAGGGGTGAGGGCTTAGGTCAAACAGGGGAAAAGGGGCTGGGGAAAGGGAACTCGTTTCATTGAAGGTTGGCAGCGACTTCGGCAGAGTTCAGGCGAGCCGTCGACTTCGGCGGAGTTCAGGTGAGGCGTGGACTCACCTGAACTTTCGCTTTTGACCCCCTTGTTGCTGAGATCGAACACTGCCATGAAAAGAGGCAATGGGAAAAACACTACTCCGAGCTTTCTTTCAAAGATTTCGCTGCCGAAGACTCTGGCCCCGGGGAGGATCTCATGGACGGTGAAGACTATTTGAATGAAGCGGACAAGTTAAATGTTACCGACAGGTTGATTTTGCTCTTCCCCAGGATTGATCAAGACTCGACTGATGGGTTTGTCAGTGAGCACTATAATTGTTTTTCTTTATTGACCCTAATTGCAGATTCTGATCTGTTTCTAACTCTTATTTCTAGAATTAGAACTATAATTGTTTTCCTTTATTGACGGCGAAATGTGGAAATTGTGATGTTTTCTTCCGGATCTTTCCGAGTCTAAACCAATATCTGGGACTATTATTATTTGCCTTAAACCTTTGCCATGTTAGCACTTTACAATTCTTGACGTTTAGTTCTCTAGCTGTTGTCTTGAATTAAATGATGTTTTTGTCTTGAATGCTTCTTTTTACACTTTAATAGATAGTGATTTTTTGGGTTATGATCTGATATGAAATATAAGCCATGTGCTGCAATGAATTTGCTTTCTTATGGATGGAGTATAATTTTAAAGTTCACTCCCGTCATGAGTTTATTGTTTAATTATTTATACTTCATCTTGTAGGAGGGTGAAGCTACTGCTGATGTTGAAGAGAAAAAGAAAAGTAATAATGTGCTTAAAAGACTAGAGAAGCGCCAGAAAGATCGAAAGCTTGATCCAGACATTGAAGAGCCATTTGTATTTTGTGGCTGTCGTGAATTTACAGCAGAGAGCGCTTAATTGTTGCTTTGCCAATGTAATAGCCAACTCTTTTTGTTGCCAAATGATAGGTTCAGATCTGACATTTTTCCTCCTAAATAATATTAATACTTGCTATGCCCTGTTTTTTTTTTTAATTTCAATGTGCAAGTTATGGCGTAAAATAAGTTATGCCTATTTCTTAACCTTTCAACACAGTGCCTATTCCCAGTCACACAGAGTTGGGCACGAAATGGTATTTCAATTAGCCAAAACATACAAACAAGAAATAGCCGTCCTTCATGGTTCATGACTAAATTGTGCTTTCATATAAGAAATGACTGCACACTAAATTCTTTCACTACAAAATATAATTAACATGAATGACTATATCAAAAGTTTAGCGATTAGAGGTGGACTAAATTATCTTTGTTAATCTTGCTAAAGTATTACATCCAAGTAACCACAAATGTAACATCCCCAAGATATTTACACTAAATCATGGCTGGCTGCTCTTTGGAGGAGTTGCATTAATAGACTCTAGTATGTAAGAAGGTTGATTCGTAGTCCGTTTTATTGGTAGCTTGGGATGTTGTGTCTTTTCGGCTGGTTGCTTGTTATTTTGGGCACTTTTCTTGGGTTGCTTGCAAGTCCTCTCATTGTGCCTATACTTTTCACAATTGGAACACTTAAATGATTAAGGGATATGGAGGTAATTTGATCCAAATTTTAAATTCTTAATTATAACATATAACCTGATATATAATTTGTTAAGCGCAGTAATCCAAAGTAGAATTTTAGTAATTTAACTGTCTTTATATGAAATTTTTCTTAATTTAAAAGTGAATTTTAGTCATAAATATAAGACGTTTTTTCATTTTTATCTCTTAAGCTTAAGCCACCATGTGGAAGTGTGAACTCAAGTGCACATGTTGAAGCCTTTACTAGTTGAGCTATGATGAATCTATAATTTTTAATGGTAAAATTAAATGCACAGAATATTTGAATTCACAAAAAATAAATATAATATTTATATTATAATTCAATATATTTTATTATATAAATATATACTTGTATATAATTAATTTATATTATAATTTAATATATTATATCATGTGTGTGTGTGTATAATTTAATAAATTATTAATTTCTTCTTTTTAAATTTTTTAATTTTATGTAAATGTGTGTTAATAATTAATATATTTTTTATTCAAATGTATAAAAAGAATAATATAATACTAAAAAATTACAAAACTTTTATATTAATTCGTCAGGAAATATCCTGATGTCGAAATTTTTTCAACAGAATTACTGGCGGAAGAAATTCCCTGGCAGTTTTGTTTTAGTGATTTCTAAGACAATGAACATCGGAAGGGAGGGCGTTGGTTTTTGTGTTCATCTTCGTTATGTTCTCTCTAGATCTAGCAGCAGGTTTATTTTCACCGTAGGAAAATATGCAAGATGGGTCGCCCCCTTCCCTTAATATGAGTTTTAATTAACTTATTTGCAGTAATAAAAAAATAATTAAAATTAGTTAAAAATAATAAATACATATTTTTTTTTTCAATTATATCCTTATTTATAAAAAAGAGAGAATAAATATAATAAATACAGTGATGAGTAAAATTATAAAAAAAACATAATAAATATTTAGACAAACCAAAAATTAAATTTATTTTTTGGACACTACTACAGAACATAGATACAACTACCCTAAACGACGTCCCTTTTTAAAAAAGGGACGTCCAAAATATGGTCAGGTTCAAATTATAAAGATTGGCGCGTCTGATGAAGACCTTTAAACGTCATAAAAAAAAAAAAAGAAAGCCTTTAGACAGTTGGGGACGTCTAAAGGCTATCTTTAGACGTCCCCAGCTGATCTGGGGACATCTAAAGGTATGTTTAGACGTCTCCAGCACAGGTAGGGATGTTGAAAGTCACTCACATGCACCAGAATTGACATGACCGGTGCATGTGAGGATGTCAGACCCCTTCCTACTCCCCTGTTGCATCTATCTCTCCTCCTCCCACTTTACTCAATCACTCCCGTGCTGCATCTCCGTCCCCATCTGCACTTCTTTTTTTCCTTCTTTCTCCGTCCCCATTGCTGCATCTCCTCCCAAATTCATAACTCCGTCCCCATTGATCGGTCTCCTCTCCCTTTCTTGGTTTTTTAATTTCTTTCTCCAAAGCTTTACCACTTCCGTCACCAGGCCACCTTCTTTGCTCTGGGTTTGCAGAGTGTTTTCCCCATTGGATCTCCTCTCCACCACCGTCGGCCTCCTCCAAAGCTTCACCACTTTTCAGGTTAGCATTTTCTGTTTGATTATTCTTTGCTTTTTCGCTGATATTTCTTTCATTTATTCATAAAAAGAAATCTTTCTGGGATATTCAATATATTCTATAGTTCCTTACCGTGTCAATTTCCAATTCTTGGTCATTGAGATTCATGGGCAATAATACAGATTAATATTTAAAGATATATATTAGCTCCTCCTTTCTCCTTTCAAATAAATAAAAATGATTGAAAATCATAGGGCATTTTGAATAAGAGCACTCTGTTTATTATTCTGTTTATTATTTTATTATTCTTTTTATTATTAGTTTTTTTATTATTAGTTAGAGTTCTTTTTTTTATATTTTTAGTATAGTATATTTTTAGTATTAGTTAGATGTTTATTTTATTACTCTGTTTATGCGTTTTGATTAGGTTGATGATGGTAACTATTAGGTTTATTATGTGGAGGTTTATTAGGCGGATAGTTATTAGGATAGTATTGGATTTGTTTATTAATTTTATAATTTTAGTTATATATATCATTATAGTATTTTATATTATACCTTTTGCTTTTCTGCATTCTCTTATATTTGACAGAATTGGTTCATTTTCGCACTTGTTTTGGTTATACAATTGTGGATTCTCTGTAACAGTGAGCTAATGCTTTGAAAATAATACAGAGATGGATTGCATTTTAGTACATTTACATATGGTTCCTAAGTGATTATCTCACAAACTATGTGAATCAAAGTGACGGAAAGGAAAAGAAAAGAATTTGGCACATGATAATGCTTTTAATTAGTAGGGAAAGGAAAAGAAATGAGAAAAGAATAAAGAATAAAAAGAAACTAAAAAAAAAAAATCTTGTAGACTCGCACATTAATTTTTTTTTTTGCCATAAGACACACACATTAATATATATATTTAGTGCTAGAATTAGGCAATCTTGTTGTAACTTAGTGTACGGAGACATTAATATAAGAAATTCTCGTACTTGCATTTTTTTTTACAATTTTTCATTAAATAGATTTTAAATAGATTGAATAGAAAATAAAAATTTAACACGACATGTGCTGTTCCAAAATGAATAGGACTGCAATAAAAGAAGAAACATCTATAATCTTAATGTAACTTAAATAGATGGAGATTTGCCATTCGCTAATTGAACTTGGGAGGAATTTTTTGATGTCACATATCTCACTCATGGTACATATCTGATTTAATAATTTGGTTGCTAAAATATAAGTGTATTATGTTTGTGCTTGGTGCTAGAAGCTAAAGTTTTGTTTCATTTAAATTAAGCTGAGATGGTTTGTTATTTTGATTTTGGGATGTCTCACTTTTAAGAGGAAATGCTGTCAAAATTTTGAAAAACAAAATAGTAAATGGCATTCCTAGTGTTGACAATTATTCTTAACTTGAGCGTAAATGAGAATGACGTAGGTGGTAATAAAATGGATCATAGTTGGATGAATGCTTTGAGAACAAGTGAAGAATATGAGAATGGGGATGAAGAGTTTATTGAATATGCTAGAAGGAATGCTCCAGCCAGAAATGGCATGTATTTTTGTCCTTGTGTCAATTGTTTAAATGAGAGAAGACGGGATGTTGAAGTTATAAGGGATCACCTACTTTGTAATGGAATAAATCTTCGATATATAAGGTGGATATGGCATGGTGAGGAAGTAACTGATTGTCCGTCGCACAAGAAGGAAGCTGTGGATGTCATAAATGAAGATACAATGGAGAGAATGATTCATGATGTTGAGGTAGAATCCTTTGCGCAGTCGCATGAATATGACAGCCTGCGGAGTGATGCAGAGACACTGTTGTACCCAGGGAGTAAATACACACAGCTGACAGGAACATTACATTTGGTGAACTTAAAAGCAACTTGTGGATGGACCGATAGTAGTTTCACATTGCTGCTTGAACTGTTGTGTGATATGTTTCCAGACGATAATGTGCTTCCAAATCATATGTATGAGGCAAAAAAAATCCTATCTACGATGGGTATGGAGTATAAAAAGTTTCACGCTTGCCCTAATGACTGTGTACTGTACAAAAATGAGTATGAAGGTCTGAGTGAGTGCCCTAAGTGTCAAACTGCACGATACAAAGTGAGGAAATATGGTGGTTGTGGCGATGCGACAACTAAAAGGCAACCTGTAAAGGTTCTGTGGTATCTTCCAATAATATCGCGCTTTAAGCGTTTGTTTGGGACTGCAAAAAAAGCGAAGAAGTTGAGATGGCATTCGGATTATAGAATATCCGACGGAAAATATCTTCGGCACCCGGCTGACTCTCCACAGTGGAAGAAAATAGGTGAAATGTTCCCTGAATTTGGCAGCGAGCCGAGAAACCTTCGGCTTGGGCTTTGTATAGATGGCATCAATCCGTATGGAACTCTTAATAGCACACACAGTGCGTGGCCAGTACTCCTTGTAATATACAACTTGCCTCCCTGACTTTGTATGAAACGCAAGTATGTGATGCTTTCTATGATGATTTCTGGAACAAAACAGCCAGGAAACGATATCGATATCTACTTGGCGCCTTTGATTGAGGACTTGAAGAAGTTGTGGGTGGAAGGCGTAGATGTGTTTGATGCATATAAGAATGAGTCCTTCAAGCTACGTGCAATGATTTTCACCATGATAAATGACTTCCCTGCGTACGGACCTCTCAGGGTACAGTGTGAAGGGGCATAAAGCATGTCCGATCTGTGAAGCAGACACTCACTTCCACCAACTTAAACATGTAAGAAAAACGGTCTACCTTGGTCACAGGAGGTTCCTTCCTAGGTTCCACCCGTATCGTAGGTTAAGAAAGAGTTTTAACGGCTTGCTGGAGCATGGAATGGCTCCAAAGGCATTAATCGGAGAGAAAGTTTACAGTCGGGTGGAACGTATCAATGTCTTACTCGGTAAGAATCAGAAGACTTCGGGTGAGAAGAACATATGGAAGAAGAGATCAATTTTCTTTGATCTTCCATATTGGCGTAGTCTTGACGTGAGACACAGTATTGATGTAATGCACGTGGAGAAAAACGTTTGTGATAGCCTTGTCAGTACGCTTTTGCACATTCCAGGGAAGACCAAGGATAGGATTAGTGCGAGACTAGACCTTGTTGATATGGGAATAAGAGAATGGTTACATCCACAGCTAAGAGATGATGGTAGGAGGGCATACATGGAGCCAGCAGCACATACACTATCAAAAGCAGAGAAACAAAGTTTGTGTGGGTGTTTGCATGAAATGATGAAGATGTTTGAATTGCAGATGGCAACTACCGAGTGTAGAACCCATTCATCCCCGGCCTTCCACAGCACCAAAGGAAGTTACAACCAAGCGGAGGAACCACTTGGCGACCCTTCTCCCACTCCAGCGCAGGGAGAACCTGCCATCCTCTCTTTGGATGCCCCACTGCTGCGTGTAGTTGCAGATGCTCTCGTTCACACAGAAGCTACCACCCACCATAATCAGCAAATTCCACAGTATTTGCGTAGGGTGACTGTGACGTGTGTTCGAGAGGGGGAAGAAGGTACAGCCATCCCTATTCCTGATGACGAGGTTGCCACGATAGCTCAGGCGAGAGGATCTTTCATCCTTTGGCCTGCACATCTTATTGGCTTGTTACCACCAACACCTCCAATGGTATGGAACTACCTCACTTTTACTTGAGATGTGTTGACATCCTACTAACAATATGTGTTTTTATGTTCTAAAAGAACGAGCAGGAAGCAGAGAAATGGCCCTTCTTAGCACGACTGCAGTATATCTATAAAGGCATTCGCTAGATTGATTTGCATATGCCTACAGGGATTGTGGGCCAGGATTTAGAGTATCACTTTACAATTGATAAACAAGATCTTAAACAGCTCATTAAGTTCGAGGAGCTAGATGTTGGATGGGGCAAATTTGCAATCCTGTAAGTTTTTTATTTCCCATTTTTTCCTTCATTTAGTTAAGTTGATTTTAACTAGCTAATACATTCATCATTCTATTATAGCTCCTTCCGTCGTATATGCATTGACTCTCAGAGAGTTGATTTATATAGATTCTTGTCTCCTGCACATACGACAAGGATTGGGAATACATTGAAAAGAAGGACGAACTATGTGGGCTTCACATTGGCAGAGGACGACTATCGTTGTTATCTAGCACCGATTGTTCAAGGGTACACATTTTAATTTTGTGTATTTGAGATTTTTAATAAATAATTGCCTTGCCATCTAACTTCATTTTAATCTGTATATGTTGTGATAGTTATCACTGGAGTTTGTGTGTTCTCTGTCCTCGGTCCCACATTGTTTATTGGTTTGATTCCTTAAATAGAAGACCAGACAAAGAAACTAAAAGCGTCTTCAACACGTAAGTTATTTTTTTGTATTTCATTGCTTCTTGATTCTTGACTTAATGAATTATTCTAATTTATGTTGATTTTCATTTTAATGATAGGGCATGCACGACGTATCGAGCGCTTGGCGGGCCACGCGAGGTAGAAGATCCGAGATGGTTGTTTCCAAAGGTACGTAGTTTCAAATCAAGTTCTTTTGATTGACGGTCGTTTTAGATATGCCTTTATTGATTTTAACCATTTGCTTTTGATTTATAGTGCCCTCGACAACCTGGCGGCTGGGAATGTGGATATTATGTCTTACTTTATATATTTAACATCATTCAGAGTGGCATTACGACAGATTTTGAACAAGTAATCGCTTCTTCATTCTCAGAGGATAATATTCTTGGTGTTGTAATTCAATGGCAATTCATTCACTCCATTCATTATTTCATCTAAGCTTATTTTCTAATTTACAGATTTTTGACAATGAAGATGCCTACTCAAATGAAGACCTAAATATGATCAGAGACTTTTTGGCTGGACATCTTCTTCAACGTATACCAGAAGAGTAAAGTCTTTAGTAGTTTGTGTAGGACATACTTTTGTGGTAGTACATATAATTAGCGTTATTGTTGTTGGATATGGATTGGATTTAGTCTTGGTTATTGTAAAAACTGGGACTTGGATATAGATTGTAGTGTAGTTTGTGTGGTTTGAAAGTTTGTGTGGCATGTAGTAGACTTGGATATAGATTGTTGTGTAGTTTGTGTGGTTTGAAAGTTTGTGTGGCATGTAGTAGCCTTGGGTTGATCACTGTGTTTGTTGTTGTTTCCATTCTGCTGAACTGCTGTTGTTTTATTCTGTTGTTGGAATCCTATTTCTGCAGTTTACATTTTCCAGACAGTGCAATATATAAAATGTCCATTTAAAAAAAAAAACTTTCAACGTCCTTAATAAAAAAAGGGACGTGGTAGAGTGGATGGCGACACTTTAGACGTCCCCAGTTCCACTGGGGACGTCTAAGGTCCCCACCTTAGACGTCCCCAGTGGAACTGGGGACGTCTAAAGTCTGCCTACTACGCCCCTTGTTTTACGGACGTTATTGATGTTTTTTTCTACGACCCTCACATAGACGTCCCTCTGTTTTCAGACATTAAAAGGCCAAAAAAAGGGGACGTTAAAACCCTTTTTTCTAGTAGTGGGAGCACACTGATTGACAAATTTGAAACTTAAAGGAAGAAAGGGAGTACAATTTATAAATTGGGTGGCAGCAATGAAGTGATGCAACTAATTTGAAAGTACAGTGTAATTGACTTGGCTCAAACAAAAGGAACAGGGGTTTTTATTCAACAGTCAACACTGGCATCCAAGTCAACATACTAAATGCCCTACATGCTCTTGTAAATCTCACTTTTTTACTGCACGTATTGCATAAATGGTCTGTGTAATTGTTAGACCAAGCACAGCCGCACCGACAACAACTCCGATGAACTTCCAAGGACTGCCCAAATAGGTATCTATGAAACTGAGAAGGACGCTTATTAATCTGCGGTGAAGCCATTCCAGAAAACGCCGCCAATAATGCCACAACATTCCAAAAATGAGGACACAACATCCTCCCACACCATTCACCTTGGCTTTGTTCAATCCCTCGCATTCTTGTCTGTATCTCGCATCCCTGCGTTCAGCCCCGGTTACGATGCTTTGGAACATAATCAGCAAATCCTCGTCCTTGGCCTCCGTATGCACTTCTATAACTCCTGTCTCTTTAAGTAGTTGGATGTCATGAACAGAACACACCAAACCTTTGAAAAAATAAGCGTAGGACGTGAATTTGTAGCCGACTCCGATCAACCGACCCATTTGCTCCCAAGCAATGAAATTCCTCCATTTGACTTCTGTTGCTTCTTTTATGTGCAGCGTCGGGATGATCAATTCTCGCTGCGTCTCATTAAATTTAATTTCGAATTCGAACTTGTCCATGAATTCCCTTATTGCATCATAAGCCATATTTACTGCATCAGCTGGTTCGTTGTTGCCTGCAATATAATGTTGTAAATTTGAGCTAGCTGGCTTTTAAAGATGAATCACTACGTGCTACTCCCTCCTGTCGTTATTAAAAGACATACTTGTAGAGTTGAATTCCCTTACAGAAGAAGAAACCACATTTCCTGTAACAGGTTCCACATTTACTGCCACATTTCCTGCAACAGGTTCCACATTTACTGCAACAGGTTCAATGTTGCCTGCAATACAATGTTGTAAATTTGAGTTAGGTGGCTTTTAAAGATGAATCACTACGGCTACTCCCTCCTGTCGTTATTAAAAGACATACTTGTAGAGTTGAATTCCCTTACTGCAGAAGAAACCACATTTCCTGCAACAGGTTCCACATTTAGTGCAACAGGTTCGTTGTTGCCTGCAATACAATGTTGTAAATTTGGGTTAGCTGGCTTTTAAAGATGAATCACTACATGCTACTCCCTCCTGTCGTTATTAAAAGATATACTTGTAGAGTTGATCTTAATCCTAAAGATGAGGTAAAGTATTCATATTTATCAATATATATTTTATTAATTTATCCCTATTTATACTTCTTCAACAATAATCAAGAAAGATAATAAAAGAAGAGATTAAGGAAGATGATGACTAGGATGCTTTACAAAATAAATATCTTATTAACTAACTCCCTTAATTTTATTAAATTAGACAAATATGTCTCATCATATCCCTATCACTTATCGCTCAAACAGTATATGTGTATATATATAGTGGTAATAAGGTTGAATTACTTGGACGACATGTTATTTTGATTCCGAGAGCTTGAAACTTTCTGGCGCAGCGGCACAGTTGTAGTGGAGCTTGTCTGCGGTAGTCTTGGGGCCGATAGGGATCAGGGGAGCACGAGTGGATGAGATGAAGAAAATGGTACACTCCATTGGAGAAGTCTGCGCTGGCATCACATTGAAAGAGTGAGCGGGCAAGTTTTTGGGGAGAAAGTTGTCTCTCTCCATCGTTAACCAGCTCAGAAAGGGCACGTAGACCGGCAGCTGGTTGTTCTTCTTGTCCCTGAGGAGGAGCAGCCTCCAGAATGAGGATTCTTGACAAAAGTTTGAGAAGGAAGAAAGGGATTTGGTTCTCAAGGAGGGTGAGATCTGTGAGAAGACGCGACATCTTTTTGTGGTCGTCGATATAATCAGGGATAAAATTTTGAGGAGGACCAGTAAGATTGTCATGGAGCCAAAGCAGAAGCTCAAAGAGAAAACAGGCATCCAGTAACATCATTGTGCAGAACTGCTGTGATGCCATTTCTACTTTGTCCCCATAGCAAGGTCGAATTATACCCTCTGATATTTTAATGACCCTACTGTAGCGACGAAGAAGGGTGGGCCTTAGACGCCCAAGAAGGTTGTGCATGTAGTGCCATTTGGTCAATTCCATGGTTTGCAGGTCAACTGTGGTTCCCCTGTGAAAGGGTCCCATGGCCACGAACTGAGGCCTGTAGCAGTTGATTTTGTCTTCATTGGCTTCCCGAATTTTGTTTGGAACCCTACAAATACTGCCCGCCTTTAATAATTTCACCCTCACGCATCCCTTCAGCGTCATTCGAAGGTCAAAGTACCAATCATCTCGGCGGCGTCCGTTCCAAGCATCATAATCCCTCACTGACATGAGGCATTACAAACAACATTGTCAAGTTAATTAGTGGAAGAAAAAACAAAGAAAGAAACAATGACATCCGTAGCGGGAAATTAATTGAACAAATTGCAATGTACTCACACTCTTCCACAATTTCTTCTACGGAATCCTCTTCCTCCCAAAAACGATCATCAACTGAAAGCTCAGACTCAATGTCGGATGAGAAAGAAATTTCCTCCTCATCAACACCTGGAGCCTGCAGCTCAATGTCCGGGGGGTGATCTGAGTGAGAACTTCCCTCCGCAGAGTTTGACATATCACACCTGGACTCAAGGCTTAAACTCAATATCACTTCAACTTGGTGCGTACTTGTGAGCCTCACATATTGCCCTTATTTATAACCACCCTTACCCCCTACTCTTTTTCGGATCCGGGGTGCCTGCTGTGCGCTAGGTGCTGCGCACCCTGCTGCGCGGCAAAAATGGGATGTTTCCCAAATGTTTTTTTCTTGTTCCTTTTTATCATTATATTCTACATAAAATGAGTGACATTTTAATATTTTATGGGAAAAAAATGGAACTATTTTCAATTTTTTATGATTTTTTAAAGATATTTCAGAAAAATAGTACAATTTTATTTTTTACTTTGAGTGATGAATATTTGAAAAATCATAAAAAATTGAAAATAATTTCATTTTTTTCCCATAAAATATTAAAATGTCACTCATTTTACGTAGAATATAATGATAAAAAGGAACAAGAAAAAAACATTTGGGAAACATCCCATTTTTGCCGCGCAGCAGGGTGCGCAACACCTAGCGCACAGCAGGCACCCTGGATCCCTCTTTTTCTACCTGCTTTTCCTCACTCCAACTCAATTACAATATTCACACTTTTTTTAGGCCATGAGGGAGACATCAGTGACCTCCAGCTAAATGTCAAATCTCTCCCACTCCCCTAATTTAAAGAGTTTTAAATAATTAAGTATGCTAATGTTTAAATAAATGATTTTTCAAAAATATTTCACATAAATTAATAAATTTATAAAAAAAAATCTTGAATTACATTCACTAATTTATTGGAAAGATCCAAGATAGAAGTGAGCCGGGATTGCTAGAAACTAGGGTGAGAAACGTCTTCCTTGATCGCTTTCTCCATTTTCTCTCTATTTAGTACACCCACTATTAGATCAAGTTTTAATGGTTAAAATTTAATACTATATAAAAATATTATTATAACATTAAATATAATGAAAATCTACCATAATAAATAGAATAAATTTCAACGGTTAAAACATGAACTAACCCTAGATACACTAAATTGAGAGGAAATAGAGAGAGTGATAAAGGGAGACACCATTCCCCCCCTTAAAACTGGATCTCATGGAGAAAGTAATATAGTGAAGAACCAGCTGAAATTCTTGTGCGGTATCTTTTGAAGCTTACAAGACCCTCTTGTGATGAGATTGAGAGGGCCATGAAACAGGCTGTGGAGGCCGCAGAGATGTTGTTTGATGCGGAGAACCTTCCAACAATGGAGTGCAACTATCCTCTCAGGGCCAAAAATTAACAGTTGTTTGAGAAAGTCCTGTAATTTATACCTCCTCCAGTCCTAAATATAAAATATAATTAATTTTTTTGAAAATATAAAAAATGCTGGTTAAATTACTTTAAAATATTTTTATTTATCGTTTTTTCTCTAAAATATTTTGCCTAATTCATAAACTGATATATAATCTAATAATACACATCATATAATATGATTAAGTAACTTATTTAGCTTCCTTAATCTCTAAAAAAATCAATTCAATCTTATATTTATGACAGGAGGAAGTACCGCTCGCAGATGATCTGATAATAATAAGTTTAAGTATATGCAAATGCTTCAATTACGCTCTTCTTGTAGTCTTATTTCTCTTTATAATTTCCCTTTGTTCCATTATCTTCTGGCGTGGGAGAAGTTTCTCGCTTCTGCTTTATGAATGAGAGGATTTTTTTTTCCCATTCTCTTTGCCTTTTTAGGTTTCTGCGTAGACTTGAAGCTAGGGATCCTCTTTGCATTGTCTGGAATCAATTAAGAATCATATCACACAATGAAGAAATATATAAATCATCACTATAAAATCTGTTACATGATTAGATATGGGTAATTATGATTTGGATCCTGACTCTTTTGTGCACGCGCGCATATGTTGTGTGTGTGTGTGTATCAATCCAGTTTCTCCTAGCTAGCCATCATAGAAAATGAAACACAGGGTCTGATTAATTGAAATTTAGCCCTTTCTTTTTCTCATTAGGATTGTACTCATCACCGCAATTAGATTTAAACTATTCAAGTCTAATTTGATTTGAATGATCAAATTTAAAATTTTTAATATGTGATTTTTTTAAAACAATAAAATCATTTTTTAGAAGGGATAGTTATAAGAATATATTTATTTTAAATTTGATATATATTAAAATAAGAAGTTATTTAAATTATAAAAATTAAATTAAATTAAATACCATGAAAGGAACCGGCAAAGTTTCAGAATCAAATACCACTCTGGTCTTTATAGTTGGTAAAAACATTTTGGTCTCTGATACAAGTCCACCTTGAGAATAATTAATGACTATTTTCCAATTTTACTTATGCTGAATGAAAGAAATAAGTAAGAGAAAATGTATAGAATTTTTTTTAAACACTTATTGAATAACAGTAAATTTAAAAAAGTCAATCAATTTATAAGATATATTAAATGTCTTAACATCCATTTCCTTTTACCTGAAGTTTGGTTAAACTGGATTTATAGCTAGTAAGTACTACAATAGTGTGTGTAACTCACGTTGCAATTCATTTATTATGTCGATGGCGTTATTGTGTTTGTAATTAGGCAAGACATTAAAATTTAAAAATTTTACAATATAATCAAAACTAATCAATTGGAAAAATTAAAATAAAGGACCTAGAGAAAATCATATTTATTATAAAGGACCATAAAAATTGTAATTACCTAGAAGGATCAAACATTATAATATAAATTTTGAATTACTAAATTAGCCCTAACTAAACTTCCTGCATTATTTCTTGTATTCATAATTAAAAAATAACTAAAATCAAAACTAAAACGGTCCATCATTATCATATCTTTTTTTTTCCACCAAGTTTCATATTCATGTAATCAATACATTATTTAATTGACAACAATTAAACTCATATTTTTTTAATGTTTTTTCACAAAGTTCCATATTCATTTAATCAATGTATCATTTAATTATTTATATTTTTTTAAAAATTTTATCAACATTAAATTAATTTTCTTAACAAACATAAATTTTCTTCTAAAATGAAAATAAATTGTATAAACCTTTTTGGTATAACATATATAATAAATTATAAAATACCTTGAGTTTTTTTCGAATTATATAATTTTTATTTTTAATTTTTTTGTTGATTTGTAAGAAATTATAATTTTTTTGTAAAATTAAAGAATATGTAATTTTTTCCATAGATATCTATGTAAGTTATAGAAATAAAAATTGAGAAAACTTTCTTTTAATTCAGTAAAATTTAGAATTTTGTATTAGTTTTAAAAATAGAATGTAGCAGAGAATGTAAGAGTGAACGAAAAAAAATCATGTAGGGGCATTTTTACTATTTTCATTTTTATATTTTTACATTCAATCCTTCTAAATAAATACAATTTTTATGTTTATTATCAATAAATATCTTTTTATCTAGGTATTTCATTTTTATATTTTTACATTCGGTCCTTCTAAATAATTACAGTTTTTATGGTCCTTATCAATAAATAGTTATTGTGTTTTTAATTAGGCAAGACATTAAAATTTTATAATATAATAAAAAATTATCAATTTTATAACATATTATGTATTTTTTAAAATATATTAGAATAATTTTTTGGTTGTATAATTTTTTTGACAAATATAAATATGTAAATAATTCTTATGTTAGAGAGGGGTATTTTGATCCAAAAAATTTTGAGAGTCAAACTTAACGGCTCACTAATAGTTCGATAAACGGAAAATGAATCTTAAATATATAAGGAAAGTTTTGGTAATATATATTTTGATTTCAAGAGAGGTTTACATGAGTTTTCAAAATAGATGGGAGATCTATGTAGTTGAGTCAAATTGAGTGATGATTAGTGTATTTTACTCTTATTATAATAATTCGCATTATAATACTCTCCCTTATATTTGCAACTCATTGGCCGGAAAAAAAAGTTATAATTTCCCCAACGCTCAATGGTTTACTCTGACAGAATAATATTTCATGCGTTTTTATTATTTATTAGTGGTCCATTTAATTACACTGCATACTGTTCCTTGAAAATGGCTTTACGTTTAAAAAATGAAAAATTATCTATAGGTCCTAAGTGAAAAATTAAATATAAATAAGGTTTCTGAATATTATTTAATATTGATAAATTTCAAGGGATTATCTAATATAGTAATATTTACAATTCAATTTGTGTCATTAATTTACAAGCCAAATTTATAAAGATGCATTAATGCGCCAATATCCCTTAGAGATTCTACAAGGTGTGACGAATAATAAATAGTTATATGATTAAATCCTAAAGTTATAACTGATATTAATGAAGCTTACTTACTTTATATGGATAAGTAAATTTTATCTTGTTGAGCGTGGAGATGTTTGCTAAGTCATTAAGAGTGTGCTTGGTATGAAAAATTTTAGAGGTCCTCTCCCTTTATTTGGAAAGATAATTTTTTTAGGCGGTCCCTTCCCTCCCACGCCTACCTCCAAAATTGGGGGATTAATCTGGATTCTTGTTAAATCTTTCAAATTAAAAAGAAAAAGAAGGTAGGTCAAGGACACTGAATGCTGTAAAAAAAAAAAAAAAACCAATTAGGCTAACCTACCATTGATGGGCAGTTCAGGCCAAATTAATTCAATAAACGTTTTTTGCAGATATTCTCAATTAGGATTGACATCATCAAATCTAACACAGTTAGATCACTATGAAAAAAAAAATGCACGAAACTTAGGCCAACTTATATTAGATCATTATGTCCATTTATCCAATTAGATAGTGTCACCTCTATTATTTTTTACAAGTTAGCATTTAACCCCAAATTCAAAGTTAACCTCGTTAGTTCTGGATTTTTTTTAAAAAAGAAAAATTCCTAGAACCAACGGAGTTTAATAGTGGGTTTGGGGTTAATTGCTGACATTTTAAAAATAATACAGGTGTCACTCTCTAATTGGATAAATAGACATAATGAACTTATTTAACTTGACCTAAATTTTGTCCTAAAAAACATCACACCGAATTATCTAAGACTTTTGTCATTATAATTATAATACTCTCTAATAACATGTGACTTAATCACCAATTGTTCCCCCCCCCCCCCCAATTTGATAAGGATATATATCCCAAAGCCATTTTTAACTTGAAACTAATATCTTTCGAGGAATATACCACTAGATAAGGGTTGGCTACATGAATTACATGATTCCCTTATTGATAATCTTTGGATAAATTATTGATTAAGAGATTCTATTCAATAACTTCATCGAGTGTTATCTGTAATCTTCTTCTACCCTGTTTCTGATGACCTTATATTGCTTGATAAACCCTCCTCAGTCCTCACTACCATATTCAATAATCTTTTTCGAATGTGTTTGAACAACATCAAATATTTTTTTACCATTTTCTCCTCTATATATGCCACTATGATGCTTCCCCACGCACGCACGCACGGATCTTATCTTGTTTTTTTATATGAGTACATATCCATCTGAAAATTCTCATCTCTCAAAATACCATTGGGTAATTGTTTCAACATATATCAAAAGTAACTTAACAAGGTAACAATCATTTGAAGTGCATTAGTAATTTAATGTATTTGGTATTTCATAATTTGATCACAGCTTTTAATTGATTAAATAATAAAATGCGAATAAAATTCGGAAAAATTACTCATGGTATCTAAAATGCCAATTACTTAATTAAGTATAACCTTTTTTGCCAGCAACCGAACAAAATCTTAAATTACCGTCTGGTGTTATGCTAATGACCACAAACACGAGATAACATATTATATCGAGCACGAATTTTTGTTTTTTCTTATATGATTAAGGATACTAATTCCTTTCGAGGTTCATAATGCAAAAAGGTTTTCATCTTTTTTAACAAGTTTCTTAGGGTACCAATTTGTGTTCTGATTTTTACGAAGGTGGGGCAGCTCACTGGTCACTACCCCATCAACCAATAGCTTGCTTGTTTAATATCCATTATTAAATTGCCATTAACTATGAATATATAGTTAGTCCTCCATTTCCTTGTATGATCACAATCAATACAGAATACTTGTAGGAAAAATTTTATATAAACCAAAATTACTTCATCTGGTTATTATTATAAGATATCAACTATCAATTTTCCCAAACCAATAAAAACAGTTAAAAGTATTATAGTTGTCCTAAAATTTAAGTGATTTTTAATATTACCCTTATCAACTACACTAAACTCAAATATCACATTAATTACTATTTTCTGTCACTATCCTAATTAAATATATATGGACATACATGAAAAAATAATTTTAATACTCTTTGAAAACTTACAAGTGCTTTATAAAAAAAAATCAAAAATCCTTATTAATTGGTGTATTATAATAAGGATTAAACAGAATATACACACACACATGACAACTATATATATATAAACAACTAATTATGTCTGAGAACTTGTAGCTCAAATAACACCCCACACATTCCTTTTATGGAGAAGATTGTGATTACCATACCCAAATTAAATAGTGAAATAGAGGGTTTTGAACAGTTAGAGCACCATACCTTGCACTTATTTATGATAACCGTTTACAGTAACTACTTGAGGAAGAGCGGATCTGGGGTAGGTGCTGCCCCTTACTGTCCTTAAAAAAAATTTTCGTGTTTCTTTTTATCATTAAATTTTACATAAATTGAGTTATATTTTAATATTTTATAAGCAAAAAATGAGGATGTTTTCAATTTTTTATGATTTTTCAAAGATTCAATACTCAAAGTGAAAAAGAAAATTGCACCGTTTTTTTATGAATATTTAAAAAATCATAAAAAATTGAAAACAACTCTATTTTTAATATTAAGATATCAAAATATCATTTATTTTATATAGAATCTAATGATAAAAAAATACACAAAAAAACACTTAGAAATCCCCTCATTTTTTAGGGACAGCAAGGGGCAGCACCTACCCCACATCCGTTCTTCCTCAAGTTGTTACTGTAAACGCTTATCATAAATAAGTGCAAGGTATATTATATGTTTGGATTGACTTATTTTTTAAGGCTAAGCATTTATTATATAAGTCAGGGTAAAATTCCTCTTACATACTTATCTCGTATATCTTGAATCACGATTTATAAATATTTATTATCTAAAAATAAGCTATTCTAAATAAATACCTAATATTAATATTGTGACTACCGTCTTCAAGTTGCCTTTTGTTTGGATCGGGAGTCTTCAGATTTCGCTGTTACTAAGTTGACTCTTCAAGTCGCTTTTGTCTGCACTAGTCCAGCTCCCAATGGTATAGGTTTGTTTTCTCTCAAAAAATAAACAAAATTATATGTTAAACGAAAGAAGAAAAAGAAAAGACAAAGACCACGGACTTGTAATTTTTGAAAATGTGGTCTTTTTTTTTTTTTTTTGGCCAATTATAATAAATGCCAGCTTTCTCTTCTACGGCACACTGCTCGAAAAATTAAGCAAAAGCAACTTGAAGACTCAACTTGGTAACAGCGCATCACTACAGAACAAGAAAAACATAATCTGAAGACATCCGATCCAAACAAAGAGCAACTTTTTTTTTTTTGATCGGAAAAACAAAGAGCAACTTGAAGACTCTAGTCAGAGCACTATATATATTATATACCTTGCACTTATTTAATTGTAGCTCCTTAAAAAACTTGACAAAAGATTCCACCCACCAACAACCATGTGTGTAAGTGTGTTTATATATTTATATATAGCACGATTAAAGTAAGTTTTAAATCACTCACCCATGCCTCAAAAAAGCGCGCGCACACACATTTGTGTGTTTGGGGACCCCTTTAAACCCAATTGAATATCATAAGCTCAATTTTCAATTGAGAACTTAAATTTTGAATATTTGGAAAGGTCAATTGGTAATTGAGTTTTTGTCAAAACCTAATTGGTGAAAGCTCAATTGGGAGATGCTAGAGAATAGAGGTTTTTTTTTAAAGCTACTGGCATTTTATGCTAGATTGGGTTGTCTAGAAATTAATTATATGATATTGATTTTTCTCATAAAATATTTTTTAAATAGTATGTAGTATCAAAAAAATATTTTTTGAGTGTTTTTAACCCCTTAAAATATTTTTCTAGTTGCACCCATTATTTAGTGTGTTATCAGACTGATTGCAATTTTACTCACTTTTTAGTTGTACCCACTCAAAAATATTTTTTGAGTGTTTCTAACCCCTTAAAATATTTTTTTTTGGGTGTTTTTAACCCCTTAAAATATTTTTTCAGCTGTACCCAGTGTGTTATGAGACTAATTGCAATTTTACCTTTAATGTACTTTTTCAGCTTCAAAAATTACTTTAAAATATTTTTTTGGTGTTTTTAACCTCTTAAAATATTTTTCCAGTTGTACCTAGTGTGTTATCAGACTTATTGTAATTTTACCCTTAATGTATTTTTTTTGCTCCAAAAATCACAAAAAATATTTTTTTTGTGCTTTTAACTCTTTAAAATAATTTTTTAGTTGTACCCAGTCTTAGGAGACTGGTTACAATTTTACCTTTAATGTATTTTTTTTAGTAGTGAAGAGCACCCAAAATTTAGAATATTGATTTATTAATTTCCACCCACTCTGAAATATTTTTAGTGGCACCTAATATTTTAAAGTATTTTTTAAATACTTATTTGATTTTTTAAATATTTTTTCACCCACTCTCTCTTACTGTTATCACAAAAGTCACTTGTGCTTAAATCAATCCAAACAAATTTCACTTTTGCAAAAGTCATTTATACAACCGCCAATCCAAACATAAATCACAATACACAATCTAATTTTTACCAAAAGTATTATTACCAAAAGTCCAATTGAAACAAGTTCAATTACCAATTGTTGATCCAAACACATAGTATATGTTTGGATTGGCTTATTTTTTAAGGCTAAGCACTTATTACGTAGGTAAAGGTAAAACTACTCTCATATACTTATATCGTATACCTTGAATCACGATTTATAAATATTTATTACCTAAAAATAAATTATCCCAAATAAACACGTAATGCTGTGACTACAGGCTTCAAGTTGCCTTTTGTTTGGATCGGGAGCCTTCAGATTTCGCTGTTACTAAGTTGACTCTTCAAGTCACTTTTGTCTGCACTAGTCCCAGCTCCCAATGGTATAGGTTTGTTTTCTCTCAAAAAATAAACAAAATTATATGTTAAACGAAAGAAGAAAAAGAAAAGACTGTTATAAAAGTATATGTAATAATAAAGAAAATTGATAGGATTCAGAGAAAATTGATACAATTTCTAGAGAGAAGTTAGAGAGATGTTCTCATTCAGTTCAACTGAAACAATCGATTACAACCCTTTATATAGAGGCAGAAATCTAACCCTGGTTGCATAACCATGGTTATATTTAACCCTGATTACATGACCATGGTTACTTTATATCGTCTTTATGTCCTTGTCTTCTTTTGCTTTTGCTTTGTGTCAAGTCATCTTTTCTTCTTTATGTCAAGTTGACTGGAAGAATAATATGAGTCAATGGACATCCACATATTTAATATTCATAACACTCCTCTTGGATGTCCATTATGAATGTGCCTCATTAAAAACTTTAACTAGGAAAAACCTAGCCAAAGAAAAGAGTACATCATTCATTGATACACCGTCGAGTGCTACCTCATTAAAAACCTTTCTAGGAAAACCCAGTGGGACAAAACCTAGATAAGGGAACAAGAGTACAGCGTGTATCGACTCCCCCTCTTGATAATATCAGTTGAAATCTTTGAATCTCCGAAGACCAATATCATGAACAAGTTTTTTAAAGATTGTACCTGGGAGTAACTTGGTGAATAAATCTGCTAGATTTTCACTTGAACTGATTTGTTGGATATCTATTTCACCATCCTTTTGAAGGTCGCGAGTGAAGAAGAATTTTGGTGAAATATGCTTCGTTCTATCGCCCTTGATATAGCCTTCTTTTAGTTGAGCGATACATGCAGCATTATCCTCATAGAGGATTGTTGGGATCATTTTGCCGGAAGATAAATGACAAGTTGTACGTATATGATGTATTACTGACCTCAACCACATACATTCTCGACTTGCTTCATGTATTGCTAGAATTTCTGCATGATTAGATGATGTGGCTGATATAGTCTGTTTCATAGATCGCCATGAAATAGCTGCACCTCCACATGTAAATAGATAGCCTGTTTGTGATTTACCATTATGTGGATCAGATAAAAATCCGGCATCTACATAACCAACCAGTTCATGATTGGATACATTTGAGTAGTATAACCCCATGTTTGTAGTACCTCTGAGATAACGAAGAATATGCTTTATTCCATTCCAATGCCTTCGTGTTGGTGAAGAACTATATCTTGCTAATAAATTAATAGCAAATGATATATCAGGACGTGTGTGATTAGCAAGATACATTAGTGCTCCAATAGCACTAAGATATGATACTTCTGGACCAAGTAGTTCTTCATCACCTTCTTCATTGATTTCTCGGGGTCGGAATGGGTCTTTATCCACCTTCAAAGATCTTACAACCATTGGGGTACATAATGGATGAGATTTATCCATGTAAAATTGCTCTAGGACCTTCTTTGTATAAGTTTCTTGATATACAAAGATCCCTTTCTTGAAGTACTCGATCTGTAATCCAAGACAGAATTTTGTTCTTCCCAAGTCCTTTATTTCAAATTCTTTCTTCAAACAATTAATTGCCTTTTGAAGCTCTCTAGGAGTTACAATGATGTTGATATCATCAACATAAACAGCAATTATAGCAAACTCACTATTAGATCTTTTCATAAAGATGCATGGGCATATCGGATCATTTTTGTATCCTTCTTTCAACAAATATTCATTAAGACGATTATACCACATGCGCCCTGATTGCTTCAGGCCATACAGGGACTTATTTAACTTAACTGAGTATTGTTCTCGAGAACTTGGATTGAATGCTTCTGGCATCTTAAGTCCTTCAGGGACTTTCATATAAATATCATTATCTAGTGATCCATATAAATATGCAGTCACAACATCCATTAGATGTAAATCAAGTCCTGCATCTACTGCTAGACTGATTAAATAACGAAAAGTAGTCGCATCCACTACTGGTGAATACGTTTCTTCAAAATAAATGCCAGGTCTTTGTGTAAAACCTTGGGCTGCTAGACGTGCCTTATATCTAGTTATTTTTCCCTTTTCATTTCTTTTTCGTACAAAGACCCATTTGCATCCAACTGGTTTTACATCTTCAGGTGTAAGGACTACAGGTCCAAATACTTTTCGTTTTGCCAATGATTTTAATTCTGTATTAGTGGCATCTTTTCATAGGGACCAATTTCTTTGTTGGCTCTCACTAATGGATTTTGGCTCATGATCCTCATTATCATTCATTACATCATATGCTATATGATAAGCAAAGATGTCATCAACGTTGACTTCATTTCTATTCCATCGGATTCCATTCATAACATAATTTATTGAGATCTCATTATTTTCACATATATCAGGTACCTGGGTCTCTTCTGGGACTACAACATTCTCTTCTGGAGATAATATCTCTTCAGGAGATGGCTCTTCTGGAGCTACTAATTTTTCTTCATTATCCTCGACTTGACCATCTATATTCTTTGCTCCTTTTCGTTTTCAAGGATTTTTATCTTTAGAACCGATGAGCCTGCCACGCTTCAGGCATGCTTTGGATTCATTCATAGCAGGTTGTCCTTCAGGGACATCAATTTTAATAGGAGCATTAGCAGCTGGGATATGTGACTTTATTACTTTCTTTGGGTCAGTAAATGCTTCTAGCATTTGATTAGCTAAATTCTGTAAATGAATTATCTTTTGAACTTCAAGTTCACATTGTTTTGTACGAGGATCAAAATGAGCCAATGATAATTCATTCCAACTAATTTCTTGACCCAGCTGTTTGTTTTCTCCCCCTAATGTTGGGAAAAATGATTCATCAAAATGACAATCGGCAAATAGTGCCGTAAATAAATCTCCTGTGGATGGTTCTAAACATTTTATAATTGATGGAGATTCATACCCAACATATATTCCCATTTTTCTTTGTGGGTCCATCTTAGTGCGTTGTGGCAATGCTACAGGCATATATACCGCACACCCAAAAATTTTTATATGGGAAATATTAGGTTCCTGACCAAAAACCATTTGTAAGGGGGCAACCTTTAAATAACTTATTGGCCTAATGCGAATTAACATTGCTGCATGCAAAATGGCATGGCCCCAAGCAGAAATTGGTAGATTAGATTTCATAAGTAAAGGTCTTGCAATTAGTTCCAACCTTTTAACCAATGATTCTGCAAGTCCATTTTGCGTATGAACATAAGCTACAGGATATTCAACATCAATTCCAAGGGACATACAATATTCATTAAAAGCTTGTGATGTAAATTCACCAGCATTATCAAGACGTATTTTCTTGATAGGATAATCAGGGTAATGTGCTCTTAATCTAATCAATTGAGCAAGTAATCTCACAAACGCCAGGTTGCGAGAAGATAATAAGTAAACATGTGATCATTTAGTTGATGCATCAATTAAAACCATATAGTACCTAAATGGTCCACATGGTGGGTGTATTGGCCCACAAATATCTCCCTGTATCCGTTCTAGAAATGTGAGAGACTCACTTTCTACTTTGCTTGGTGAGGGGCGAATAATTAACTTTTCCTTGGAACATGCAGCACATGAGAAATCTGGGATTGTGGTATTTGTTTACACTTCAGGGTATGTCTACATGAATTTCCAATTATTTGTCGCATCATGATTGAACCGGGATGGCCTAACCGGTCATGCCAAACATTAAATTCATTAGTAAACTTTTGGTTTACATTATCAAACTGCTGGTTTGTATTGGCAAACTTCTTGTTTGTATTATTGAACTTCTGGTTCTCAATAGTATGTGTTTCAATTGTGCTTATACATGTGTAATACAAACCAGAAGAAAAAATAGGAAAACTTTCTAATATGCATTTTCTACCAGCAACTATATTTGTAATGACAAGATATTCCTTATTATCTTTAGTTGTTGTTTCTAAATGATATCCATTTCTGTGGATATCTTTGAAACTCAGTAAGTTTCTTTTAGACTTGGTAGAATAAAATGCATTATCAATGCATAATTTTGTTCCTTCAGGTAGCAAAATATTAGCTCTTCCGGAGCCTTCAATTAAATTTATACTATCAGATATAGTCTGAACATTGGCTTCTCGTATTACAAAGGAAGAAAAATATTTATCATGTCTGAGTATGGTGTAGGTTGTTGCATTATCAACGAAACATAAATCTTCAGGATTGATGCCAATAGGATTCATTCTTCATAAAACATAAATAAAATTAATACATATGATAGAAACAACTTTAAATAAAATATAATAGTTCAAATTATATTAAGAAATCTGCAACATCCAAATAGTTATTATCTATATCACCATATTCAGAATTCTCGCCTTCATCAACATGATTAACTTCAACATTTGATCTTTTACCAGTACTTTTAATTGATTCTTGGTAAAGATCAACTAGGTGCCTTGGTGTACGACAGGTACGAGACCAATGGCCCTTGCCACCACATCGATAGCATGGATTATCAGCATATTTGTTATGCCTACTGCTTTCCCCTTTTTGGTTCTTATCAGTCTTTTCCCACTTCTGGTAGGAATTTGAACCTCTATGATATTGACCACGGCCACGCCCACGGCTGTAGCCACGCCCACATCCACGTCCATATCCACATCTATGGCCACGGCCACAATAAAATTCATTAGTTACTACATTCACTTCAGGGAATGGAGTTGAGCCTATTGGACGGGATTCATGATTTTTTAACAAAAGCTCATTATTTTGTTCAGCCACAAGAAGACAAGAAATTAACTCAGAATATTTCTTGAAACCTTTTTCACGATATTGCTGCTGCAGGAGCAAATTGGATGCATGAAATGTGGAGAATGTCTTTTCTAACATATCATTATCAGTAACATTTTCTCCACATAATTTCAATTTAGAAGTAATTCTGAACATAGCTGAGTTATATTCGCTTATAGATTTAAAATTTTGCAAGCGTAAATGCATCCAATCAAAATGAGCTTTTGGAAGAATGACCATCTTTTGGTGATCATATCTTTCTTTCAAACTGTTCCAAAGGACAAGTGGGTCCATCACTGTCAAATATTCAGTTTTTAAATCCTCATGTAAATGGTGGCGAAGAAAAATCATGGATCTGGCTTTATCTTGGTTGAATGCCTTATTCCCTTCTTTAATCGTGTCTTCCAGACTTTTGACATTCAGATGAATTTCCGCATCCAACTTCCAAGATAAATAATTTTTTCTGGTAATATCAAGAGCCACAATTTCAAGTTTTTCCAGGTTTGCCATTGTTCAAACTAATTAAAGAAATAAATGAAAATAATTAAAATATGAAATGTAAATATGCAATATAATAACTGTAAATTCATAAAGACAATAAATAATTCATAAGGCAAGATAAGAAAATTAAAACATGTATGGCTTCAAGCCATTTAATCTCATGACTTCAGGCCATGTATGGCTTCGGGCCATTTAATCTCAAGATGAGGAATTAACTATTATCTTCAGGATAAAAGTTGTACATGACTTCTGGCCGTACAATAACATAAAAGATAAAAATATATATACCTTCTGGCCATATAATAAGATGAAAAATATATATATAACTTCTGGCTATATAATAAGAATGGATATGGCTTCTGGCCATATTATAAGAAATTAAAACATTATGACTTCTGGTCATAATTTCAAGAATCAGATGTGTATGGCTTCTGGCCATAACAACAATAATAATAATATAAAAGAACTTGTAAATAATATATAAAAACAATAACGATCTCCAATCTTAGCCATGGAACCCGATGTTATATAATAATTGGTAAAAGTCCTCTCTAATTCCATATAGTGGCTCAGATTATCCCAGATCTATAAAATAAAACAGGATATATATAATCATTAAAGAAACCATAAGAAGATCATACCTTCTTTTAGAGCTTCGTGCTGATAACGTGTTATAAAAGTATATGTAATAAGAAAGAAGATTGATAGGATTCAGAGAAAATTGATACAATTTCTAGAGAGAAGTTAGAGAGATGTTCTCATTCAGTTCAACTGAAACAATCGATTACAGCCCTTTATATAGAGACAGAAATCTAACCCTGATTGCATAACCATGGTTATATTTAACCATGATTACATGACCATGGTTACTTTATATCGTCTTTATGTCCTTGTCTTCTTTTGCTTTTGCTTTGTGTCAAGTCATCTTTTCTTCTTTATGTCAAGTTGACTGGAAGAATAATATGAGTCAATGGACATCCACATATTTAATATTCATAACAAAGACAAAGACCACGGACTTGTAATTTTTCAAAATGTGGTCTTCACTTTTCAGATATACTACTAATAAATGCCAGCTTTCTCTTCTACGGCACACTGCTCGAAAAATTAAGCAAAAGCAACTTGAAGAATCAATTTGGTAACAGCGCATCATTATAGAACAATAAAAACATAAGGGTAAAGATAATTTTTGGTCCCTTAAGTTTGAGCCAATTTTGGTTTTAGTCCCTGTAATTTCAAAGTGGTGGTTTTGGTCCCTGAACTTTGGACCGTTTCAAACCGTTAGTCCCCCAAATTTTAGAAGGACTTGCTTGGTGTCTGACGGTGTTAAATAAGCTGACGTGGCTCTAACGGTGTTAAAATTGCCTATGTGTCATGCTTATTTGGATAGGTGATGTGGCAAGTTTAAGATATAATTATTCCTCACTTCAAAAACAGAAAAAAGACAACGCACGAGCAAAAACCTAACAGAGGGACCTGCGCTTCAGCTAGAAGTGGAGCGGCGAAGTGTGAGAGGAGTGATTAGCTTCGAGGAGGTTGAAGGGAGGGGTCCGAGCGAGGGTGATCTGGCCGGCGAAGTGTGGGACGAGCGCTAACTATTGTGCTTAATGTGAAATATTGTAGATTAGTCAAGCAATGAATGAAGATATCAAGTTGGGTTGAAAAGATTCATGTGATTTAATATTGCGGATTATTCGAATAGTCAAATTGTTATTCGAATAGTAAAACTTGTTTTTGGTTAAAATCTATTTGAATAACTCTAAATTTATCCGAATAAGCAAAGTATTATTCGAATAATAAATATACTATTCGAATAGAGAAGAACTATTAAAAGTTGAAATTATTCGGATAGGCACATTAATATTCGAATAGCATGCCGATCAAATTTATCTGAAAATAATTCAAGTGAAAAAGTATTCGAATAATCAAGGCTCTATCCGAATAGTCATTGTGATTTCAAACTCTATTTCTAAATATGTTATCCGGATAATAGGATAACTATTCGAATAGTAAGGGCACTATTTGAATAGTGTGATGATTATTCAAATAAGTTTTTGATGAATTTCAGCCTCTAATACAAGACTATCAGAATAGTAAGGAAACTATCAGAATAGTATTTGACATATTTCAAAGAGGACTATTCGAATACTAATGGAACTATCAGAATAGTCTCAGTGCAAAATTATCAAATATTATTCGAATAGTGAAATGATTATTTGAATACTACAAGACTATCAGGATAGTAATGGAACTATCAGAATAGTCTCAGTGCAAAATAATCAAATACTATTCGAATAATCACAAGACTATTAGGATAGTAAGGTGACTATCAGGATAGTAATTGAACTATCAGAATAGTCTTAGTGCAAAAAATCAAATATTATTCGAATAGTGAAGTGACTATTCGAATAGTCCATAACTGAAAAAGGGTGATATTATTCGAATAGAAGAAGTGCTATTCGAATAGCAGCAGCAAACTCTGTTTCTTTCAGTACGGGCGACATTTAGTATTTTAGACATATCTCCCAAACCACAACTTGGATTGAGGTGAAACTAGTGGCATATGAAACTAGACTTCCAATGCGTCATTTTGACACCAAGATCAAGTTAAAACGAGGTCAGATGAGAGAGATATGATATGTTGAAGTTGACACATGAATCAGCGTCTTATTCCAGAACAGCTTTAGTATTTTGGACATAACTCTCAAACTACACATCGGATTGAGATGAAACTGGGGCCATATGAAACTAAACTTAAAGATCTTTCCATGGATAGGTTATGGGTCATATTTAGAGTTATATTCAAAGAGATATGCCTTCTGGAAGTTGGTGATCAAAATAAAGCTCTGTTCTGCTCTAGACCAATTGATACACATTGAATCATAACTTTTGAAATACAAAGTATTTGTGATTGATTATAATTGCTGTGCAAAGAAGACTTAAAGAGCTTTATAGGGATAATTCATTTTCCATGTATTTGTATCCTAAGAGTTACACCGCTCCTCTCACGTTAGCCGCTCGTCCCACACTTCGCCGGCCAGATCACCCTCGTTCGGACCCCTACCTTCAACCTCCTCAAAGCTAATCGCTCCTCTCACACTTCGCTGCTCCACTTCTAGCTGAAGCGCAGGTCCCTCTATTAGGTTTTTGCTCGTGCGTTGTCTTTTTTCTGTTTTTGAAGTGAGGAATAATTATATCTTAAACTTGCCACATCACCTGTCCAAATAAGCATGACACATAGGCAATTTTAACATCGTTAGAGCCACGTTAGCTTATTTAACACCGTCAAACACCAAGTAAGTCCTTCTGAAATTTGGGGGACTAACGGTTTGAAACGGTCCAAAGTTCAGGGACCAAAACCACCACTTTGAAATTACAGGGACTAAAACCAAAATTGGCCCAAACTTGTGGGACCAAAAGTTATGTTTACCCAAAACATAATCTGAAGACATCCGATCCAAACAAAGAGCAACTTGAAGACTCTAGTCAGAGCACTATATATACCTTGCACTTATTTAATTGTAGCTACTTAAAAAACTTGACAAAAGATTCCACCCACCAACAACCATGTGTGTAAGTGTGTTTATATATTTATATATAGCACGATTAAAGTAAGTTTTAAATAACTCACCCATGCCTCAAAAACACACACACACATATTTGTCACTGAAGCACTCTTTTTACATAGCATTAAGCACTACAGGACAGATCCAAAATTTTAATATTCAAGATAATTGATTGCGAAGTCTCAAGAAAAAAAATAAACAAAAGCAGCTTGATAATTTTGCAGCATCTCAAAGAAAAAAAAAAAAAAGGAACAAAAGCAACAGGATAATTGAAAAACGCAACGTATGTATGGGTGGGAGATTTAAAACTTACTTTAAGATCGTGAGTGTGCGTGTAATACATTTGAAAATCAACCACCACAAAGAAGAAATTTTGCTATGAATTGAAATAAATAAATTAGTTCCTAACCTCGGTTTTATGTTTGGCCATTAGTGAGGAACTTTCAGCAGCATCCCTGAGACCGGGTTCTCGGGCTAAGTTCTCTCTTTTTTCTTGATTAAAAATTGTTGGGATCGACTCAAACAAACAGCGTACTTTGCACTTTTGTTTTTGTCCAAACCTCCGTTTGGAGTTTGAATCAGATCAAATAGTCATAATTTTGGCTATATTTATCAATGGTGGTGTATTTTTTTTTTTTAAAATGTATATCAATAGTAACTTAACAACAATCATTTAATGCATATTAATATTTAATGCATTTTCAGAAAATAAGAGGATGGAAAATCAAACTTAATACTAAAATGATACTACCTCCTGTTGTTAGTATAAAACCTACTTGACTAATTTGGATAAATTAAATAAATTAAGTAAGTAAGTAATTTGTTACAAATTTGTGTTCATTTCCTTAAAATGCTCTCTTTAACCTTATTCATTATATTGGAACTACCCCTTGAAACTCCCCTTAAATATGTATAACCATATAAGGATATTTTTAAAAAAAAATTATAACTTTTGGATATAAATCTGATTGAGTTTTTATTTAAGATCATACTGAACCATCTATTTAGTTCTTATATTTTGGACGGAGATAATATTATGATAAGCAATTTTGGGATTACAGATCCATCGAAGACTATATCAGCAACAAATAAGACATTTTTTGTTGTTGTCAACGAGCAAATATGACATTACTCCCTCAAAGAAACATTATCAAAAAGACAATAATCAATTTCATAAACTTTGTTATTAATTAAGTTCAAAATATCCATGCTTTGGGGCAAGGTCAAGTCAACACATTGATGGACCCGTAGCTAATGGGCTCTTATCTATTGGGCCAAGACTAGGAGTCTGTTTGGCAAAGCGGTGCCCATGGGTTACCGCACGTTTGGCTTAAAAAAAGCCCATTAGACATAATGGATCCGTTTGGCAAAGCTTCAACAATCACTGCACTTCTCTCTCTACCGTAGCTTTTTTTGAAGCCCCACCACGTAGCTTTTGCTTTTTCCCCCACAGCACTTCTAATCTCTCTCTTCCATCAATGCTGTGATCAAACCGTTGGAAGCATTGATTTTTTGGCTTACCAAACTCGTTATGGTTTTGTTCGACATTCACGCATGAAAAATGACATCTCTGAGCTGTGGTTTTGTCCGAATCTGAGCTTCCGCTGGTGCATTTTCGAGGGCTCCATCGAGGACTCCGTCTCTAAGTGTCGCCGTCATGGGTCATAGCACCGTCCAGATCTCCGTGTGTGAAGAGCCGTTCAGGTGTGTCCAGTGGCGATATGCACTACTATAAAAAGGGGTTTTAAAGTCCCTATTTTGGCACTTTTAACGTTCAAAAATAGGGGGACGTCTATGTAGGGGGTGTAGTATATTTTAAAAAAGACGTCCCAAAAAAATAGAATGTCTAAAGTAGGACTTTAGATGTCCCAATTCTTAATAGGGACGTCTAAAGTCCTGACTTTAGACGACCCTATTAAGAATTGGGACGTCTAAAGTTCTCCTGTGCAATTCACTTCACATATCCACATTTTCTCTTCTTTCTCCTTTCACCTTTCTTCTTTCACAGCAAACCAAACAGTACACTCTGAAGAACCCCATTTCAGAATTATTATATAAAGAATTTATCCACATTATCCTCCATGTATATATACACTAATCATTACGCCATAGAAGAAGAAGAAGAAGCACCATGTGCTTGCTTCTGCATAATCATACTTTTGACAAAAACAAAACGTACTCGATCAAAAAAAATTCATTGCTCTTTCCTTTACCCTCTGTACAAAACAAATTAAATACAACGATCTCTCAAAATCTGCTACACCTACGTACACCATATAATAACATATATATCTTTTAATTCCCTGTATATGACAGAACAACAATTAAACAATATAATTAAAGAACCTATATATATATATATATATATATATATATATATATATATATATATATATATATATATATATAAAGCATTATCATACTCTCTGAACCTAGAACTTGATAAGAAGCGAAAGCACTGAGAAAGAATCTCTATCTCTTGTTGTGTAGAGGGTTAGAACTTGTGGGAACCCTTCGCTTCTAAGACTCAGACTCCATATCTCTGGTGCTTGAAGAAGAAGGAGAAGGAGAAGGAGAGGTGTGACGCCATGGATGAAGCTCTTTCAAGCTTGAAGAAGGACCTGAGAACTTGAACCTTATAGCATTCGTTCTTGGAGTGAAGAAGTTCAGCAGAACTAAACCCAGAAGGTGGAGAAAAGGGAATAATTAATGAAGGGAATATTGAAAAAAAGGTTACCCAGGAGAGTCACGGCTGGAAACGACAGTAATTGAAAGAAAAGGGAATAATGAAGAAAAGGTGAGAACAGAAGTCATAGGTTGAAGATGGGAAAAGGGGGTCTGGCGGATTGAATGAAGTTATTGGCACCAAAAATGTCTTCAGCATGTCAAAATTCTGACATGCAGACACCTTTAGGCATCCTAAATTTTTTTGGGACACCTAAAGTGTGGGTTTAGGTGTCCCAATTACTCATTTGGGACGCCTAAACACATTTTAAGCGTCCCAAGAACTTTTGGTACGCCTAAAGTAAATTAAAATTTTTATTTGACGCCTTTTTTGGCGTTAGTGAGAATCTTTAGGCGTCCCAAAATATTTTTTGAGACGCCTAAAATAAATCAAAATTTTTATTTGGCGCCAGTGAGAATCTTTAGGCATCCCAAAATAAATTTGGGATGTCTAAACTCCACTTTAGGCGTCCCAATTCAAATGTGGGATGCCTAATGTTGCGATTTCACTACTTTATTTATAAAAATGCCACCGCTTCTATGTTTTAATCTCCCTTTTTAAAAAAGGGACGTCTATAGGGGTAGTAATATCTTCAATCTGTAGTAGTGTTACACTCATCACTGAGCTCATGGCTTGCCTTCGGTGGTTCAGTGTTTCCTCCTGATCTGAGGTTGCGTCCGTCGGCGTGTCATGGTGGTGGGCCAAGGAACTTGCTTGTGCTAAAATTTTTTGCTCAACCGTACTCTTCTTGTGGCGACCTGTGTGATCGGGACTTAGGAGGTGCAGATTTGTGACTTGGGACACAGAACAGAGGTCGTCAGAGCTTCTGCAAATCGCTGGAAGAGTTTGAGGTGGCCGGTTCTTGTCTCTTCATCGCCTCATTCTGTCTCTGTCATATCTTCATCCACAATCGGCAGCCAGTGTCGGGTAACAAGCTTTTGCTTCAGTATTTTATTGTTTATAACTGTGCCCTGTTTTGAGGAAATTGAACAAATGGCAAGTGTCATTTCTTTCTCTGGAATTTAGTGTTAATAATTGTGCCCTGTTTTGAGGAAATTGAACAAATGCCAACTTTCGTTTCTTCTTGTCCTTCTCTGTTTTTTTTCCTGGGGAGGCAAGAAGTCAACATATGTAACCGAAACTAAGGAGACAGAGATCATATAGGCACCTGAGCAGCATATGTCTGTTGGAATGGGCTTTTTTCTGCATTAAGCTGCAAAATTCATGAATAAAAGTTCATCAAAGTAACAAATTAGTAATTGAAAAAGAGGTGTGATTAACAATATACTGATATTAATATAATTTGCTTCACATTGATGTATACTAGTTCAATTGATCTCTCTTATTTAATTTTATAAATATTTGATTTTCTGTTTCACTACAACTACAATTCTGTCTCGGCTGAAATTTTGATGTTGAATGTTCATTTTTATGGTGGACCAAAGGTTATAATCTTTTTAGTTCTTTGTCTGTCTGATGGTTTGGTGATTTCTTACCATGAATTCCTTAATGTATATATTTTTCTAGTTTTGTGGTGTTGAATCTATATGCGATATTCAATTAGCCACTTCTTTGCATTGATTTGGATTACGAACACAGGACTAGATGGCTTTGTAAATTTATTTTTTTTAATGCTGAAATGGTGTATTTAAAATTTATATATGAAAATATTTATCCTTCACAACGTTGTTGAAATTTGATATTTTCATTGTTTGAAAATGACAATGGGAAAAATTAAACACCCTTCTCTTTTTTAGAATTGTGCCACTAATTATAAATGACCAGCAATGAAATAATTGAATATATATTTGCGTTAACTTCTTTATAGTTCACATACAAGTATGAATAAGGATAAATGTAAAGCAATGTGGGATGTAAGTACCACAGGGATTTTCATCCACAAATGCATTGATCAAATCCATAAGAAAGAATGTCAAGGATCTTCATTCATGAAGGATGGGTGGAAATACATTAGGTGTGCATTTAATGAGAAATCAGGACGATCATATGACAAGAAGCAACTTAAGAATAGGTTTGATAGCCTGAGGAAAGAATGGAAGGCATGAGATAAGTTATTCTCGAGAGAGACCGGTCTAGTTTTTAACTCAGCGAGGAATATGGTTATTGCAGAAGATGAGTGGTGGGAGAGGAAAATTCAGGTGAAAAATTGTTATTGTTGTCGTTGTTGTTGTTATTATTATTATTATTATAATAGAGGGTTGAATTTTTGTGTCATATGATGATGATGATTATTATTATTAATTGTATTGTCATATTATTATATCCATATAGGAGAATGCAGAGTATGAAAGTATAGGTACAAAGGGCTCTAATATGCCAAAGAATTGGAGATTATATTTAAGGATGTTATGGCATTGGGCAGCAACATGTTCACATCGTCTTCTGCACAGTAGATGTCAGTGGGTGGTGATTTTGAAGACAATGTCTACCACCCTACAATGGACCTAGAAGAAGGATCAGGAGATAGTGAGGAAGATCTTGAAGGTCCTGCTATAGGAGGTAGTGTGGGAGTGACTAGCGATTTCGAAGGAATAACGTTGACAATGAATACTACCACTAGTGCACCTAACACTACACCTAGTGAACCTAGTGGTTCGGGAAACAGTGGGAAGAGAAAGAGGGATGCAGGGTCTAAGAAATCAAAAAAGAAAAAAACACCAACGTCCAAAGTAATAGCAGACACGGTTAGTAGAATAGCTTATTCATCTACGGATAGATTACAACAGATAAGGAAGATGTCCACAAGTGATGCACCAGGGAGTGACGTCGTAGCAGAGTTACTCACAATTCCAGAAGTTGTTAATGACAGGGATTTTCGTCGTCGATGTTGTAATATGATGATGCACCAGTTGCCTCACAACATGTTTGCTGGATTGAAAGGAAACAAAGAAGCCTTGCTGGAGTGGTTGCAGGATCATGCTTACAACAACCCACATCTTTAGATTGCCCCGAAGCCTGAACTCCATTTTATGTTACTTTTGAAAACTTAGTCATGTGTAGTTATATTGATATCCTAACCCTATGTATGTTATGATAGTACTTATGTTAGACGAGGCACCTATGTTTTATATCAGTTATGAATGTTACTAACTTTTGCTATATTATTAGTCGTACTTGCACTTTTTCTAATTGTATTTGATCTCGTACAATCTTGGAAAAAACATAGGTTACATCATCTATGGTAAGTTCGAGCAATGAAGATATTTCAGAGCGCACGAAGGAAGTACGACCGTCTCGTGCAGATAGGAGGTCCCAACTCATATCTCTTTTAGATGAAGAGATGATAGAGTATGAACACCTAGGTGCCTTGATGGCTCAATATCTCGTGCCTTATATTTGTAAAGAGCCATGCAGAACTAGTAAGCAAACAGGTGCAAAGTGGGTGTAAGAGGTATTGGAAGGACATGATGGAATTTGTCATGAAAATTTTCGGGTGGAAAAAAATGTCTTTTTTCTCTTGTGCTCTAAATTGGTAGAACATGGGCTAAGGAAAACTAGGTACATTGGAATTGAACAAATGGTTGCCATGTTCTTACATACACTTGGACATGCACAAGGAAATAGGATCCTATAGGAATGATTTCAACATTTAGGAGAAACTGTCAGTAGGATCTTCCATATAGTTTTAAATGCTTGTGTCAATCTATCGATAGAAATTATCAAACCGCTTGATCCTGAGTTCCGTCATTGTCACCCAAAAATATGCAATGATCAGCGATATAACCCGTATTTTCAGCATGCAATAGGAGCAATTGATGGAACTTACATTAAGTGTATGATCAGTCAGTCAGTTAGAGCAAGAGAGATATATCGAGAGAAAGGGATATCCAACACAGAATATCATGGCAATATGTGATTGGGATATGTGCTTCACTATTGTGTTGGCAGGGTGGGAGGGAACTGCACATGATACTTGTATCCTCCAAACGGCTATCTCTACTCCATCTATGAATTTCCCCCATCCACCTCAAGGTATATCTTCAACACCTGCACCTACATAGTGTCTTTATATTTTTTCCTCACATTTGCTATAATTTTATAGTCTAAATTAAATTTTGTCTATTTACTAGGGAAATATTATTTAGTTGATGTTGGCTATCCAACACCAATTGGATATCTTGGTCTGTATAGACGTGAGTAATATTACCTTCAAGACTTCAGGCGACGCGAGGGATTTGCAAATCCCAGCGAGATGTTCAATTATTATCATTCAAGTTTGAGGACCATTATAGAAAGGACGTTTGGAGTATGGAAGAATATGTTTCAGCTATTGGGGGAAATGAAGTCATATAGCTTTGAAACACAAGTCTGCATAATTTATGCAACAATGGCTATACATAATTTTATTCAGAGAAATTCCCAAACAGATGTGGCTTTTCAAGATGCTGAACGAGGAAATATATGTGGTAAAGGTAACAATGATCCAGTTGATGTAGCATCCATATCAACTATCTATAGATTATCTTCAACACAAATGAATCATATTCGTGACACAATCAGAGACCAACTTGTTAACGGTAGATGATTCAATAATGAACCACTTCATGTATGCATTGCAATATAAATATCAATTTATCCATTTTTAGTGAAGTACTTTAGTGTCTATTTTTTAAAATAATAATTGGATTTTTTTAATCAAATTTTATTTATGTTTTTTCACTTCAAGTATCTCAATATATACAAATAATATATATATATATATATATATATATATATGTATGTATAGTATTTAATAACATCCATACCATTTTCAGTCATTTTGCATCTAAACGGGCTTTTCAAACTCTAATCCAAACAGGTTTAAGGTTTAAAAAAAAGTCACTTTTGCCACCGCTAATCCAAACACAAATCACATTTACAATTTCACTTTTAATCCTACCTTAATTTTTCAAAAGTCAAATGATAAAAAAAGTCACTTCTCCACTACTAATCTAAACAGACACTAGGTCATGTGGAATGTACGCATGAGAGGGAGGACGTGTGGCCTGCTTGGTGGATATATTTGTGCAGAGGGGTTTAGTGTGTTTGTTTTAGGGATAATTAATCTACATGTCTTTAAGTTTCAACCCAATTTTTAATTAGGTTCTTATAGTTTTTTTTTTATTAGGTCCTTATATTTTCACCTATTTTTAATAAGATCCTTTTAGTTTTTTTCCTTTTTATCAAGAAGTTATTATTTCACTCGATTTTTACTTGGGTCCTTTTAGGTTTTTTTATATTTTAATTTATTAATTTAATTGCAATTTAAATCAATGAAAAATATTAAAAATATAATTTAAGAATAATCATTTTAAATTAATAATTACATAATTTTAAAAAATAATTAATTCAATTAATTAGTAATCCTTAATTAACTAATTATAATTCTATGCTTTTTTTAGAAAACGTAATTATTATAATTCAAATTTTATAATTATAAAAATAGATAAAATTTAAAAATAAAAAAATATTTTTAATTAAAAAATTTTGAGGAATATTAAAATTTGAATTATAATTTATCTCTAAAATATAATTAATCAATTAAGAAATACTAATTAATTATGTTAATTATTGTTTAATTATATAATTATTAATTTAAGTTTAATATTCATAAATTATATTTTAATATTATTAAATGATTTAAATTGAAATTAAATTAATAAATTAAAATCCAAAAAAAAACCTACAAGGACCCAATTAAAAATCTGATGAAACAATAAGGACCTGATAAAAAGAAAAAAAACTACAAGGACCTAATTAAAAATACGTGAAAGTATAACGACTTGATAAAAAAAATATAAGGAACTAATAAAAAATTGGTTTAAACTATAGTAATGACCTGCAAATTAATTATCCCTTTCTTTTAGGCAAACACTTGAGTTTAGGGAAATAGTGTGTGAGTTTTGCGCTAATTTTTTTTTATTTTTTTGGAGACTAGTAGCACTTCTAGCTCAGACTTACATTATGGCTAATTTTATTATCTTTTAAATGTATATTTGAGCAATGGGTTCTATCACACATCCACAAATGAATTAAACCGCTTAAGTGCCAGTTTGGGTTCACACATGCAGAGGCCAAGAAGTATGATTGTGGTACAAAAGTCTTTTTAATCCAAAAACACATGTTTGGGATATTATTGATGCAATATGGATTTTGATGTAAAAACAGCTTACAAGCTAAAGCTACTTTTAGATGCTTCTGGCTTCACATTACGGTGGGTGACTAGAAAAAATGAAAGCAAATACTCTATTATTAATTCATGGCGCCTTACACAATTTTCATTGCCTCTCTTTCCCCCAGGGTTTTAAAACCCGGACCGGACCGGCCGGTCCGGCCCGGGAACCGGCGAACCGGTCCGGTCCGGGTTGGGTTTTTTTTAAAAAAAAATTTTTTTAATTTTTTATTTAGAATTTCATACTATAAGTCTAAAATTTTCAATTTCTCACCGGTTTGGTCCCGGTTTAGCTCCGGTTTGGTCCCGGTTTAGCTCCGGTTTGGTCCCGGTTTGACCCACTGACCCTTAACCCAATACCCCGACCGGTTCAATGACCGATCCAATTTTTAATACCTTGCTTTCCCCCCTCCAATTTCCTTTCCTTCTTCAAATAGCGTAGCATTGTGGAATAAAAAAAAAAGGGAAAATCACTTACAAATCTTAAGGATTAAAAAAAAACATAACAAAGTCCCAATACAAATTCTAAAATAAAAAAAATCCCTAAAAATTTTTGTATGATTAATTGCCAATGTGAAATGACATTAAAATTTAAAACACTGTGTTCAAAACATTGGATGAGGAGCGGAATCCTTCGTTTTGCATCTTGCATCCATTGGTGTGTTGACTGTGTCCATTCGTCGCTCCTCTGAAGCCTCAGAGTCCTTCGTTCGTCTGTCACCCCTGTGAAGCCCCAGCCTCCGTCGCTTCTCCGCCTGTTCGTCAAAAATGAACAGAGAAGGTGAGTCAAAAGGCACAACACGAATTCTTGGATTATTAAAGTATTTTGTTTTCCTTGCACTTTTTCTTTGCAACCACCTACCTGCAACTGTGTTGGCTCTAATCAGTTGAAACTATTGCTGCAACGATGATCCAGACAGTGTTCCGGGCTTATTTGGGGTGTAAATTTGATATTTCAACAAAATAGAATTTTTTAATTCTTCAATCTAGTTTTATTTATTGCAGAACAAATCTGATTTCGTTCTAAAATGTGCTTCCCCTTCTGGTGTTCACTATTCTGCAGTCAATATCTTTATGCTATTGTGTTTTGCCAGCTTATAATTTGCATTTTAGGGGATGTTTTCCATAGAATAATATATTAAATCCATTTGCTACGTTTCCAAAACTAACCATTTTCCCCATATGTTTTCAGGAACAAGGACTCTGTGGCTTAATATAAATATTTGAAGCTCATTTCTGAATTCTCTGTTGACGTCTTTGTCCCATTTATAAACAGTTTTGGATATGCAGTATGATCTTTAAAGACTAACTTGGTTTGTAAAAACTTTGAAAAACACTAAATTCAAATTTTATTTAAGACTCATTTTTCACTGCTGAGGGTATGATTTCTAATAATAGGTTTGGAAAAACTTATTGCTTTGAAGTTAATGTAAAACATCTAATACAACAACTTCATTCAGTAGGTGTTATGGTGATTATAGCCCTTAATAAGCATACCATTGGTGCTTATCGTTGACAGATGCTGCATCACACATACCATAAATTTTGTAATTGTTGTTGTTATTTTCCTCATGCTGATTTTTCACTTGCCAAGCTAGAAAATCTCTACGGCGCTTGAAAGGTTGTGCAAAACTTAAGGTCCAAATACAAGGTCATTTTGTTAAAGACCAAGCTAATAGAGCTGTAAGTCATATTCATAAATGGAGCAACATTCAGGCCGAGGTTTGAGCTTGCCGAATCTGTATGGTCACTGAAGACAGGATGAGGCAGAAGAAACTTGAATCTCAACTTAAACTTGAGGCAAAGCTCCATGATTTAGAGGTGGCCTTTCTTGCTCCTGCCTTGTGTGGATTGATGGCTTGTGAAGATTTTAGTCTTTATTCTAAAGGTCTATTTGTTTATCTCTACAGAATGTTCTATAAATTTATTAGTTAATCCTTCTGATCCTTAATATAAGACATATTTAGAGAGTTGATTTTGGTTTTAAAGACATATTTATCATATTTGTCAATCTTTTCCTAATTCACCCCTATTGATGCTTCCTTAACAATAAGTAAAGAGGAGAGGGGAGAGGGGAATTAAGGAAGATACTAGGATATTTTAGAAAATACAAGTCATATTAACTAATTTAACTAAATTCTTTAATATAATCAAATTAGATAAATTTATCTTATATTAAGGACTTAAGGGAGTATTATAACTATGTTTGGAATTATGAAGTGTCTTTTTAAGTGCCGGCTTGTTATCTTGTTCTGATTGATGGGTCAATTGTCCTGTATCTGCTACATGACCTTCAATCATATCAATTACGTTGTTCCCATCTTTGCCTTCTCTTGTGTTAGTTAGTTTTTTGAAATAATTTCTTCATACTGTTTAATTTGGACAATTCCTCTAAGCGCAACTTAGTCTGTAGATTTACTCCGATCAGGTCATGAAGATCTAGCTACATGTGCATAAATAAAACATATTTGATCAAAATCTAATTCCACTGGGTACTTTAGCTTGTTTGTACCCAATTTTGTTTCCCTTTTTCCGAAGTTTATTCTTGAAACAAATGACAGGTGGAATGGAGCGGTGGTTCTGAAACCATGGAGGAAACCTTGGCATGGATACATCATAGAGAAGAAGCCTTTGCACGTGACAAAGAGGGGTATACCATGCCTAAGTTATCCCATGATCAAATACGACATACGAAGGTCGATTACTTATGGTGGCTTGTGACACATGAGAAGAACAAACATGCGCAAAAGGTGTTGTCCATTGTAGCTGCCAACTAACAAAGTAGGAGGAAGAAAGAGACATAGGAGAAGTTATGTTCTATTTGTAAGAAAGACTTCATGTTATGTAATTATGAATTTTGGCAATGTCACGTCCCTAGAAAGGCAATGATATATCAGTTTTTTGACAACTTATCCAATTGCTAGTGTATGTGTCAAGTTATGACAAATTATATAATAGCAAGTTTGATTTTCACAAGCTTCTGGCAATTTTTACAAGTTCTTTTACATTGTTTTACAAGTGCATTAGTTATATTTATCACTGCATGAGTTATTCCTGGAGGGCTGTCACAACAGCTGATTTAGTTTTTAACAACATCTTTTATCTTTTTTTACAAGTGCATCAATCATATTTATAACAGTATGAGTTATTCTTAGAGGAGTTTAGAATTTGACAAGTCCCACCTGTTACAGCTGCTCATTTGGCTTGTAACAACTTATACCTTGTTTTACAAGTCAATGAGTTATATTTACAACTGAAGTGTAATTCCTAGAGGAGTTTAGAAATTTGACAAGTCCCTGCTTCAAAATTTTAACATGTTGTGCCTATTTTGACAAGTCCACAAGTCATTTTGACAACTACATTTTCATACATTGAGTGCATTTAAAATTTCACAAGTCTCAAAGTTCACAACTGCTTATCAAAAATTTAACATCTTCATCAGTCATTTTGACAACTGTATTTTCATTCATTGAGTGCATTTGAAATTTCATAAGTCCCAATGTTCACAACTACTTATTATCAAGTTTAACATCTTCATCAGTCATTTTAGCACCTTTTTCTGCCTTTTTTTTCCTAAGTGTATGAGTCACATTTACAACAACATGAGTTATTCCTCTTAGGGTCTGTCACAACACTTGATTAGGGTTTTAACAACTTCTTCTGTTTTGTTCTACAAGTGCATGAGTCATATTTAGAACTTCTTTTTCATGTCTGACTGAAATGATAAATTTCACTACTCAAACTTTCACAATCGCATATTCCTTTTTTCACAATTGGTGATGCTTGTTTTTTATAACTTCATGAGTCATTTTTACAACTTCTTTTCATGTCTGACTGAAATAACAAATTTCACAACACAAACTTCGTATTAACTGCATATTCCTTTTTTCACAACTGGTGATGTTTGTTTTTACAACTTTATAAGTTATTTTTACAACTTTTTCATGTCTGACTGAAATGGCAAGTTTTCATAACTGAAACTTTCACAATTACATATTCCCTTTTTAACAACTGGTGATGCTTGTTTTTACAACTTCTTACGTCATTTTTACAACTTCTTTTCCATGTCTGAATAAAAAGACAAGTTTCACAACACAAACTTTGTATTAACAACTTCCTCATCAATATTAACAACTACTAATGCATGTATTAACAACACTTTTTATATCATATCAACACTTTGTAATCAAACAAACCACCATCACATTCAATCATTCTTATTTGAAACTAATCAATCCCTCTATTACCTTACCCAAAAACACAGCAATCCCTCTATTACATTGGTAAAAAAACAGAGCATAGGTTTTGTAGTAACAACAATATTTACAACTACAACTGTATGTATTAACAAAACTTTTTAAATATCATATAAGCTTTTTCTCAGCAAACAAACCACCATCACATTCAACCATTTCCACTTAAAATAGACCACTCCCTTTGTAACCTTGCCCAATAACAGAACAATCCCTCTATTACATTGCCCCAAAACAAAGCACATGTTCTGTACTAACAACTACAACAACAATATTAATAACTATAATTGCACATATTAACAACACTTTTTTAATATCATATCAGCGTTTTCTCAGCAAATAAACCCCATCACATTCAATCATTCCCACTTAGAACAGAGTACTCCCTCTATAACCAACCCCAAAAATAGAGCACAATAAAATTCATACAACCCAACCACGGTGAAACCCCAACTTTAATGCTTAAAATCACATCTTTAACAAAAGCTTAGCATTACTTATCTACCTCCTAGTACATCGTCCATTATTGAGTCCAAGCTCCAACCTTTGACCAACCCCTCAATCTCAATGCACTTGACATACACGGGGGGAAAAATTGAAGTCACTATTCAACCTCTCTAACAGTAGATGAAGGCTGAAAGTCTAACCTTTGCCCAGGATATGAACTCCACAATTGATCCCTTCAATGTTCCAGCAGAAACCATTGTAGCGTTGTTCCGTTTTCTCTTTCTCATTAATGAGAAAAATGCGCTATTCTACCTCCTCCTGTGCCTTTTTCTTGTTTTATTCCTTAAGGGCAAGTTAGTCACTTCACCTTGACAATTAATCACACAAAAGTCCCTAGGGACTTTTTTGATTTTAGAATTTGCATTGAGACTTTATTGTGGTTTTTTTGTTCCTTGGGACCTGTGAGTAATTTGCCCATAAAAAAAATATACATTTATAAAAAATTATTGGATCGTAAGTTTGAAATTTCATTTTAATATTATAATTTTGAAATGATAATTTTTTTATTATAAAAAGTAGGGAAAATAATTCTATTTAAATCCTATAACAATAACATAATCCAAATTAAGGCCTATATTTTGAAAAAATTACTAATAAGGCCAAGCTACTTAATTAGGAATATTGGTTACATTTGTATGATTTCTAATTTATAGACATTGTTATCGATTAAATATATTTAATTAAGTATTTTATTATTTCCAAATTTTTTTTAAAGAATAAACTAACTGTTTTTTTTTTCTTAAAATTATCATAGTATATAAATAATGTATGTCTGTGTGTGTGTGTGAATTCTTGTCATTTTCCACCCAAACTTCTTTTTAAATAATTATCCAAACAAGTTTCAATTTAAAAAAAAAAAAAGCTATTTCTACCACCGTCAATTTAAACAAAAATCACATTGCAGTATTTAACTTTTATCCTAATTTGAGTTTTCAAAAGTTAGATGGAAAAAAGTCACTTTTACCACTGTTAATCCAAACACATCTTAATTCTTTGTAGTATACATTCAAGATTAATAATCAATAACAAATTTAAGACTCATGAAAAAAAATTAGTTTTTGATTCTAAATATGAAACTTAGTTTATAGGTGAATTTTAGTTCTAAGTAGAAGATCTTTTTTTCATTTTATCTCTCAAGCCACCATGTAGAACACATGTTTGCGTGGGGATTTGAACTCAAGAGCACCTGCTGAAACCTTTCCCAATTGAGTTGGGATGAATCTGCAATATAATTTTTAATGGTAAAATTAAATGTATATAATATTTGAATCCACAAAAATAAATATGATATTTATATTATAATTCAATATATTTTAGAATTAGTTGGGCAAAAATAATATATTTTAGATTTAAGGTGCATCCAACACTATGAAATATTTTTCTAAGTACATCCCGTATCTCTCTATTTATCCTATGAATTGGTCTAAAATTGGGAGGAGTTTTAGTAAGCCAGAAAATGAGACAGAATCAAGATGGGTAGAGGGTAAGATCAGAAAGCTTTATGAGGGAGAGACTTATGAAATACACTTATGGAACAAGAGAAGCAGAGATTTAGAGATTCAAGAGGGAAGTGTGATGGCCACAATAATCTCTCAACACTGTTGTTTGTGCTGCCATAACAGATAGTTAAAAGCAGCATGGTTACTCAGCTAAATAGCAAAGCCTTGTTACTAGTTCCTTAAGTGTTAGGTAAAAGTGTAATTTTACACATGGATTAATACTATTATTAGTTTTTATAGTTTGATCTAATTTTGGTTTTAATCCTATAATTTCAAATAGTTGGTTTTAACCCTTTGTTTCATAAGAATTTTGTATGAGTTTAAGTATAAGGATTTAAACAAAAATTCGTTAAAAGCATATGGACCAGTCGTTAAACTAAGACCAAATTTTTATGAAACTATAGGGACCAAAATCAATTATTTGAAATTAAAGAGATAAAAAACAAAATTCAATTAAATTATACGGACTAACAATGATATTAACCTTTTATACATTAAATAATCCCATATTTGACTTCTATAATCAAATATTCTATGTGATGGCCTATGTTTGATGAGTTTATCTATAATTTCTTTGGAATGACATGTGATAGTATGTATTAAACATTATTTTACCAACCCATTGATAAGTTTTGATCCAATGAGAAATGGTTGCAAACCAAATCAATGTGCATGGTTATTTGGTATCAGAATACTTTGAATAAACATTTTAAAATAGCCTAAGCATCAACCACGCGGGAAAAAAAGGAGCAGCAAGAATAGGATGATAACCATTATCTGTGGAACAAGTGAAGCACATAGTTAGAGGTTGAAAAGGGAAGTTTCATGACAAGCTAAGATTATTCTCACAAGTCACAACACTTTTGTTTGTGATATCACAACAGAATCTTTGAAGCAGCAAGAGTTCTCACCACAAGATTATACTTTGAAGTTGTTTGACGACAAACTAGATGATAATGAACATGCTCTAAAACTCAATTAGATGGTGTTCCCTGCATTGAACAAAGCCTTTTATATATATATATATATAGATAGATAGATAGAAACAAAGTTATTTACTGCTTGTCAACAATGCGACTTCCTCCAGAATCAGTAGATGTATAATAGACATAAATTATTAGCTATTTAGCTCTCTTTGTTTGAGTAGATAGCATAAGTTATTTCAATAACAAACTTACTTTTTCCTCACACTTTTCCCCCAACATAAAAAATCATGGTGAGATCAATGATTTCGTCTTCTGTCTACTATTCATGAATAGTATTTTTATGACTTTAGATAATTAATAATTCTTAGAATGTGAACCCCTTTGCTAGTCTGAACAAAAGAAACAATCGTTTTTTTTTTATTAAAATGTAATTTATATTTATATTTATATTCTTCAACTGAGAGATGGATCAAACTTTTAGTTGGAGGATCTCAACAATCTAAACTAACATGAATAATCCATATTAAGACAAAAAAATCACACACACAAACACACGCTCATCTTTGTTACTCTAGTTATCTTCACGTGGTTAAGATTTTTTTCTTCCCCTTTTTATGTTCTGGTTTGAAAAATTATAAAATGAAAATAGATTTTTAATAATGAATTCAAAAAATAAATTACAAAATAAAAAAAGCAATTAATATCTATCAATTGGAAAAAAAAATAGTCAAGTCATTGGATTAATTAAGAGGATCCAATAATTGCTGCTGCTTAATTCATTTATCATGGCATCAACATCCATGTTTTTATTTGGCCACTGATCGTCCATGTCACTGTTTAAGACAATTACAGTGACAAAGAAAGAAACGTTTTTCACACATAAAGATGAACGATCGATGATGGAACAACATCAAATTGCTGTGTCAACATAAATCCCGAATAAAAAGAACATTTATTAATGTCAAAATAGAATGTAAATGCTGCAAATAATAGAAAGCAAGGCAACAAAAGCGGTTGAAGTAAGCTGCAAGTAAACGCTATAGATTGAACATATCAGTAGATTCCTTGATAAAAAAACACAAATAATTAATGGAATGAACATTGAAAGCGCCAAATTTAAAGACTCAGGACTGATCCAAATATAAATGTATAGTAGGAGACACATAATTTTCCTGATTTGACACAGGTTTCCAGTTTTCCCAAGCATGACGCGTTGAACACCGCCACTTCCTAATAGTGTTGATATATACAGTTGTGACGTATAAACTTTCTTTGTATAATTAAAATTGTTTGATGCCTCCGTACTCAGAGAGCTCACATTATATGCAACTTCTCAAGTGTCTTTAGTTTCTTTGTATGTTTATAACTCTGCACATGGATTTTGTTCTCCAGGTAAAATATAATAGGATATCGAAGATTCTCATGTCAATAGTTGAATATTATTAAAAAAGAATTTCTAAGAATCTCAAGATCTCTGAAATTAATATAAAGTACAACAACAAATTTGTGCTTTTCTTCCACTACGAGCATATTGATCGTCAATTGTAGGGGGCAAGAATAAAACCTTAAATTGTCCTAAAATCTCTCAAGTTAGCGAAGCACGAAAATTGAGATCCTGGCTTTTCTCTTTACTGTCTCTCGTCTCGTAGCTATGGAGGAATCTACCATTGTTGAAAGGCAGAGCCTAAGAAAAAGAAGCAGCAGCTACAACATCGTTTTCGCCAAGTTCGTGCCTCTTGCTTCTACACTAGGAGACGACGGTGGATCCCAAGAGGCAAACGCTGAAGCTGAAGGTCACGATAATGGACATCAAAGATTCAAACCAAATCCCTTGTCGGAGTTCGCCTACATCTCATCTTCCTCATCTCCTCTGCTTCTCAAGCAATCTATGGCCCAAGAAAATCATCAATTTTTCCCTCCTTCCGCTTTGAGTAAGAATTCTGCTGATACAAGACCATCTTCATCTTCCATTGCTATGAAATCTAATATCGATTTCGAAGCGCTAGATGCAAAAAGCAGCCAGGATCTCTCAGAAGGTGAGTTACCATTTTTCAATGCTCGTTTTATCTTTTTGCAATTTATGAAGCTAACTTGTTTGTGAAATTGCTTAGTGAAATTCAATTCGAAAGAAGATCGAATTGAGCTGGGATCGATAGGTTTGATGGCGGCTGAACAACTATCCATGAGACCAAAGATCGAAGGAATCTACGAAACGATTAGGGTTCATAGAGAAAGTACAGTGAAACGGCTTAGAGAACTGTGCAATGAGGAACCTTCGATCGATGTAGGAATTGTGATGGCTGATGCGGCTTCTCTTTTGAAGCTTATGAACTCCTCAACTGATGAGAACATTGAGAACACAAGGCAAAAGGCTCACAGAGGAGCACTATTGTTGCTTCAAGCAGAGATCCTTTGCAAGAATGGCCTGCAACTACTTTCTGAGAGCCAAAACTCGTTCGAAGATATCTTATAATTGCCGGTTGCTTCAATTTGTTTTCCTTTTGGCTGCTAAGATCTCAGCATAATTATCAAACTATTCTTCCAATACTTCATTTATGCTCAAGTGGACCTTAATTTTTCCCCTTTGTTTAGTCCAAGTGTTATCTAACTTCTTGTATGATACTGAATTACTTATCATTACGTTCAAAATATATGCTTTGGTTGCAATCAAACAACTAAATATCTTTAGCGAGTATTTCTGTATATGCATTTCTACAGATTCAATTTTTTTGAGATTCTTACATATTCTTGCATTTGATAACTTGGTGATTGCCCATAATATTGCAATATGATCAAGTAAAAACTTCTATATTGGTTCTCTGGCACATTCATAATATCAAAATCTTCTATAGCCTAATACAGACATTCTCACATTAAAATGCTTCATAGTTAGTTGGAATTTGTAGATTTACCTCTGGTATAGAAACCAAACTCAAATATGTTTATCCAAATTCTTGATGCATTACAATGAAAATCTCACACCTATTTATACTAAATTCATAACCTCATAAATCCCTTAAAATAATGCCAAAGTCAGTTTTGGCAACCATTCACCAAACCCCTCAACGTCAGTGCATACATCATTGCATGTCAACGTTGGCTGCTTGTTCACATTCTCTGTTCACATTCTCTGTTCTGTTTCATTCTGTTTCATTCCCCCAGGGTTGGACAAGACTCGTCCTCGAGTCACAAACAACATCATCATCAATAAATGGAGATAAATCCGAAACCTTATGCTTAAGTAAAAATGACTTGGACTTATTTTTGATTTTGATGTGTTTATCTGGTGGCAATGGTTCGAGCTGAATCTTCACATCATCCTTCTGAAAGGAATATGTGTTTGCATAACCGTCGTATAGAGCTCGTCGATCATATTGCCAAGGTTTTCCCAAAAGAAGATGACAAGCGTCCATCGGAACAACATCACACCAAACTTCATCGTGATACCTTTCTCCAATAGAAAAAGTAACAAGGCATCGTTTTGACACTTTGACTGCGCTTCCTTTATTGAACCATTGGAGCTTGTATAGGTACGGATGGTTGTGAGTTGGTAGTTGTAACTTTTCTACCATGTAGTTAGAGACTACATTTTCACAGCTTCCGTTGTCAATAATGACGTCACAAACTTTACCTTGAGTGGTGCAACGAGTATGAAAAATGTTGTGACGTAGCCAAGGCTCTTCTTTCACTGTGGCTGTATGCAAGCTTCGTCTAATCACAAGTGTTTCACCTTGATCAGGAGGAATGACTTCTTCATCAAAAATTGGCTCTTCATCAAAGACGGGTTCTTTGTCGGGTATGAGCTCCTCTTCTTCAAAAACTGCAGAAGTTTCCCCTTCAATAATAGTAACAACTCTGCGGGTAGGACATTCTGAAGCGATATGACCGAACTCTTGGCATTTGAAGCACTTAGGTGCTTTGGAGCTAAATTCTTTGATAGCCTATAGTGGAGGCTTGCTTGAAGAGTTAGACTGATATTCTTGTGTATGCCTGTTTGAAGAGTTATGCTGATGCATTTGTGTAGGCTAATGCATGTGTGTTTCATGTCGATCAAAAGGAATTTCAGTAGAGGAAGATGGTTGAAACGAAAACCTTTTGGGGAACTGTTTCTCAATACGGATGGCTAGACGAATGACGTCATCTAGAGTCCAGTATTGCTGGAGCTGCACTGGATGGGCAATGTTAGTATTCAACCCTCCAAGATAACGGGCTATTGTTTGCTCCTCCCTTTCTTGGATATCACACTTCATTATGAGCTTATCAAATTCCCTCGTATATTCCTCTACATACATAGCCTTTTGGCGAAGATGATGTAACTGAAGGAAATTATCTTGATAATAATTTTCTGGAAGAAACTTACGTGAGAGCTCGCATCACATCTTGTCCCACATTTGTATCTTGCTTTTTCCTTCTCTTTCACGCCTTCTTTTGAGATTCTCCCACCATATAGAGGCATGTTTCTTTAATTTGATGGCGACAATTTTGACTTTCTGCTCATCGGGAATCTCTTTATATTCAAAAACTCGTTCGACGGTTTGAAGCCAATCTACGAATTCGTCTGGTTGAAGTCTTCCCTCAAATTCAGGTATGTCTATCTTAATGTCATTAAGGCGGAATTGCTGTTGTTGAGGACGGCAGCGGTAGTCAGTAGACGACGAACTATTATTATCTGACTCATCTGGATATTCACTGCGAGATTCTAGCATGACTTGCTGCGTTTGTACAGTGGTTTCCAGTTCCTGTATCCGGCATCTCATCTCGTCCATCTCAATCTCGCGTGTGTTTCTGCGTCTTGGAGGCATTTTGGAATTGTTCTTGTGAGGTTAGGTATAGGATGGAAAAGTACAAGGATATGATCGGTTTTTATGGCAAATAAGGGGTAAAACTGGAAATTTTATGGACAAATGAGGTAGAAAGGTAATTTCCATTGAAAGAAAAGCCGGACCGAACCGGCCGGTCGGACCGGAAAACCGGCGAACCGGTCCCAGGGCCGGTCCGGTCCGCTATCTGTGAGGGGAGGGGAGTCGACCCGGTCAAGACCGGGTCGACCCGGCCGGTTCTACGGTGACTCGGCCAAACCGCCGGGTCAGGCGGTTTTACCGAGTCACCCCAAAACTTAAATTTTGTCCCAAAACGGCGACGTTTTGGGACATTTAAAAAAAATGCAGATATCAGAAGCTGAGACACTCGACCGAACAGAGACGCAAGAAGCCAAGAACAGAACCAAATTTCAGAATCCGATTTCAGATCCCCTTCCAACCCGAGTCGGGACCCTGTGCACTAGCTCCAATCGACGGTGGCTGCTTGAACGGCGAGTGACGACGGCGAGCGGCGAGGAGCAAGCGGCGACGGCGAGCTGCTGCGACGGCGACTGAAGGTATTTTGATTTTTGACTATTTTCGTTTTCAGATTTTGATTTCTCATTTTCAGATTTTCAGATGTTTAATGGAACCATGAGGTTTCTGTTGTTTGATTTCTTTCTTCTTGTATGCTGTCATTGCTGTGAGTTTCGGTTGTGAAGAAGGATTGATACCTTGTTCATGTTTTTAAGTTTGAAACCATAAGCCCTAAAACTATAGTTGTCTAGTCATGATACAATGTTCACTGGGGATTAGTTAGCCTGGTGGAATATGGAATCTTGTTTAGAAATTTAGTTTGTTATACTTTTAAGATTTTGTGGAGAGTGTCACTTCCTGACGCTTTCACTAGATAAATATGTAGTTTTGACACTTTAAGATACTTAGCTTGTATGGTTCGTAATCCTGACTTGCCCTGTAACTTGGATTCATAATGCTTCTTCTTCGTTTGTTCCATAAACAAAAACAAAGCTGCTGATGGAGTTGCTTATACTTCTTCTCTGACCATGTTTTCCTCTGGTTGGCTGTAAAATCATCCTCATTCTCTTTGGTATCCACTATGTCTGTTCATGTATAGTTTTGGTTGATTTTGCTGCTTTGTTGATGTCTGTGTCTGGTTTGCTTGTTGCTGGTTTTTCTCCTTCCGCTTAAAATGAAGTTCTGCATGCCAAAAGATTTTTCCTCTTTTCTTGGGTTCATCGAATATGGTCTTAGGCCACATTTAGCATGAAGGGAAGGGATAGAATGAAATAGTAAAAAAATGGCAAGTAGCTGAGATGTGAAACAATACTAATGTGCTTATTCTAAAATAAGTAACGAAAAAAGGTAAGTAATGTTGAGTGGTGATAAAAAGAGTATAAGAATTAATAAAAACTGCATGATTTTTTTCCTCTTCCTCTCCTATTCTTTCTCGATACCTCATATTATCTCCAGTGCTTAATATAAGATCTTGTCATCTTGTCCATAGCCATTTTGTTAAGCAACATTGGTTTTGTTTGTCAAATTTCAATTAAGTCTCTAGTTTTGTTTAGAACCAATGTTTATAACTATGAATTCCATGAATAATAGCATTGTTGCAAGGATGGATATATCAAGTTCAGAAAATGAGAATGCCACTTCTACTCCTAATACCGAGCCTCACACTTCCAATTCGAACACCACTCTTACTCCTACTCCCAGTACCATAATTCGTGGTAAAACTGATCCAGCATGGGCACATGTTGCCTTAAAAAAAGAGGGGACACAGAATGTATACACATGTCTCTTTTGTGGTAATAGTTATAGAGGAGGAGGCATAAACAGGATGAAGCAACATCTTGCTGGTGTGTCTGGACAAATTGCTTCTTGCAAAAAAGTTACTTCTGATGTGCGTTATAGGATTACAGAGTCTTTGAAAGAAGGTTCCAAGAAAAAGTCAGTTGAAGTTGAAGATATAAGAGAAGAGGAGGTTGAAGTAGAGGAGGTTGATAGTGGAAGTAGAGCTAAGAAGAGGAAAGCTGGGAGCATGGATAAATATTTCCCTCCTAGAACAACTCCTGGAGCTCAGCCAACCATCAAAAGTGCCTTAGCATCAAAAGAAGCATAACACAGTGTGAAAATGCTTCTTGCTGAATGGGCTATTGTCAACTGCATTCCATTTAAAGCATTAGAGTGCCCTTTATTTCAAAGAGCTGTGGATGGAATGTGCTCTATAGGGCCTGGGTTTAAAGCCCCTAGTGCTTATGATTTTAAAACCAACTTGTTGAGAGAATGGAAAAAGGAATGCCAGTTACTCATTGACGGTCATAGGGCTAAATGGAAGAATAACGACTGCACACTTATGGCAGATGGATGGACTGATGTGAGACAACGGACTTTGATAAACTTCTTAGTTTATTCTACCCACGGAATGGTGTTTGTTAAGTCTGTTGATGCATCAGACTTAGTCAAAGATGCTAAAACTCTTTTCTCGCTATTTTCTGAAGTGATTGAGTGGGTTGGTTCGAAGAATATTGTCCATGTGGTGACTGATAATGCTGCCAACTATGTGGCATGTGGCAAATTGATCAAGGAGAAATATAAAAATATTTATTGGACTCCTTGTGCTGCTTATTGTTTAAATCTTGTATTGAAAGACATTGCAAGCATGCCTCATGTGTCGGACATTGCAGCAAAGGCATCAAAGATAACGGTATTTGCTTACAATCACATGATATTCTTGTCTTGGTTGAGGAAGAGGACGGGTTGGAAAGAAATTGTACGTCCTGGTGCTACAAGGTTTGCCACTACCTTCATTACATTGCACAGCATTTACATGCACAAACATGACTTGCAAGCCCTTGTTGTCGATAAGCACTTTGTGGACCATAGGCTATCTAAGACTACTCCGGGGAAAATTTTTAGTGCAATCATATTAGATAGCCGGTTTTGGAATGAGTGCTACCAAATTGTGAAGATTGTAACTCCTCTGATCAAATTGTTGAGAATTGTTGACTCGGATGAGAAACCCTCACTTCCATATGTTTATGAAGGCATGCAAAGGGCAAAAAGTGGAATTAAGGAGATGTTCAAGAGAAACAAAGATCACTACAAGCCCTACACAAGTATCATTCAAGCGAGATGGGATAAACATTTGAAGACCAATCTCCATGCAGCTGCCTATTTATTGAACTCGGCATTCGTATATGGTCCAAACTTTGTTCACAAGGGAGGGTTAATGCAAGCTTTGATTGACGTGGTGGAGGCTAACTCAGATGAAAATGTTGATTGCTATAAGGTAATGAAGCAAGTGACATTATATCTTGATGGCAACGAATCTTTCAGCAGAGAGACATGCAAAAAGGGGGCTGAAAAACTGGATCCTTGTAAGTAACTAAGTATTCATCTTTATTGTTTAATATTTAATTAACATATTTATTGATTGCAACTAATATTGTGTATATGTTTTCCATTGTAGATGAATGGTGGATGTACTATGGCTATTCAGTTACAGAATTGCAACGTGTTGCAACACGTATTCTTAGGCAAACGTCTGCTTCTTCTGGTTGCGAGAGAAACTTGAGCTTATTTGAGCGCATCCATACAAAAAGGAGAAATAGATTGCAACATCAAAGGCTGAATGATTTGGTTTACACTAACTATAACTTGCGATTAAAGCATAGGTAATTTTAGATATTATGAAAAATGCTTTTAATTAATATGGATTAAGTTTTAAATTTTAACTGAAATCATTTGTCATTGGGAAATTGAAGGAGTGTATTGAATAAAAAGAAGCCAAGTTATGATCCCATTGATTATGAGTCCATTGATGAGGTGGATTTTTGGGTGTCGGAAGAAGATCCCATTCCAGATTTCAATGATGAAGATGCAGAAAATCTTGAAAGTGCTCTTAATAATGAAGAAGTTGCACTTTCATCAACTCTGGATAGGATTAATGAAGGTTTATATAATTATATGTCCTATTAATATCCTGTTACTATTTATTATCCAACCATATTATTATTTGTTATACATAACTATTGATATTAATTATTGTTGTACATTCCTGATCCCCCGGCTTTGAATGATGATATTACTACTTCTTACCCTTTCCCCAATCCAGCACCTATTGACTCACCTCCAATAGATCAACTTGATGAGTTGTAGAGTTTGTTGAATGATGATTTACTCATTTGGCTATGGTTGATGAATGATGTTATTGGCTATCTTTTTGACTATTTTGAAGTTATTGGCTATGTTTGATGAATGATTATTGATATTGTTATGTTTTGATTATGTTTTTATGTTAGTTATAGGTTTGCTTTGAAGAATTAATTAGGTATTTTGGCTATTTTGATGTTAGTGATAATTTATGAGTTATGAATGTTCATTATTTTGTTATTGTCAATTAAATTGTAATATTTTAATGTGACCGGTTCAATCACCGGTTCGCTCACCGGTCCGACCCCGGTTGACCCAGTGACCCTTGAACCTGTACCGCGACCGGTTCATTGACCGGTCCGGTTTTTCGTTCCTTGGTAATTTCTTAACTTTCAGGGATGGAAATATAATTTTGGCAAATATCTGGGGTCAAAAATGTAATTTCAGAAAGTTTTGGGGTCAGAAATGTAATTTTGGCAAACATTTGGGGCAAAAATGTAATTTCAGAAAGTTTGGGGGTATGAAATGTAATTTTGGCAAAAATTTGGGGCCAAAAAATAATTTCAGAAAGTTTTTGGGGTCCGAAATGTAATTTTTGTAAAAATTTGGGGCCAAAAAATAATTTCAGAAAGTATTGGGAAAAGAAATTGTACATTTTCCCAACTTTAGGGGTAAAATTACAATTTCTGAAAGTTGGGCTGACTGGGATTGATGACGTGGCTGTTATGACACGTTGCAGTCAATGATTGGACGACGTGGCACTGACTGGTCAGACAGTGATGACGTGGCAGCTGACTGGGTCGTCTTCAACCTCTGGACTCCGGCGACCATCTGAAAATCCGGCGACTTTTTCCGGCGACGTCCGTGGAGGCGCGTGGAGGTGTTTTTCAGGGATGACCGAGGCTACTCCTAGGTTTTTCGGCCTTCTGTACACGATGGTGAGGTCGGTTTCTTCAAAAAACGCTCCGAGAGTGAAAATCCGACACCCCCATTTTTTCACGTTTTTTTTCTCACCCACTCCTCACTCTTTCGCTCTCTGGCTCTCTAGAACTCAGCTCTGATACCAAAATGGTATAGAAACCAAACTCAAATATGTTTATCCAAATTCTTGATGCATTACAATGAAAATCTCACACCTATTTATACTAAATTCATAACCTCATAAATACTTTAAAATAATGCCAAAGTCAGTTTTGGCAACCATTCACCAAACCCCTCAACGTCAGTGCATACATTATTGCATGTCAACGTTGGCTGCTTGTTCACATTCTCTATTCTGTTTCATTCTGTTTCAACCTCTCTCTGCTCTAACTCTAATGAAAATTGAAAATCACTCTGCCTTCTATTTGCCACAGTACTGGAGTTTATATATAAGACTTGATCATCAAAATTTACTTAGCAAAATAATAGGTCAACATAATAGTGAGAGCGAGCAACAGAGCAGCAGCCATTACTCCTATCAATTACCATACATTAGGGATATGGTCACGAATCCAGATCCTATAGCTGTTTTTGCAGAAGAACTTGATGAATTCAACATAGAGTTGCAACAATGCCACATCATTATAGGGAACTTTCTCAAGGGGTTCACTGCCGAGTATGAGTTGAATTGCTCATACAGTTGAATGTAACTTGAATCCATTTGGTCTACCCCACTTGTGATTGTACTAAAGAATTGAAGCAAATCTTCGTTGCTTATCTTGGTTCATTTTACTATAACTCCATTTTTTATGAGGAGCTCAATATCCTGAAGAGAACATATCAACCCTTTGAAAAACAAAGCATAGGAAGTGAAATGCATGTTGATTCCAATTCTACTCTGTTCCCAATCGATGAAGTTCCTCAAGTAGATCTCTGTGGTGTTCACTATATGCAAAGGTGGAATTTCTTGAACCCCTATGCTGAATCCAATCCCAAAGCCGAATCTAAGCATGTTTTTGCTATGTGCAGGTCAAATTGTAACCCCAGAAGCTAGTAGCACACCGCCTAAGTTCTTGGTGAGCTTGTTTCACTTTCTGTCCTTTCTCAACAATGGAGGATAAGTTCAAAAGATAGAGAAAGTGAGAAGCACTTGAACAACGAATTAAAGGATATCTGAAGAAGGAACGTGTGAGATTAGAAACGAGATAATCAGCGTCCCTTGTGAAGAGACAGGGAAAAAGTATCCTGGCCAATGTCTTGATAACAAAAAAAGGTATTTGGTTCTCAAGCAGAGTCAGATCCGTTAGAACAGAAAAGAGAAACTTTTGGTTCTGAACTATAGGATCAGAAACATAATGGAGGGATTCACCATCATACCTGATGTTACCTCAATAGCTTGCTCGGACGGTGTCATCTAAGCCAAGAATGACAGTGCCACATTTGTCTAAGGAAGAAATAGGATTTTGGATTCGGTGAAGAAGGGACAACATGTAACGCCATTCGTGTTCTTCCATGGCAAGAAGGTGGCTCTTGGTTGCTCTGTGAATGGGTCCAATAGTGAGGAGTTTAGGGGGTAGCTTCTTCATTGGGTTTTCGAAGTTTAGAGGGGACGCTGGGAATGCTGCTTATGAATGATTGTACTTCGCTGTGATCAGGAGAACCCAGTGTGACTTTGATAGAATGCATCCAAGCACATTCATTTGGGGTTTCATGCATTGCCTGAAACAGAGGTAGCTCACTCACTTGCATAGAGCGACTTATTACACAGAGGAACTTCCAAGGAATGTGAGATAGTGAACGAGAGCAAGGGGTGGTCAAAAAGAGATTTTGATGATGGAAAGATATGGTTCCTTCAAAATGAATACTCCAAAAATCCAAAGATCTTACGTGACAACTTTTGTAGATGCTACTTGCTACTTGCTGGATCCCACTCGACCTTTTTCGAACTGCGTCTAGATTTGATGTTGGGCACTTGACCCCTACTCTCTTTCCCTTGTTGCTTCCTTGTTAAGATCGCTCAGTGCTTTTAAAGAGTGAAGCTCCATTCTGAATCTGAGGCCCTCTTAAGGCCAATTTGTCCAACGCCCTCGTCTCTAACCTTCTATTTCTGGCATTAACCTCCGTTTCAGGATTAGCAGGATCTAACATTGTCTTGCTTTTTTACACTCGTTTTGATTTTGCCTGCTACCTATCATTTATTTTAGGATTAAAGCTTTTGGTCTTTATAATTTATTTTGATTTGGGTTTTACTCCCTATAGTTTTAATTGAAGTTTAGGTTTTGGTTTCTGTAGCTTTTGTCTTGACGTTTTGTTCTCTAGCTTTTGTCTTGAATTAAATGATGTTTTTGTCTTGAATGCTGCTTTTTATACTTCAACAGATAATGATTCTTTGGGTTATGATCTGATATGAAATATAAGCCATGTGCTGCAATGAATTTGCTTTCTTATGGATGAAGTATAATTTTAAAGTTCATTCCCGTCATGAGTTTGTTGTTTAATTATTTATACTTCATCTTGTAGAAGGGTGAAGCTACTGCTTACGTTGAAGAGAAAAAGAAAAGTAATCATGTGCTTAAAACTAGAGAAGCGCCAGAAAGATCGAAAGCTTGATCTAGACATTGAAGAGCAATTTGTATTTTGTGGAACAAGTCTTAATATTTTGTGGCTGTTGTGAATTTACAGCAGAGAGCTTAATTGTTGCTTTGCCAATGTAATAGCCAACTCTTGTTGTTGCTAAATGATAGGTTCAGATCTGACATTTTCCCTCCTAAATGATATTAATACTTGCTATATCTTGTTTTTTTTTTTAATTTCAATATGCTAGTTATGGCATAAAATAAGTTACGCCTATTTCTTAAGCTTTCAACACAGTGCCTATTCCCATTCACACAGAGTTGGGCATGGAATGATATTTCAATTAGCCAAAACATACAAACAAGAAATAGCCATCCTTCATGGTTCATGACTAAATTGTACGTGCTTTCATATAAGAAATGACTGCACACTAAATTCTTTCACTACAAAATATAATTAACATGAATGACTATATCAAAAGTTTAGCAATTAGAGGGGGATCAAATTATCTTGTTAATCTTGCTAAAGTATTACATCCAAGTTACCACAAAAGTAACATTCCCAAAATATTTACACTAAATCATGCCCGGCTGCTCTTTGGAGGAGTTGCATTAACGGACTCTTGTGTGTAAGAAGGTTGATTCGTAGTCCGTTCTATTGGTATCTTGGGATGTGTCTTTTTTGCGGGTTGCTTGCAAGTTGTCTGATTGTGTCCATACTTTTCACAATTGGAACATTTAAGAACTAAAGGATATAGAGGTAATTTAACCTAAATTTTAAATATTTAATTATGACGTAGAACTTAATATATAATTTATTAAGTTTAGTTATTCAAAATAGAATTTGGGTAATTTAATCGTCTTTATATAAAATTTTTCCTGGTTTAAAAGTGAATTTTAGTCTTAGGACGTATTTTTTTAAATTTTTATCTCTTAAGCTTAAGCCACCATGTGGCAGTGTGAACTCAAGTGCACGTGCTAAAGCTTTTACTAGTTGAGATGAGATAAATCTATAATTTTTAATGCTAAAATTAAATTATATAATATTTGAATTCACAAAAATAAATATAATATTTATATTATAATTCAATATATTTTATTATATAAATATATACTTGTATATAATTAATTTATATTATAATTTAATATATATATATATATATATATATATAATTTAATATACTATTACTTTCTTCTTTTTTAATATTTTTATTTTACATAAATATGTATTAATAAGGGAAAATTCCTTTAAAAGACAGCTGAATTATTTAAATTCTTAATTGGGTTGTTAAATTCAACAAATTCTAAATTGGGTTATGTGTCCTAAAATAAGATTTTAGGATTTGATAATTTTACCTTATTACCCCTCCTTTAAATTGAGTATCCAACTCTATTATTTTAATCTTTTTTACAAAAATATGGATTCATTAAATTTTTTAAAAGATTACATATTCACGTCAGTGCATTGCGCATGTCTTTGAGCTTGTTTACCGCAATGACGCAAAATTATTAGAAAACTATAACACTTTAGACGCTAGTCTCTTAAAAAAAGATTATGTCAGATACACTTGCATATTCCTCCTCCACATCTTTTTTTTTTTTTGTCAAAACTAGATCTTCACGTCTGAATTCAATATAAATTCTTTCATTGAAATGGAATTAACAATTCTTTCATATTCAAAGAAATCAAGAAATCAAGTTTGTTGCTGCATTTTCCCATAGCATCAGTAGAGTCCAAATTTCCATTCAAATCCACTTGATAAATGGAAGAATTCTTATACCCTTGTAACACATAAGTGGGAACCCAGCCCCAAGCGCCACCCATTAAGTGCAAGGCTGCAAGCACATAGACCGAAACAATATACTTTCAAATAGTCGGACGCAATTCCCAATTTGGTGCCTGCACTTATCATTGCAAATTGCATCCACGCATCTTGTCATGCGTTCAGATTCCAAATTGGAGGAGCCAAGGTGTCTAGCACTAATCCAAGGTGTCTGACACCGATCGAATTACTTGAACTTGAATTAAATTCTTCACTTGAATGCCCATTTGAATAGATTACGTGCCGAGTTTCCAACAACTACAGAAATGGAGTTTGTCCTAGATGGCTGTATAATGTGACCAAAGAATATGAAAACTCACAAGATCTAATTATTTCGGAAATTTGTTCCAAGCTATTAGGCAATTGATTCGAACTAGATTGAAAAACCTCTTTTAACCAGTATTATTCTAAAATTGATAATCCTTGGGAGATGATTTGAATAGAACTTGGAGGAGAGAAGAGGACATTGATATGATGGAGAAGGATGATACAATAGATGGAAAATGGAGAGAGAAGGAGAAGAAGTCATATAGATAAAATTACTCAATTCTAAAATTCTTAATTAGACTGCTTAACCTGATTTAGGATTTATTAAATTTAGAGGCCTAATTTAGGATTTGAATATTTCAATAGTCTTTTAACGGGATTTTCCCTATTAATAATTAATATATTTTTTATTCAAATGTATAAAAAGTAATATAGTACTAAAAAAATACAAAAATTTTATATTAATTCGTCAGGAAATATACTGATGTCGAAACTTTTTCAACGGAATTACTGGCCGAAGAAATTCCCTAGGTAATTGCAAGTTTTGTTTTAGAGATTTCTTTTGTTTTTTTCGGCGAACATTGTTTTAGAGATTTCCAAGACAATGAACATCGGGAGGGAGGGCGTTGGTTTTTGTGTTCATCTTCGTTATGTTCTATCTAGATTATGCAAAATGGGTCGCCCCCTTCCCTTAATGGGTTTTAATTAACTTATTTACATTAATAAAAATAATTAAAATTGATTAAAAGCAATAAATACATATTCTTTCCAATTTCACCCTTATTTATAAAGAGGATAGGGGGAAAGAGAATAAATGTAATAAATACAATGAAGGAGTATAATTGGAAAAAAAAAAAACATAATAAATACTTAGACCAACCTAAAATTAAATTTAATTTTTGGAACACTCCGATTGACAAATTTGAAACTTAAAAGGAACATAGGCAGTACAATTTATAAATGATACAATTAATTTGAAAGTACGGAGTAATTGACTTGGCTCAAACAAAAGGAACACAGGTTTTTATTCAACACTGGCATCCAAGTGAACATACTAAATGCCCTACATGCTCTTGTAAATCTCACTTTACTGGACCTGCACGTATTGCATAAATGGTCTGTGTAATAGTTAGACCAAGCAGAGCTGCACCACTCACAACTCCGATGAACTTCCAAGGACTGCCCAAATAGGCATGCATGAAACTGCGAAGCAAGCTTATTAATCCGCGGTGAAGCCATTCCAGAAAACGCCGCCAATAATGATGCAACATTCTGAAAATGAGGACACAACATCCTCCCACACCATTCACATTGGCGTTGTTCAAGCTCTCGCATACTTCTGTGTATCTCGCATCCATGCGTTTCGCCCCGGCTACGATGCTTTGGATCATAATCAGCAAATCCTCGTCCTTGGCCTCCGTATGCACTCTTATAACTCCGTTCTCTTTAAGTAGTTGGATGTCATGAACAGAACACACCAAACCTTTGAAAAAATAAGCGTAGGACGTGAATTTGTAGCCGACTCCGATAAACTGACCCATTTGCTCCCAAGCAATGAAATTCCTCCATTTGACTTCTGTTGCTTCTTTTATGTGCAGCGTCGGGATGTTCAGTTCTCGCCTCGTCTCATTAAATCGTATTTCGAATTCGAACTTGTCCATGAATTCCCTTATTGCATCAGAAGCCATATATACTGCATCATGTTTCACATTTCCTGCAACAGGTTCCACGTTTACTGCAACAGGTTCGTTATTGCCTGCAATACAATGTTGTAAATTTGAGTTAGCTGGCTTTTTAAAGATGAATCACTACGTGCTACTCCCTCCTGTCGTTATTAAAAGACATATTTGTAGAGTTTATTTTAATACTAATTAAAGATGAAATAAAGTTTTCATATTTATTAATATGTATTTTACTAATTTACCCCTATTTATATTTCTTTAATAATAATTAAGAAGGGTGAAGAAGGAGAGGATTAAGGAAAACGACTAGGGTGTTTTAGAAAATACATATCATATTAACTAATTTTCTTAATTTTATTAAATTGGATAAATATGTCCCATATCCCTATCACTGATAGCTCAAACAGTGTGTATATATATAGTGGTAATAAGGTTGAATTACTTGGACGACATGTTATTTTGATTCCGAGAGCTTGGAGCTTTCTGGCGCAGCGGCGCAGTTGTAGTGGAGCTTGTCCGTGGAAGTCTTGGGCCTGATAGGGATCAGGGGCACATGAGTGGATGAGATGAAGGAAATGGTACACTCCATTGGAGGAGACTGCGCGGGCAACATCACATTGAAAGAGTGAGCGGGCAAGTTTTTGTGGAGAAAGTTGTTTGTCTGTATTGTTAACCAGTTCAGAAAGTGCACGTAGACCGGCAACTGGTTGTTGTTCTTGTCCCTGAGGAGGAGCAGCCTCCACAAGGAGGATTCTTGACAAAAGTATGAGAAGGAAGAAAGGTATTTGGTTCTCGAGGAGGGTGAGATCTGTGAGAAGACGCGACATCTTTTTGTGGTCGTCGATATAATCAGGGATAAACTTTTGACGAGGACCAGTGGCAGCGAGATCGTCATGGAGCCAAAGCAGAAGCTCAAAGAGAAAGCAGGCATCCAGTAACATCATTGTGGAGAACTGCTCTGATGCCATTTCTACTTTGTCCCCATAGCAAGCTCGAATTATACCCTCTGATCTTTTAATGGCCCTACTGCAGCGACGAAGAAGGGTGGGCCTTCGACGGCTAAGAAGGTTGTGCATGTAGTGCCATTTGGTCAATTCCATGGTTTGCAGGTCGACTGTGGTTCCCCTGTGAAAGGGTCCGATGGCCACGAACTGAGGCTTGTAACAGTCCATCTTGTCTTTGTTGACTTCTCGAATTTTGTTTGGAACCCTGCAAATACTACCCGCCTTTAATAACTTTTCCTTCACGCATCCCTTCAGCGTCATTCGAAGGTCAGAGACCCAATTATCTTTGGGTCGGCGGCGTCCTGCTCTGGCTCCATTGTGCTGCCCCCTTCCGTCGCTGCTGGCTCCAAAACTCTCCTCACAACTCACTGACACGAGGCATTACAAACAACATTGTCCAGTTAATTAGTGGGAAAAAAGAAAGAAACAATGACATCCATAGAGGAAATTAATTAAACTAATTGCAATGTACTCACAGGCTTGCACAATGTCGGATGAGGAAGAATTTCCCCACTCATCAACATCCAAAAAGTGCCAAGAGTTTACCATATCACACCTGGGCTCAAGGCTAAAACTCAATATCACTTCAACTTCGTACGTACTTGTGAGCCTTACATATCGCCTTTATTTATAACCACCCTCGTTCCCTACTCTATTTCTACCCCCATTTCCTCACCCCAACTCAATTACAATATTCACACGTTATTTGTAGGTCATCTGTGAGACCGTGGACCTCCATCTAAATGTCAAATCTCTCTCACCCCCCTACTTTAAAGAGTAATATATCAAGGTGGGGTGCCACAAAAGGTTTGAAAGATAAGGGGCAATTTTGGAGTTAATGCCTCTCAACAATCCCAACGTGTTTAGGCTATCATCCTAGCTCTTAATGGATAACCTCTTCCACACCCTCTCTCATGAGGGTCCCATTCACAATTAGTGACTCATCATCTAAAATTACCAAAAGAACCTTATGATATACTCCCTTCACTGCGTTTTAAAAGAATATCTTAGTCAAAAATATGAGTCACTAATAAGATAATTAATACTTATTTTTTAGTTTGTCTTTATAATTAATATTCATTTTCAATTTTACTCACTCATTAAATTTTTAAATACATTTTTTAATAAGGATAAAAATGAAAAAAAAAACTTATAACATATTTAATGACTTAATTGGCACTTCTCATTTGCCATAAATTAATTAAAATGCCATATATTATGGATAGAAGGGAGTAGTTGTTACACTATACACAGACCCATGAGAGTTTTGTGTTATGCAGAAGGGCAATTATGTGCTCCCTATGTGTAACTTCACAAGCATTTGTCAAAGCATTAACGGAGTTTCAGTGACTGATGACTTAAGGTATCTATTTGAGGTTTAGATTTTCTCTGAATCTTTTATCTCCTTTGCTTTTTTTTCGGAATCTCATCTTTATCATCATATTAAAAAAAATCAAATGGTTCAAATTTTATATTTTATAAAATTATTATTTTTAAACATAAATAATATAATAATAGTTTTAAAAACTATTAAATCTGAATCATTTATTTTTTAATATAAAGGTGGATATAAAATTCTGAAAAACAAAAAGGAAAAAAATTATTCCGTGAGTATACTCCTCCTTGAATCACGAAATTCACCTTCGATCTCGTCATCCGCGAAATCATCATCTTTGCCACGTGGATGTTTCCCGGTCGTCATCTCTGAACCTCAACCTTCAATGACACACCCTCGATCTCTCTCTCTCTCTCTCTCTCTCTCTCTCTCTCTCTCTCAATGAATTGCTGCTTTTAATCTTTTATACTCTCAGTTTTCATCTTATACATACTCCACAAGCTCATCCCTATGAAAACAAAATATAAGGAATCACTCGGTTGGTTAAGAATTGCTAATTCTTTGAGGGAAATTTACCTATATAAATATATATATATGGTTCCACGTAAAAACAATTAAATACAAATAAGGTTCTCAAATTTCATTTAATACCCGTTTTGAAAAGTGCCATGTCTTGTCAAGCTTCTCTAATTTTGTATTTAAGGAGCCACACTTAGCTTGATTGATCAATTAAGTTGCCTTCGCTCAAGTACTGCAATTAATTAAATTGCCTTCGCTCAAGTACTGCAATTAATTATCATGTTTTTTTTTTTATAAAACATTAATTATCATGTTCATCTCTTTGCCTCCATGCTGTTAGATTTATCATTTACCCATGAACTCACAAACTTAGAATAATTAAGAGTAATAAATAATTAACAATTGACATGATCGTCAATATGTGTCTCTGTATATATACAAGGCATACGTGCTTGGGGTATGCATTCACGGACGCCAATTCTCTCCTCAGTGGAGCACCCTCTCAACGTTGTTAAACTTATAAGTTTGAACAAACTAGTCACAAGAACGTAAATTTGATCCTGAATTTAAATTATAAATTCATAAGAGTTTATTTTTATTAATAAATAAGTATGAAAGCCTGTAATTAAATAATTAAAATATAAAAATAATAACAATTTGATTTAAATATATTTTAAATTCAAATAATAGAAATTACATCTATCATCATTCATAACTAATTATACCCAATAAAGGAAGCTCTATGAAATTTATATATGAAGCATTTGATTGTGATTAAATATAAAACAATAACACAACTTTAAAAGCGACTTGATATAATTTTATAACATGAAAATGTAAAAACGAGTGGTAAACTTAGCGTGTAAATTCATGAGTTCAATTGAATTTATAATTTTGGGCAAAAAAATTGAATTTATAATTCAAAAGAGTTTAAAAACGAGTTGACATAATTTGATGAGCTACGAACGTAAGAACAATAAAATCAAACTTGTGACCAGTAATTGTCCTCATCATCCAAACCTTTAATTTATTGCTTTCTTTATGTCAGATTTTAGCACATGGCAATCCGGCCCATAAATAATACTCCCTCCGATCCTAATTATAAGATAAAATTTATTTTTTTGAAGAAATTAATGAAGATAATTAAATTATTTTAGAGTATTTATATTTATATTTATATTTTTTCTTCAAACTAATTAATTTAACTAATAAATTAATATATAATCTAAGGATACATAACATATTATATGATTAAGTAACTTATTTAGCTTCCTTAACTTTTTCTAAAAAAAGTCAACTTTATCTTATAATTAAGACCGGAGGTAGTATATAAGATCAAATTTATAGTTCAATTTCTTAGTGAAAGTGGATTTTATGTTATGAATGAAATGTAGTACATATTAATTGTATATTGTGTGATAACTAGCTCCTTGTCGGAGAGATTTTTATGCTTTCATGTCTCTCTCTTTTTAAATATCCACCGCTAACAAAAACAAAAGAAATTATTTTTTTACAAGCAGTAAATCATAGCGTTTAAGTTCTTAACTGATCAACATATATGGGCCATTTATTTCAAATTTTAAAGTTGGGTTTTGTGGCTTAACTGACGCTAAGCACCTTTATTAAAAAAATTTTAAGTATGATCACTTTAATTCTATTGATAAGTTCAAATTATCTCATTGTAACATTAAGAAAAGTTAGTTAAATCAATAAATATGAACTAAATTGATAAATTGTTTTTTTTTTTAATTTTACCCTTATTTATGAATGAGTATTTGTCATCTCTTTATTTTCTCTCTATATTTAATAGAGCAAAAATCCAACACTATCATTTATTACTTTTAAAGTGGATTTATAATAAACACCAAATTTTTTTTCATAAATCAGAATTATAAATTTGATCAAAATGGCATGAGGTCATGAGTTCAAACCTTGTACAAGGCATAATAGATACCTAAGTCATGAGGAAAAAATTTCAAATTTCCCTAAAACATAATAATGAATGAATTTTGGGATCAATATATGCAAGTCCGTATTGCGTAAATATTTATTTTTTCATGGTTGGGCCCTCATAAGTCATATCCCTCGTTCGCATTATTGCAGTGAGTAGCTGGCAAACTAAATTGTTGCAGTGAGAAGGTCGCAAAATAAATGGTTAGATTAAGTAGATGGCAAAAACAATTACCGCAGTGAGGATCGCTTCGTCTGTTCGTCACCTAAATGAGCACTACACTATGGGAAAATTTCACTGTAGCCCCACTATAAACATAAACATTTAATACCAAATATCCCTAAAACTTTTTAAAATTTCATCGCACCTTCCAAGACTAAAATAAAATTAAGATTTTTTGGTGAAAAGACAACTATGTCATTGCATTATTCTTTTTTAGAAAAAGGGCCACAGTTGCCGGAACTCTAGTGGCCCACTACTGGAGCTCCGACTGCAATTGGCAGTTTGGCAGCACCGGCCTTTGGAGCGGAGATGCTATCGACAGTCGACGGGAATATTTAGTTGTAAATTTTCATATTTCAGTTGTTAATTAATGTATAGACATTTTCATTTATGGGATTTATTAATTCCCTTATGTTTCTTGTAAATCACCATATTTTCATTGTACATCTTCCTATTCCAATTGTTAATTTATGTACGGATACTTCCATTTATAAGAATTGTTAATTTTCTTATACTTCTTGTAATTAAATTGCCATATTTTGGTTGTAAACCTCCATATTTAGTTATTAATTATCTTAACATAATAACATTAACGAGCCCTAAAAATGGAAGTGTCCATATATGAATTGATAATAGAAATATGGAGATTGACAATGAAAATATAGCGATTTACAAGAAATATATGAAAATTAACAAGTTTCATAAATGAAAGTGTTCATATATGAATTACCAAGTGGAATAAGGAGATTTCCAACAAAAAAATGGTGTTTTACAAGAAATATAAGGGAATTAACAAGTCTCAAATGGAAGTGTCTATATATAAACTAACAATTTGCATATGAAGATTTTTAACTAAAATAAGGTGATTTACAACTAAATCTTCTGGTAGCCAAAGTCGCTACTCTGGTGGCCGATGCTCCAGCCAAATGGCCAATGATGGTCGGAGCTCCGGTGGCCAACCTTCAGAGCTCTAGCAACTACGGAGCAATTTTTTTAAAAAAAAAATGGTACAATTGTTTTTTTATCCACAAATCTTAGATTCATTTTAATCCTTTGAGTGCAGTGATGTTTCAAAAAATTTTGGGACTATTACATATTGATTCTCGACAGTGGGGGCCAATGAAATTTTCCAAAATAAATTATGTATGTTGTGTTGTTGGCCTGTGGTGGATAGAATTGAAGACGGAGTCTGGCCCTTTTTTTGTTTTGTTTCTCAATTTCTTCATTGTCTTTTTAAAGGACTAGAAGTAATTAAATTTGATTTTACCCCTTACCAACTTTTATTTTTATCAAACTACGCATCATTAATTCACAATATAAAAACAATGGTATACCGGTCTTTGCATATATAGTACTGCCTTTTTTCAATTATAAAAAATAATGGTATCAATCTAATACAAGATTCAATTGAATATTTGAAAAAGATTATAAAAATTTAAATAAATTACTTTAAGGGTGTGTTTGGTTTGAGGGGAGGGGAGGGGTGGGAGGGAATGGGAGGGTGGGTAAATTACTTTTTTGGATTGAAAGAATTTAAATTTTGGGCGGGAATCTAAAATTTAAAAAGAATGAGAAAGTAAATTTTAGGCGGGAAACCAAAATTTGAAAAAATGAGAGGGTAAATCTTGGGTTTTTTTTTGTCCAAAATTGTAATTTCTCCACCCTCCCCTCCCCTCCCTCCCCTACCCTCACCTCAAACCAAACACACACTAAAGTACTAATTTAGTCCAGTTTATGGAAAAGATAATATGTGTATTTTTTGATTCTATTTATGAGACACTTCATTAAATTTTTTTATATAAATGTACAATTGTACTCTTTATTTATTATCGTGCAGATTGTTAAATAAGGTAAAGTTGGAAAGTTGTTGACTTTTAAGCCAGAATTAATGAAGTTTAAGGCTTTTCTTGATCGGTGTGAAACATATTGGAAGTACTTTATAAATATAAAACTAAAGAAGTATTTATATTTATAATTTTTCTCTATACTAATTTATCTAATTTATAAATGGATATACTCATTTGGTCCCTATTTATAGGGCAGAAAGAGAAATTTTTAATTTGAATATACAATTTTATCATTTATTTATTATTATATTGGCTTCTCATGTTACATAATGTATACAATTCTATACCTAAATAGAAGTCACTTGTAGGATCATAGTGGTATGAGGTTATGAGTTCAAACAGTGTATCAGGCATAATAGATGTCAAAACCCGTTTCCGTTTTGATATGCGCAGGGCAATAATGAACAAGTTCCACAGGCAATAGAAAAGTACATTTATATTGATAATAAGTATTTGTTTACAGACAATCATTAACAGAGCGAAATTCACTATTAATTACAAATATGTACAGAATATCCCGAAAATATTCCAAGTACATGCTAAATATAACCACCGGCTGTGTCTCGAGAAACGTGCTTGTCAATTTTCCTTAACTGTGTCCTTGCCTTCTGAACCGCTGGCACCCGCTGATACATTTTGATTTAGAAAAAGGGGTGAGATTCCGAAAAATCCCAGTAGAAACATACTATCAATATATAAAATGTGAAAATTAAATATGCAGTGCACCATATTAGGCAAAATGAAAGTGCAATTCGATTCATATGTGTACACACGTTTCAGGGCCAAACATTGAGTTAGAACCCCTACATGTACCTCTTCCGAGTCATCGACTATAGCTAGGATTTCCGATATACCTTGGCTGGGCACCGAATCACAACCACGTACAATAGTCACATGGTATATGAGAGATAGTAGTCCTCACCTCAACTCTTTTTAAGCTCGAGATGCTCGCATCGTGGAACGTGCCAACTCCAGGCTCCTACTTTAGTCCTAAAATACCAAATGTACAAGAAATAGGTTATAATCTATCCATGTGTCATTTTAGACACTTTCATAGTGTTTATTGTGGTTATATTAGTCTATGACAAAAATTTACCAAAATGCCCCTGGGATCCCGCCCCGCCCCCGCCGTACCCGGTCCGGCTGCATTTTTCCCAAAATTTTGACATAGGCTATTCTGAAATATTTTCACCCAAGGAATCCATTTCCGGATTCAAAATTATCAAATTCAAAGTCCAATTACAAAATTGCCCTTGGCAACCCCGCTTTAAGGGTTTTAGGGGCGTTTTCGTAATTATGTTTTCTCGGCCTTTTTTGAAAAAGTGCCCAACTGTAACCCTACCTAATTTTCCCTCCTGAACCCAATGGAAGTATCAAATCATTGAAAATTCAACTCCTACCCCTAGATCTAGCCTTGATCAAAATTATGGGTTCCTTCGAGAAAAATCGGGGTTTTGCGGTTTCGGCTCTGTAAACACGTTCCTTTCTACTTCTAACAACTTTGTTAACCATTTAATTGAGTTATAACAACCATTTGAGCTAAATTGGGCAGCATAACCCTTAGGCACACCCATTTCCAAAATTTAAAACTAATGGCAATCCAGCGAAATTTCACCAATTAAATTGCCCACAGCAGCCAGAATAGTTAATATACGAAGGTTTGAAAGTTACCTTTCGCTTCCTCTGGCTTTTCCCCAATATGGCTGAAACTCTAACCCTTCAACCACAGATTTTTGAGCCTCCAAACCTTAAAGAACAAAGAGGAGTAGCTTAGGGTCGGAGTTATACACGTTAAAAGCTAAATCGTCGGAGAAATTGGCTTACCTTGCTAGATTTCTTCTCTTTCTCTCTCTATGTTTCTGGTCTATTTGCTCGTGAAAACAGCAGCTGAATGAGAAAGATGAAGCTTATATTATAATATCTCATAATATTATAAAAATTTGCTTAATTTTCCAAAATTGCTAAAATCCAATTTTATGTATACATAACTTCCTAGATTCATGTAATCATGCCATCATGTCCAACAAATATTTCCTTCTTTATGCCACATGTAGGAGGCACCTAGGGGCCCCTCCCTACGGTCTCAATTGGCTTCACAACTTGTCCAAGTTACGTATACACGTAAAGTCCCAATTTTGGTCAAAATTGCACTTTTTGCTCAAATTGTCATAAATTCATATTAAATTGACCAAAATATTCTAAATATATTTTTACCTTTTATTTTCCTTAATTAATTGAAATTAAATTCAATTAATTGAAAAATAATTAATTTTGCACTAAAGTGACAAAATTACGATTTTGCCATTACCTTTTTATTCCAATTTTTTTTCTTATTTTTTCCTTTGGACATTTTTCATCAATTTTTGGACCAAATATTTTCTCTAATATTCCTTCATTTTTGGACCTTAATATTGGGCTTTTTAAATTACCCAAATTAATTCGATAATTATTTTGCCCATTTTCTCATGAAAATGAACATTTATAAAATTCATAAATTTTAAATTTATGAATATTCACCATTTTATTGAATTTCTCAAGTATTTACAATATTTTTTATGAATATAAATTTTGGGGTGTTACAATATATACCTAAGTCATGACGAAAAAATTTCAATTTTCCCTAAAACATAATAACGAATGAATTTCGGGATCAATATATGCAAGTCCATCTTGCGTAAATATTTATTTTTTCTTGTTTGGGCCCTCATAAGTCGTATCACTCATTGGCATTATTGCAGTGACTGGTTGGCAAACTAGATTGTGGCAGTGACCAGTTGTAGTTGGCCAAGAAAACAATTGTTGCAGCAAGTAGTTCGCAAAATAAATGGTTAGACGAATAGATGGCAAAAACAATTACTGCAGCGCGGATAGCTACGCCACCTAAATGATGTCACCTAAATGAGCACAACACTATGGGAAATTTTCATTGTACTCTCAGTGTAAACATTTAATATCATATATTCCCAAAAGTTTCTAAAACTTTATTGAACCCCTAAGATTAAAATGAAATTAATTTTTTTTTGGTGGAAAGACAATTATGTCATTGCATTATTTTTTTTAAGAAAAAACGGTCATAGTTGCCGGAGCTCCAGTGGCCCGTTGCTAGAGCTTCGGTTGTAGTTGGCAATTTGGTTGCACCAGCCTTTGGAGTGGAGACACTAGCGGCGGTTGACGGAATATTTAGTTGTAAATCACATTATGTTAGTTGTAAATCTTCATATTTCATTTGTTAATTCATATATGGACATTTTCATTAATAGGACTTGTTAACTTTCTTATGTTCCTTGTAAATCGTCATATTTTCATTGTACATCTCCTTATTCTAGTTGTTAATTTATGTACGGACACTTCCATTTATTAAACTTGTTAATTTTCTTTTGCTTCTTGTAAATTGCCATATTTTCATTGTAAACCTCCATATTCAGTTGTGAATTACCTTAACAAAATAACATTAACAAGCCCTAAAATGGAAGTGTCCATATATGAATAAATAACAGAAATATGGAGATTGCCAATGAAAATATGGCGATTTACAAGAAATATATGAAAATTGACAAGTTTCATAAATGAGAGTATTCATATATGAATTAACAAGTGGAATAAGGAGATTTACAACAAAAAATGGTGATTTACAAGAAATATATGGGAATTAACAAGTCACATAAATGGAAGTGTCCATATATAAACTAACAATTGGCATATGAAGATTTTTAACTAAAATAAAGTGATTTACAACTAAATCTTCTGGTAGCTGAAGTTGTTGCTCTTGTGGCCGATGCTCCAGCCAAATGGCCAATGACAGTTGGAGTTCTGGTGTCCAGCCTATGGAGCTCTAGTGATTGTGGATCAATTGTTTTAAAAAAGTAATGGCATAATCGTTTTTTTATCCACAAATCTTAAATTCATTTTAGTCCTTCGAGCGCAGTGATGTTTCAAAAATTTTTGGGACTATTACATATTCATTCTCGACGGTGGGGCAATGAAATTTTCCAAAATAAATTATGTATGTTGTGTTGTTGGCCTGTGGTGGATAGAATTGATGACGGAGTCTGGCCCTTTTTTTGTTTTGTTTTGTTTCTCAATTTCTTCATTGTCTTTTTAAACGACTAGAAGTAATTAAATTTGATTTTACCCCTTACCTACTTTTATTTTTATCAAACTACGCATCATTAATTCACAATATAAAAATAATGGTATACCGGTCTTTGCATACATAGTATTGCCATTTTTCAAAATAAAAAATAATGGTATAGATCTAATACTAGATTCAATTGAATAATTTGAAAAAAATTATAAAAAATTTAAATAAATTACTTTAAAGTACTAATTTAGTCCAGTTTATGGCAAAGAGACTATGTGTATTTTTTGATTCTATTTATGAGGCACTTCATTATATTATTTATATAAATGTACAGTTTTACCTTTCATTTATTATTATGCAGATTGTTAAACAGGGTAAAGTTGGAAAGTTGTTGACTTTTAAGCCAAAATTAATGAAGTTTAAGGCTTTTCTTGATTAATGTGAAACATGTTGGAAGTGCTTTATAAATATAAAACTAAAGAAATATTTATATTTATAATTTTTCTTTAAACTAATTTGTCTAACTTATAAATGGATATATTCATCTGGTCCCTATTTATAGGGTGGAAAGAGAAAATTTTAATTTGAATATGCAATTTTATAATTTATTTATTATTATATTGGCTTCTCATGTGACATAATGTATACAATTCTGTACCTAAATAGAAGTCACTTGTAGGAACATAGTGGTATGAGGTTATGAGTTCAAACAGTGTATCAGGTATAATAGATACCTAAGTCATGACGAAAAAATTTCAATTTTCCCTAAAACATAGTAACGAATGAATTTCGGGATCAACATATGCAAGTCCATCTTGCGTAAATATTTATTTTTTCTTGGTTGGGCCCTCATAAGTCGTATCCCTCATTTGCATTACTGCAGTGAGTGGTTGGCAAACTAGATTGTGGCAGTGACTAGTTGTAGTTGGCCAAGAAAACAATTGTTGCAGCAAGTAGTCTGCAAAATAAATGGTTAGACTGAATAGATGGCAAAAACAATTACTGCAGTGAGGATAGCTACGTCACCTAAATGAGCACAACACTATCGGAAATTTTCATTGTACTCTCAGTGTAAACATTTAATATCAAATATCCCCAAAACTTTCTAAAACTTTATCGAACCCCCTATTAAAATGAAGTTAAGTTTTTTTTGAGAGAATTACACTCAAGTCTCAAAGAAAAAGAGAAATGAAGAAATGGTCCCTATAGATTGCAAAATGAAAAAATGGTCTTAAGGAGTTGTCAATACAGGCTCATAGAGTTGTTAATGGGACCATTTCTTCATTTTATAATCTACAGGGACCATTTCTTCATTTTTTCTTTCTTTCTTGGGACCTAAATGTAATTCTCCCTTTTTTTCATGGAAAGACAATTATGTCATTGCATTATTTTTTTTTAGAAAAAACGGCCACAGTCTCCTGAGCTCCAATGGCCCGCTGCTAGAGCTTTGGCAATTTGGCTGCACTAGCCTTTGGAACGGAGACACTAGCAGCGGTTGATGGAATATTTAGTTGTAAATCGCATTATGTTAGTTGTAAATCTTCATATTTCATTTGCTAATTCATATATGGACATTTCCATTAATAGGACTTGTTAATTCCCTTATGTTTCTTGTAAATCGCCATATTTTCACTATTCATCTCCCTATTCCAATTGTTAATTTATGTACGAACACTTCCATTTATTAGACTCGTTAATTTTCTTTTGCTTCTGGTAAATTGCCATATTTTCATTGTTAACCTCCGTATTCAGTTATTAATTACCTTAACATAATAACATTAACAAGCCCTAAAATGGAAGTGTCCATCTATGAATTAATAACAGAAATAGGGAGATTGACAATGAAAATATGGTGATTTACAAGAAATATATGAAAATTAACAAGTTTCATAAATGAGAGTATTCATATATGAATTAACAAGTGGAATAAGGAGATTTACAACAACAAAAAATGGTGGTTTACAAGAAATATATGGGAATTAACAAGTCTCATAAATGGAAGTGTCCATATATAAACTAACAATTGACATATGAAGATTTTTAACTAAAATAAAGTGGTTTACAACTAAATCTTCTAGTAGCTAAAGTCGCTGCTCTGGTGGCCAATGCTCCAGCCAAATGGCCAATGACGGTCGGAGCTCTGGTGGCCAGCCTCTATGTCAACACCCGTTTCCATTTCGATAATCGAAGAGTAATAAAGACGGAATTCAATGGACATATAGAAAGGTACAATTATACTGATAAAAAAATTTGTTTACAATATCGATATCGTCTGTCAACAAAATACAGAAAATACAGCAGAAACTTAATATGTACAGGATAACCCAAAATATATAAGGCATAAGCATAATTATAACCACTATCTTACCCTCACCTTGAGACACGAGCTAATTACTTCTAGGCGTCCACGCCTTTGCCCTTCAATCCACTGGCACCAGCTGAGATATTTGTTTTTGAAAAAGGATGAGATTCTGAAGAATCCCCGTAGAGACATACGATCGACATATAAAATGTGAAAATTAAATATGCAATGTACTTTATTAGGCAAAAATGAAATTTCAATTCGATTCATATATATTTACCTTAGCCGAGTCACCGATTACAGCTAGAATTTTCGATAATATACCTCAACTGAGTCATTGACCACAATTAGGATTTTCCGATATATCGTTGTTGGGTAGTGAATCACAACTAGATACTGTGCATCTAGCATGCAATTATATCACAAAATACAGTAACAAATACATATAATTATTCACATAGTGTATGAAAGATGGTAGTCCCTACCTCGAAGTTTGTTAAACCCCTTTTCCAGTGTGCCTCGTAATACGTGTCATTTCCGATGTCTGACTCGGTTCTAAAATATTAAATGTACCAGAAATAGGTCATAACCTATCCAAGTATCATTTTAAACTCTTATGTATTTTTTCTTGTGGTTATATTATTCTATGGTGAAATTTTACCAAAATGTCACCGGGACCCCAGCTTGGCCCTACCGTACCTGGCCCTATGACACGTTTTCCCAAAATTTTGACTAAGGCTATTCTAACGTATTCTCGCCCAAGGAATCCATTTCCGGGCTTAAAATCACCAAATTCATTGTTAAATTATGAAAATACCCTTGATAGCCCCTATTTAGGGATTTCAACGGCGTTTTAGTAATTATGCTTTTTCGGCCTCTACCGAAAAGGTGCCCAACTGTAACCCCACATATTTTTTCCCACTGAATCTAATGGAACCATTTATTTCATGAAAATCCAAATCCTACCCCTTGGAGCAATGATGGCCTAAATATTGAAGAAAATGAAAAAAATAGTTTTGTGTTTTATCTTCCAAAACTTGTACTCTTCCACTTCTAATCCTTGATTAACTCACTTAAACCCTTCTTAATCATGATTTAAAGGATTTTTGGCAGCATAACCCCGTAGGGTTATAGCTTTTCAAATTTACAAAACCAACAACAAACTACCAAACAACTCAAGAATCACATCCACAACACCAATACACTAAGAAGTTTGAGGTTTTGGAGATTACCTCTTGATTCTTGGTGTTTCTCTCTCTAGTGCGTTCTCTCTCTCTTCTCCTTAACCTTGAGATTAGCTTGCTAACATGGTGATTCATGGAGAAAAAGAGATTAGAGAAGCTATTATGTAAGAGAGAAAGCTTGAACACAAGATCAACAATACTTACCTTTCATTTCTTCCTCCTTGAGCTCTCCTTTTCTCTCTATTTCTCAAGCTCTCTCTCTTCCTCTTTTCCTTGTGACTTGGACGAAATGTGTGTATGAAAGGGAAGAGAAGTGTGTTTATTAATTTGTCTCTTCTTTCCTCTTAGCCATTGATTTCATCAAGAGGCCAAAATGTGACACTTGTCACAATCCCTTCTTCCCTCATAATTACTCCACTTAATTTCCATTAAATTGAATCAATTTCCTTTCCTTATTTTGGCAAGAAAACCGTCCCCTCTCTCCTCTTACAAGACAAGAAAGCTCTCTTCCATGCAATCAAGTTTGCCTATTCCTTTACTTAAGCTTATCCCATCATGCATTACACCATCCTTCTATGTTGTGTACACTCCATCTTGGTCATCATTGAAATGTCATGTAGCATAGCCATCATGACCTCTTCATGTATTAATTAGGCGTGCTCTTGGAATTAAATATTTTTTTTCTTCATTCTTCATGGTTGGACGAAAATAATGAGAGGAAAGGAAGGAATTTTTTTTCACTCATTCCATAATTCACATAATTGGTTTATGTATAATTCCCCCCAATTTCACAATTCTTGATTTATTCCACCAAGAATAATCCCATTATGCATTTTCCTTTATTTTCCTTGATTAATTGAAATTAACTCCAATTAATTGGAAAATAATTAATCTTGGGCTAAATTGGAAAAATTATGATTTTGCTATCACCTTTGCAATTTAATTCCTTTCTTGAATTAATTTGCCCATTTCCTTATAAATATGAATATTTCAAAATTCACAAGATCCAATTTCCATGAATATTCACCATTTTATTGAATTACTCAAATAATTACAATATATTTTTGGTGAATATAAAATTTGGGGTGTTACACTCAAGGTATTAAAACTCGGACCGGGCATTGAACCGGTTGGGGTACTGGGTTAAGGGTCAGTGGGTCAGACCGGGACCAAACTGGTGAGAAATTAAAAATTTTAGACTTATAGTATGAAATTCTAAAAAAAAAATAAATTTTTTTTTTTAAAAAAATACCAACCTGGACCGGACCGGGAACTGGACCGGTTTACCGGCCGGTTCTCGGGCCGGACCGGCCGGTCTGGTTCGGGTTTAATAACCCTGATGTACCCTCATAATCTAGACATTTTCGCTCTCCCAATTTAAAGAATTTTAAATACTTAAGCATGGTAATATTATTATATATAATTTTGTTTGAATATATTTTATATAAATTAATATTTTTTTTAAAAAATAAATATAGATTACAGTAATTTATCCTTTATCATATTAAATCCCTAACTCATTAAATTTTTTTATACAAAAAAATTTGAGATATTGTTTTAACCAAATTAATGTATTTAAATGCGTTATTAAATAAATAAGTTGTAGCATCTTCAGGAAAAAAATAATCTAAATTAAAACATAAACTCAAATTTCGAGAAACACACTTATTGGAAGAGACAAAAAAGTAAAAACCTTTTGTTTTGTTAGACTTAAAAGGGATTAGTTTTAAGTACACAATGGCTTGGATAAGCCTTGGACTTCCAACTCCCCTAAAATTTTCATGCATACAAAAAATATTTATGTAGTCCTGAATGTATGACATAATTTAAGAGTGGATTTTGATCCTAAATGTATACCTTTTTTAATTTTATCTCCTATTTATTATTCTTTTCTAAATTAATTTGTCTAACTTATATACCGATGTGTAATATAATGTTTTTCTCTTTTTTAGCCATATGGTAGTCCGGTAGGCTGGATTCTAAGAGTCAATTTATAATTAAGTTATTAATTTAAAAGGGTAAAACATGTAAGGTAACTGCAGTCTTCATTTTCAAATATCTCACCTAATTTTTATATTAAAAACATGAGTGAGTATTATAGCATGACTTAATATAAAAATGCACAAGTCTTTTCGCCATTCTTTCATCATCTTCCTACATCATGGTGACCCCAATTTTATAACCCAGACCTTAATTTAAATACAAAAAATTAATGTAAGGTGCGTGCTGACTGGTGAGGTCTTCTTTTTTCAATATTTCACAATATTTATATTGCATTAATTAATAATTTTTTGGCTATGTATTTATAAATTTTCAAGTTGCTTTTGTTTAATTTTGCTTGTTAAAAAAAATTCTTTGAGAAGGTGACACAATTAAATGATTAATTATCATAATTATCACATCTCAGACATGGTCCTGCGGCGTGGGAGGTGGATCATGTGAGGGACCAAATGTCATAAGGAATTAACTAATAGTTACATTTTAATATCAATTTGGTAGTACTTAATGCAACAAAAAAAGATGCTACCACTTTAATTCATTTTATAAGTTCATTATATTTTACCTAATTCTCATATAGTAAGAAAAGTTAATTAACTCATTAAATATGTCTTAAATTAATATATTTTTTCAATTTTACCCTCGTTTATGAATGATATTCTCAACCCCTCTCATCTTTCTCTCTTTCCAACATGAATTTACTCCTTTTTTGTTACATTTAATAAAGGCAAAATTGTAACATTGTCATTAATTACTTTTTAAGTGGACCTATATCCTAATATAAGAGCCAATTTTTTTTTTCCAAACACGACTTATAAAAAGAACCAAACGGGTACAATGACAATGACTACTCTTAGGGGTGGGCATGGGTAGGGTTGGGCAGGGTGAGACCCCTGCCCGATGCCCTGCCCAAAGGATGAACGGGCTGCATTTTACAGCCCGATGCTCGGCCCTGCCCATTAAAAGCCCTAACTATTTTGGGCTGGGTAAGGGTGGGCTGGGCAGGGTGGGCTTCCCTGCCCAAGTAATAATACCTTGTCTTATCCACATATGAAAAAAAATAATTTCGTATAAATTTCATAAACATTCTTATAGTTACCAATACCATATGTCTTAACTTCACCCTAATTAATATAAATTTCAAATGCATTCGATGATTACACATTTTGGAATATTTTAAAATAAGTCTACAACTTAAGTTTTGAAATTTAAAAAATACCATATGTCTTAACAAATATCCGTACTTTAAAAATTAAACAACATCCATAATCCATTATAAATAAGGAAACAAAACGATTGTAATTAAAGCAAGGGCCTGGTTGAAATCTAGTATTTAATACATCACAAAGTAAAGAAGAAAGGAAGAAATCTACTTGTAAATAGTGTTTAGTGGTTAGGGCAAAAAAGAAAGGACCAGAAGAGTATTATGCAATAGACAATATATATTTTAAATAAAAATATATATATATGAAATAATATTTAATTAATATGAAATTTTATATTGTAAATAAATGAAAATAATTTTCAGGGCAGGGCCAAATGGGCAGGGCAGCACCCCTTGCCCGATGCCCGGCCTTGCCCGATTATTAGCCCACCCAAAACTGCCCAAAATTTTTTCGGGTCACTTTTTCAGGGCTGGGCTGGGCAGTTTTTTGCAGGGTTAGGGTTGGGCACACTGGGCCACTGGGCACCATGCTCACCCCTAACTACTCTATCGAGCTCTATTTGTAAGGTTCAAATAACAAACAATTTAAAAGGTTGGTTAAAATGAGTTGAAGAAAATAAATATGTAAGAAAATAATACATCTTATTTTCCTAAAAGAGTGAGTGGGAGAAAGAATGAGAAAAAAAAAAGTGATGGGAGTGAATTAGTGTTAAATAGAGATAGAAGACGCGTATAATCAATTAGAGGTAAAAGTTAAAAACATACATGTTGAGACATTTTTGAAATGAAACTTATAAAAAGCATCAAGCTCATTCAAGAGACCGAAGCATATAATCTTCTTCGAACATATCTGAATAACATCAAATGATTTTTTTTTTTACCATTTTCTCCTTAATATATGCCATTATGACACACACACACACACACACACACACACACACACACACACACACACACACACACACACACACACACACACACACACACACACACACACACACACACACACACACACACACACACACACACACACACACACACACACACACACACACACACACACACACACACACACACACACACACACACACACACACACACACACACACACACACACACACACACACACACAAATTACAGTTCTTATCTTTTTTTATATGAATACACACACACACACACACACACACACACACACACACAAATTACAGTTCTTATCTTTTTTTATATGAATACACATTCATCTCAATGTCCTCATCTCTCATCAACACTGTGGGGTAATTGTTTCAACATATATAAAAAGTAACTTAACAAGGTAACAATCATTTAAAGTGCATTAGCAATTTAATGTATTTGGTATTTCATAATTTGAGCACAGCTTTTAATTGATTAAATAATAAAATGCGAATAAAAATTTGAAAAAATTACTGATGGTATCTAAAATGCCAATTCTTTAATTAAGTATAACCTTTTTTTTACCAGCAACGGAACAAAATCTCAAATTACCGTCTGGTGTTATGCTAATGACCACAAACACGAGTATCTAGCACGAATTTTTGTTTTTTCTTATATGATTAAGGATACTAATTCCTTTTAAGGTTTATAACGTAAAAGGGCTTTCATCTTTTTTAATAAGTTTTTTAGGGTTCAAATTTGTGTTCTGCTTTTTACAAAGGTGGGGCAGCTCACCAGTTACTACCTTATCAACCAATAGCTTGCTAGTTTAATATCCATTGTTAAATTGCCATTAACCATGAATATATAGTTAGTCCTCCATTTCCTGGTATGATCACAATCAATCCAGAATCCTTGTAGGAAAAATTTAATATAAACCAAAATTACTTCCTCTGTTTGTTATTATAAGACACTAACTACCAATTTTCATAAAGCAGTAAAAATAGTTAAAAGTATTAAAGTTATCCTAAAATTTAAGTGATTTCCAATATTACCTTTATCAATTACACTAAACTCAAATATCATATTAATTACTACTTTTTGTCACTACCCTTATTAAATATGGGTATACATGGAAAAATTATTTTAATATTCTTTAGAAACTTGTAAGTGCCTTATAAAAAAGATAAAAAATCCTTATTAATTGGTGTCTTATGATAAGAATTGGAAGGAGTATATATATACACATGACAACTATATATATATATAAGGGTTAAGGTGCAAAAATACCTCTGAATTGTTTCAAAAAGTGCACCCAACACCAAATGCTTTTCGGAGGTGCAAAAGTACCTATAAACTTGCAAAATCGGAGCAAAAATACCATCACCGTTAAATTTCATTAACAGACGTTATGTACAGCATGAAAATACCAAAATGCCCCTAACATAAAAAAAAAATACCCTCTCGCTCCCAGCCTCCCCATTCATCGCTGTGCAACTCTGTTTTTCCTTATCGAAGAACACTAACATCACTAGAGACCAAAGGAAATAGCTTTTCCCCCAGAAAATACCTTACCATTAATAGAAATTCAAACATTACCCCAAAAAAAAAAAGAAATTGAAAGGGAAACAAGTACAAAAATCAGAATAGAAAACGCATAGTGCAATCCTAGGAAAATAGTTTGAAAGCATCATCCAGCGTTAGTTCTTCGGTCCTCTGTTCAAGATCATTTCTTAGTAAAAGATACATACATTGCAAAAAAACAGAGGAATTAGATACTACAACTAAATTCTGGAATTTTGCCAAAAGGATACCATACCAGGTTCTTCATTGTGGCTCATCATCCCTTCTGAAATGAGACTGAAGAACAGGAAATACTGAAAATAATACACCCACCAAAGCCACCATAAACCACCATCCTCTACACTCTACACACCCTCAATCTCGCGCTCTCCCCTTCCCATCAATTCAAAAACACACCTACTGTGGATAAAATCAGAGCGTAAAAATCTCTCTCTTCTAAGATTGATTCCTTCGTGTTTCATAGCCAAGAAAACCATCACTTTCTCTCTTTTCCAAAATCGATCCCTCTACCCTCTGCCTTCTCAAGCTCCCTCCGGCCTCCCCGCTACCATGGCGCTCACCCTCTTGTGGTGGTGGTTGCCGAGGGTCAAATTCGACTGGATTCAAACCACCAAACAAGTTTTCATCATTTGAAGCCTCAGATCTACAGTATGTTAGGAGAGACGAGAACCATCGATAGTAGAGGATAGGTGTCGTTGCTGGAGGCCGCCGCCTCCGCCGTTGGCATCTAACAAGAGAATGGAGAAGATGAAGGACGAAGGGAAAGCGGAGTTTAGGAGTTAAGGGAAGGGCAGTAAAGGAATTTAGGAAAGGTGGATATTTTTATTTTTTAAATAATGTGATCCAACTAACAGAAGTTAGTCTATTTTAACGCTAGCGACATTTTTGCTCCGATTTTATAAGTTTATGGGTATTTTTACACCTTCAAAAAGCATTTGGTGTTGGATGCACTTTTCGAAAAAGTTCATGAGTATTTTTGCACCTTAACCCTATATATAAACAACTAATTATGTCTGAAAACTTGTTCATGGAGAAGGTTGTGATTACGACACGCAAAGCAAATAGTGAAATAGGGGGTTTTGAACAGTTACAATTTGGGGGGGGGGGAGCATATGACGCGAAAAAGCAACCAATTATAGGCATGTTTGGGATCACGATTTTTTAAAAAATAAGTTTTTATTACGCAAGTCGAGATAAAACTCCTCTCACATACTTACCTCATATACTGTGAATAACGATTTATAAGCACTTATTATCCAAAAATAAGCTATTCCAAACGAGCACATCTGCACTAGTCCCAGCTCCCAATGGTGGAGGTTTGTTTTCTCACAAAAAAGCAAAAAAATTACTATATGTTAATCGGTATTATTAAAGAAGAAAAAGAAAAGACGAACACCACGGGCTTTTCATTTTACAAAATGTGGTCTTCACTCTTCAGATATGCTACTAATAAATGCCAGCTTTCTCTTCTAAGGCACGCAGCTGGAAAAATTAAACAAAAGCGACTTGAAGAGTCAACTTAGTAACAGCGCATCAGTACAGACCAAGACAAACATAATCTGAAGACACCCAATCTAAATAAAAAGCAACTTGAAGATTGTAGTCAGAGCACTATACCTTGAACTTATTTATGATAAGCGTTTACAGTAACGATTTGAGGAAGAACAAATCAGGGCTAGCTGCTGCCCCCGCTGCCTCTAAAAAAACTGAGGGGCTTCTCAAGTATTTTTTCCGTTGTTTTTTTATTATTATATTTTATATTAAATGAGCGATATTTTGATATTTTATGGGTAAAAAATAGAATTATTTTTAAATTTTTATGATTTTTCAAATATTCATAAAAAAAAGTGTAAATTGAAAATAGCTTTATTTTTTATCCATAAAATATCAAAATATCATTTATTTATGTAGAATCTAATAATAAAAAAGATAAGAAAAAACTTGAAAAACCCTTCCTTTTTAGTCCCCAAGGTTCGGATTTTGAATTAGATCATATATATAGTAATAATTTTGACTATATTTATCAATGGGGTTGTAATTTTTTTAAATGCGCATCAATAGTAACTTAACAACAAACATTTAATGCACATTAATATTTTAACGCATTTTCAGAAAATAAGAGGATGGAAAATTAAAATTAAAACTAAAATGATACTAACTCCCGTCTTTGGTGTAAAATCTATTTGACTAATTTGGATAAATTAAATAAATTAACTAAGAAAGGTATTTGTTACAAATTTGTATTGATTTCCTTAAAATATCCTTCTTAATCATATACATTGGAACCATTCCTTAAAACTCCCCTTAAATATGTATAATCATATAAGGATACTTTAAAAAAAATTATAACTTTTGGAGACAAATCCGATTGAGTTTTTATTTAAGATCATATTAAATCTAGAGTTGGGAAATCAGGCCGAACCTGTTGGGCTAGCTCGTCTGGGTTCAAGCTCATCCAGGACTGAGCTTATGATTTAGAGCCTCTAGAAAAAGTCAAGCTGGGACAGGACTGTAGGGCCATGGACGTAAAAGGGCTAGCTCTATAGCCCTGCAGAGCTGACCCTTTTAAGTCTATTTAATTTTTTTTAAATAAATTAATATATGTAATATCATTATATTAAATTATCAATATAAAAAACACTTAAGTACTTAATAGAGTATTAGTAACAAGCTAACACTTATTAAATGATTTGATTTATTTGGTTTTATACAATGGTTTATTCATTTAAACTTTAAAAAAATAGGCTAATTTGAACATTATATAATTATTTTAACTAAACATTTATGAATTTTAAAAATAATATATACCAATTTAAAGTAAAATAATAACTAAATTGTAAAACTTGAAAGTGAATTTTATTTGAATTAAAATTAGTTTATGGCCGAACCCGTGAAATATCAGCTTTGTAGAGCCGCAGGCTTCATAAATTGAGGGTTTTGCAGGAATTGGGCTTAAACGGCCTGGCCCGTTTATGTTCAAGCCTATAAAGGACTGATCCTTATTCCTAGCTATTATTGAACCCTCTATTTAATTCTTATATTTAGTATGGACATAATATTATGATAAACAAGTTTGGGATTACATATCCATCTAGACTATATCAGCAACAAAAAAGACATTTTTTTTTGTCAACGAACAAATATGACATTACTCCCTCAAAGAAGACATTATCAAAAAGACAACAACCAATTTCATAAACTTTGTTTTTGTTATTAATTAAGCTCAAAATATCCATGCTTTGGGGCAAGGTCAAGTCAACAAAGAGATGGACCCGTAGCTAATGGTCTCTTATCTATTGGGCCAAGAGTAGGTCATGTCGAACGTGTGCGTGAGAGGGAGAACGGGTGGGCTGCTTGATGGATATTTTTGTGCACATTGGTTTAGTGTGTTTATTTTAAGCAGACAGTTGAGTATTGTCGGGGAGAGACTTTAGCCTCTCCAATGCTAGGGAAATTGTGTGTGTGTGTGTGAGGTTTGCGCTAATTTTTTTATTTTTTCGGAGACTTGAAGCACTTCTAGCTTAGACTTGCATTATGGCTAATTTTATTATCTTTTAAATGTATATTTGAGTAATGGGTTCTATCACACATTGACACATGAATTAAACCCCTTAAGAACCTGTATGGATTCACGGTGCAGAGGCCGAAACATACAATTGTGATAGAAAAGTCATTTTAGTTTTGATGTCGTTGATGCCATATGGTTTTTGAAGTAAGAACAGCTTGAAAGCTCAAGCTACTTTTAGGTGCTTTTGGCATCTCGTTACGGTGGGTGACTGAGAGAAAATGAAAGCAAATACTTTTTATTTTAATTACTAGTTGTATAATTCATGGTGCCTTACACAATTTTCCTTATTTCTCTTTTTTCCCCTCTAATTTCCTTTCCTTCTTCAAATAGCGTAGCACTGTGGACTAAAAAAATTATACATTTATAAAATATAATTGCATAGTAAGTTTAAAATTTCATTTTAATATTATAATTTTGAAAATGTAGTTTTTTTATTTTGCAATTAGAAATTTTATTTTTTGATTATTATTTTATTATAAAAAGTAGGAAAAATAATTCTATTTAAATCATATAAAAATATCATAGTCCAAATTAAGGTATATATTTTTAACGAATTCCTAATCAGGTCAAGTTGCCTAATTAGGAATTTTGGTTAAATTTGTATAATTTCTAATTTATAAATATTTTTATCCATTAAATATATTTAATTAAGTATTTTATTTTTTCCAAAGAATAAACTGTTTTTATTCTTTCGTCTTAAAATTATCATGCATGCATGATGTTAAAATTATCATGCATGCATGATGTATGTATGTGTATATGTAAATTTTTGTCCTTTTCATTCATTTTTCACCTAAATTTACTTTTTAAATAATTATCCAAACAATTTTTAATTTTAAAAAAAAGCTACTTTATCACCGTGCAAACAAAAGTCACATTACAATATTTCACTTTAATTTTAACCTAACTTGAATTTCTAAAAGTTAGATTGAAAAAAATCGTTTTTACCACCGCTAATCCAAACACACCCTAATTCTTTATAATATACATTCAATGTTAATAATCAATAACAAATTTAAGATTCATGAAAAAAAAATAGTCCTTTTGATTCTAAATATGAAACTTAGTTTATAAGTGAATTTTAGTCCCAAGTATAAGATGTTTTTTCATTTTATCTCTTAAGACACCATGTAGAACACATATTTGCGTCGGGATTCGAACTCAAGAGCTCATGCTGAAGCCTTTACCAATTGAGTTGGGAACTTGGGATGAATCTGCAATTTTTAATGGTAAAATTAAATGTATATAATATTTGAATCCACAAAAATAAATATAGTATTTATATTATAATTCAATATATTTTAGAGTTAATTAGTTGGGTAAAAAAAATATATTTTAGAGTTAAGATGCATCCAACACCTTAAAACATTTTTTTTAAGTGTATCCAGTGTCATAAAATATTTTGTTATACAAATACCTTAAACTATTATTTTTTGAGCATCCATCAAATAAAGTCCCTTTTTTTTTTATGAATTTGCATGTCCAGTCATAACCCTTGTAGCACCCCGCCTAAGTTCTTGGTGGGCTTGTTTCACTTTCTGTCCTTCTTCAATAGTGGAGGCTAAGTGCAAAAGATGGAGAAAGTGAGCAACACTTGAACAACGAATCAAAGGGTATCAGAAGAGGGAAAGTGCAAGATCAGAAACAAGATGATCAGCACCTCTAGTGAAGAGACAAGGAAAAAGTATCCTGGCCAATGTCTTGATAACTGTACTTAGATAAATCAGGAATTCTCATTTATGTTAATGTACAAGTGCATATTTATATACAAGTGATTCAATATGAAACCGTTGAAACATTTTCTAATCCTATAAGTTTTTATCACATTCTTCTTTGGCGGTGGACGATATTCCTGACGGAGCATATATATTTATCATGCCCAATTTGTTACAAAGATATTCAACCCGTGTCCCATTTAAGGCTTTTGTAAGAAGATCTGCCAGTTGGTCGTCGGACCGTATGTGCCCTGTAGATACAATATTTTCTTTGATCTTGTCACGAATAAAGTGGCAATCAATTTCAATATGTTTAGTATGTTCATGGAACACCGAGTTCGATGCTATATGAAGTGCTGCTTTATTGTTACACCATAGTTTTGCAGGTAATATTGTGATGATGCCAATTTCCTTCAAAAGCTGAAGTACCCACACAATTTCTTGTACTGACTGTGACATGGCTCTGTATTCCACTTCTGCACTTGATTTTGACACAACCCCTTGCTTCTTACTTCTCCAAGATATCAAATTTCCACCAACAAACACATAATAACCCGTAGTGGATCGCCTTGTGGCCTTTGATCCTGCATGATCTGTATCACAAAAGCACTCAACTTTAGTGTGCCCATAATATGTATAAAGAATACTAAGACCTAGAGAGCCTTTCAAATAATACAAGATATGTTCTAAAACTTCCTATTGTGCCACTGTTGGTGATGCCATGAATTGGCTGAGCCTATTGACTAAGAAGGTTATATCAGGACGAGTTATTGTTAGATAATTCAGCTTCCCAATGAGTCTTCTATATCTCTCAGGAAATGGAAACGGCTTTAATTTCTCTGGATCAATCCTCTTCTTCAAATCATCAGGAAGCGCATCAAACATACTAGCATCAAGATCCAGAAAGGGATTTGGAATCATGGGGATGCTGCTTGGTGCAGCTCCAAGTTTTCCAATCTCCTTTAAGAGATCGAGAACATACTTTCTCTGAGTCAAAAGAATACCTTTCTTGCTTCTCAAAACCTCAATACCAAGGAAGTACTTTAATGATCCCAAATCTTTTTTCTGGAAGTGAGAGTTTAGGAAGATTTTAAGTTCTGAGATTCCAGAACAGTTACTTCCTGTAATCACAATATCATCAACATATACTACTAAAAGAATCATGCTTGCATCATATTGTTGGTAGAACATAGAGTGATCACACTTGCTCTGACTTAACCCAAACTTCTTGACCACATTACAGAATTTATCAAACCAGGCTCGAGGACTTTACTTTAGACCATATAGTGACTTCTAAAGGTAACACACTTTCCTATTCTCCCCCTGAGCAATAAACCCAGGTGGTTGCTCAATATAAACTTTTTCAAGAAGGTCGTCATTCAAAAACGCATTCTTAACATCTAATTGATATAAATCCCAATGATATGTGGCAACAAGGCGAGCTTTTAGGCGTTCCTTCTTTAGCCTTAACAAGAAAGACCCATTTTCATCCAATGGCTTTCTTACCAGGAGGGAGATCAACAAGAGTCCAAGTACCAGTTGTTTCTAGTGCCAAGAGTTCTTCTTCCATTGCGGCACGCCAACCAGGGTGAGCTAGGGCTTGGTGAAGGGTAGTAGGTGTAGAGATGGATTCAAGAGTGGCTACAAGCGAAGTTGAAATAGGAGACAAAGATCGATAGGACACAAAAGATGAGATAGGATAGGTACAGTCAGCATAGCATTTGGGAGGACAATGAGGACGGGTACCTTTATGAAGTGCAATGGGCAGGTTATCAGAAATATCACCAAGAGAAGCAGGAACAAGTGGTTCAGCAACAGCAAGAGGAGAATCAGCGGAAACAGAAGCAGGAACTAGGGAGTCATCAACAGAATCATTCGGCAAAGCAAGAGCTGGCAAAGGTGAATCATTGTCAACATCAACATAATTGATGATATCAGGATCCGGAACAGTAGCCTGTACTGGTGAGACAAAGACAGGATATACTAAGAGATCATCCGAATTATCCATGACAGAGGAAGACTCAGAAACGAGCAAAGTCTTGAAGAAAGAAGAGGACTCATGAAACATAACATTAGTGGACACAAGGTAACAACGGAGATCAGGAGAATAACACCGATAACCTTTTTAAACTCGAGAATAGCCAAGAAAAACACATCTTAGGATCAATTGGAAACAACTTAGTTGTAGGAAATAGAGGGGAATAGGAATTATCCCCACCAAGAACAGCCAAAGGCATGCGATTGATGAGAAAACAGGCAGTAGATACATCATCAGCCCAAAAAATTTTAGGGACAAAGGAATGAAACATGAGAGCTCGGGCAGTTTATAAGAGATGACGGTTCTTTCTTTCAACAACACCGTTTTGAGCAGGGGTATCAACACAAGAGGATTGGTGAAGAATACCATGACTTTGTATGTAATCGGTGAATGGTGCGGAAAAATATTCTTTTGCATTATCACTTCGTAAGATTTTCACAGGAATGTTAAACTGGGTTTGAATTTCAGCACAAAAATTATGAAAATGAGTAAACAATTCAGAACGCTGTTTCATTAAGTAAAGCCAGGTGGCTCGGGAAAAATCATCAACAAAAGTGACAAAATAACGATAACCGGTCTGAGACAGAACTGAACAAGGACCCCAAACATCAGAATGTACTAACTCAAAGGGGGACGCAGCCCGTTTATTGATGCGAGGTGCCAAATAAACATGATGGTGTTTGGCAAACCGACATGACTCACAATCCAAAGTAGACACAGAAGAAAACTGTGGATACAATTTTCAGAGAGAGGACAACGACATATGACCGAGACGACAATGAACTTCAAAGAGAGATGACCCACCAGAACAAGCAACAGAACATGGCGCCTGATCATCAAGTATGTAATGCCCACCAGATTCATAGCCTCTACCAATAATCTGCTTTGTCGTTAGATCCTGAATTAAACAATAGTCAGGGAAGAGTGAGATAAAACAGTTTAAATGGCGAGTGAGTTTACTTGGAGATAAAAGGTTAAAGGTGAGATCAGGAATATTAAGAACAGAAGATAATGAGAGGGATGCAATTGGTTTAACAGTGCCTGAGCCAAAAACACGGACAGGAGAACCATTGGCGACACATATGGATGACGGGTTGGCATAGGGAGCATATAAATAGAATAAGTGATGATTACCTGTCATGTGATCGGTGGCACCAGAATCAATGACCCACTTAGTTGAAGCAGTAGTAAGACCAGAGGACAGAGTACTTGTGGCTAGGGCCCCTACAGAAGACGATCTAGATCTAGAATCAGAGGTACCAGGGGTCTGGGCAATATGAGCAAGGCCACGTTGTTGATCATGCTGCTGTTTATTTTGCAATTTTCGACAATTTTTCTTAATGTGTCCAGGTTCCTTGCAATAATTGCAGATAATACTGCCAGAAGTCATTATAGGAGGATTGTTATTTTGTTTGTACCCATAATTCCTGTTCTCAAAGGGACCACGCCCAGCTAAAGCACTTGTGGTTGGATCAACAGAAGAGTGAATTAAGCTATCACACGAAGAACCCGGGAGAAAACATCTTCAAGAGAAGGAAGCTATTGACTAGACAGAATCTGAGAACGAATAGTCTCATAAGACGGATTGAGAGCTTCAAGGAAACTTATGATAGCCTGAAGTTCCAAGTTCTTGATACGAGTTGAGAGATCTGCTTGTGGAGACATGACTACCTTCATTTCTTCATACATCCTCTTGAAATCCAAGAAGAAATCTTTCAATGAACGGTCTTGCTGTTGGGAACGATAAAAACCTTTACAGACTTCATGAACCAGAGTAATATTTCCTTTGCCAAAAAACATAAATTCAAGATAACACATAATTTCTTTGACAGTGTTACAATGGCTAACAGAAGATAGAATCCGTGGTTCAATGGAATTTTGAATCTGAAACAGAAGTCAAGCATCTGCTCTTTGCTAAGACAAAAGTTTGGTTTCATCACTAGAAGGAGGATCCTCAGTTAAATGGGTCTCCATCTCAATCCCCAAAATATAAACTCTAATGGTTTTGTTCCAATCACTATAGTTGGTCCAGTTCAATTGTGAAGCAGTGATCTTAGCAGACATAGGCAACATATCAGAGTGCTTAGATTCAACCATGTAGACTAATAGCAAAGAGGCGAGAGTCACAAATTATATTATGGGAATAAAATGTTGAAGACAAATGGAACCAAACAATTCTTAAACTAATATAAAGTTTAAGAATTATAATAACAACCAATCAGGACCAAGCCACAAGAAGATGAAATTAAGCACACCACCGTAGATAGAAGACAAAGCAATAATTATCACAATATGAGATTTACTCAACCAAAGTAGCTCAAAGTGTAATAAACAAGGAGCTCAAAGTATATCACAACCGAAGCAAATAGTGAGAGGTACCCGACACACCAAGTGTAGAACTGAAGGATACCGCCATCGGGAATGGAACAGGCTCAAGAAATCGATCGGAAAGCACCTAAAACTCGTCGGAAAAGGTGGCCGGAGAGATGACCACGCGCCGGCGCGTGGTGGAGACGGCGAGGCTTCTGGAGGTGCGTGAGAGCTCATGCTCCGTTGTTTCAGGATGTTGTTTCAGGGTCTGACAGATCTGAGGCTTGGGAAGGTTTTGGGAAGGCGCATGTTTCTTAAATATACATCGACGAACAAGGATCTGAACTGGAACTAAGGGATCGAAACAAGAACTTCGCCGAAAATAGAAGGGAACTGAAAACAGAGGAGAACAGAAGTAATAGGCTCTGGTACCATGTACTTAGATAAATCAGGAATTCTCATTTATGTTAATATACAAGTGCATATTTATATACAAGTGATTCAATATGAAACCGTTGAAACATTTTCTAATCCTATACGTTTTTATCACATTCTTCTTTGGCGGTGGATGATATTCTTGACGGAGAAGAGATATTGTCGTTGACATCTAACAATAACAAAGAAGGGTATTTGGTTCTCAAGCAGAGTCAGGTCTGTTAGAACAGAGAAGAAAAACTCTTGGTTCTAAACTATAGGATCCGAAGCATGATGGTGGGATGCATCGTAATTTGGAAATGAATTCAAGAGCTCTGGTGGTGACAATCGAAGAAGGAGCTCTAACAAGAAACAACCATCCAAAAGCATAATCTTTCCAAGTTCATGGGAGTCATACCTAATATTACCACCATAGCTTGCTCGGACGGCGTCTTCTAAGCCGAGAATGACGGAGCCACATTTGTCTAAGGCAGAAACAGGATTTTGGGTTTGGTGAAGAAGGGACAGAGAACCCAATGTGACCTTAATAGAATGCATCCATGCACACTCATTTGGGGTTTTGTCCATTGGCTTAAATAGAGGAAGCTCACTCACGTACAGAGCGACTAGTTAAACAGAGGAACTTCCAAGGAATGTGAGATTGTGATGGAGAGCAATTTTTTTTTTTTTTTGCTCAAATGAAAGAGAGCAATTAAGGGGTGGTCAAAAAAGAGATTTTGAAGATGGAGATATGGTTCCTTCAAACGAATACTCCGAAAAGTTCAAAGATCTTGCACTTCAACTTTTGCTAGTGCTACTTGTATGGCTATATATTTTTCCTGATGGGTCCCACGCGACTTTTACTTTTTTGGGACATTGTCTAGATTTGATCTAGTGCACGTGACCCTCACTGGCTTTCCCTTATTGCTTCCTTGTTAAGATAGCCATATGCTATTAAAAAGTGAAGCTTCATTTTGATTCTGAGGCACTCTTATCCAAACAGGCCAATCTCTCATGGACGCTCTCGTCTCTAATTATTACACCTCTTCTGTTTCAGGGCTCAACCACCGTTTCAGGGTTAGTAGTATATAATATTATGTTGCTTTTTACCCTCTGCTTTGGTTTTGCTTTATATATTATATAGATATAGATGGAGTCAGGATTTAATTATAAAAGCGGTTGGGATTGGAAAACATATATAGAAGTATGAAGTTTGCAAAAAATTTTGGGGGTCAAAATCAGAAACTTAGGGAGGCCAAAGCCTATTAGGCCACGTTTGCTTGGAGGCAAGCCTTTTTAAGGGAAAGGGAATATCTTAGTTGCGCAAAATTAATCCTTTATGGGTGTTGTTATTTGTGTTCATCATGTTCTCTCCAGATCAATCCGAGTTCCTCCCAAGCAATCCAATTCCTCTATTTTACTTCTGTTGCTTCCTTTATGTGCAGAGTTGAATGATCTGTCCCCGCTGTGCCTCATTAAATTCTTGGATTAAATGGCAAAAATGCTCCAAAAGTTTTTACTGGGAAACTATGGGCATCAGGAAGTTTTTGGGAAATGTTGCCATGTCCTAACAAAACCAAAAAAGTCAACGATCAATAGTTTGTTGATCCTAGATGGCATAATTGGTGATACGTACCATTTAGAATAATTGGCGTTTTTATATTGTTATTTTTAAATTTTTAAAATACTTTCCTAATCCTAAATATAAGACTCGATTAACTATTTTGAAGGGATTAAAAAAGTTAATAAGTTACTTAATAATATCATAGTTTGTATATAATTATATTATGTATCAGTTTATAAGTCAAGTAAATTAGTTTTTTTTTTTGTGGCCAAAAGAGTCAATTTTATTAATCACAAAAAAATCAAGTACAAACACCAATAGCCGAAGCCAAGAAACACTCAAAAAATACTAACATAACACCAATCTCACCCTTTCCAAACCTAAACAAAAAAACTCTAAAATTCTACTATTAGCTAACAGCAACAATATAGTCTCAAAAACAGCAACTATTAGCCTATTCCTTTTTTCTTGAAGTCAAATCTTCTCAGACCCAAAGCATCCTCTTGTAGAATGGCACACATAGGGAGTGTTGCAACCATCATCCAATCACCATGGTACAATCCCTTATAGGCCCCAGTTGCTATAAAATCAGCAGCTCTATTCTTTTGGCGTTTAACCAAAGAAAAGGAACAATCTAACAAAGAATCTCTGAGTCTAAAGAGTTCCTGCACTAAATCTCTACATTGCCATTCACAGTTGTTTATATCAGCACCTATCATCCAATCATATAAAGTTTTACAATCCATTTCGAAACATACCTGATAGTTTGCAAATCTCTATCGCTGATCAAAAGCTTCCCTTAAGGCAAGACATTCAGCCATAACAGCAGTACATGCACTTACTCTTTTACCTAAACCACCTTTGAACGTTGCATTCTCATCCCTGCAAACAATTCCTATCCCAGCACCTCCACTTCTTGCATTAAATGAACCATCGAGATTAATTTTGATAACACCCCTAGGAGGTTTGGTCCATGCTAAATCTTCACCCTCACACTTTTACTTCCTTCCTATTCACACCCTCACTTCTTTCCTTATTTTTCCAGAATTCCTCTACCAGCCCTTGTGCCATATTAATAATCCACCTAGGATTCACATCTTCTCCCTTAAAGACAAAATTGCATCTTGCTTTCCAAATCCACCAGCACAAAGACGCCACTGTAGCTTTCTGGAAATTATCAAGTTTATTATCCTCTATCAACACCTTCACTAACCATCTATCAACTCTTGAGATTTGCATTCTATAAATTTGAATACCCAAATTACAGCCAAACCAACATTTCTTAGCCTAGGGACAGAAAAACAACATATGCTCAATTGATTCACTTTCTGCACTACATATAGGACATATTGAATCCCTTGAGCAATGTCTCCTATGCAGAATTTCCTTTGTAGCAACTGCCCCACTAAGAATTCTCCAAATAAAATGCTGCACTTTTGGTGGGACTACCAATTTCCAACAGTGTTTCCAGATCTCCTTCGGCACTTGATAGGACATACTGGGATCTTTCATAAGATGAAGAACTTTGGATTCCTTAGCTACATAATATCCAGACTTCACAGAATACTCACCATTCCTATTTCCCAACCATATTCTCCTATCAATACCATTTATCCTAGATAAATCTACCTTCTTAATCATCTGCACTTCTTCATCTAAGAGACAATTCTTAACCTCATCAAGCTCCCAACTACCATTCACGATCAGATCAGCAACCTTCATCTGTTTCCTCTGCTCATCCACATTCCTACCAGCTAGTTTTCTGCTACAGAGATCTGGAATCCACATATCATCCCCTACATTAATCATTCTACCATTCCCCACTTGCCAACATAACCTTTTACTCAGCAGCTCCCTTCCCTTTAACAAACTAATCCACCCCCAAGAAGGTCTCCCTCCCATTTTAGCTTTCATGAAATCCTCACGAGGAAAATAAACTCCTTTTAAAACTTTACACCACAAGTCTTGAGGATTCTGGATCAATCTCCAAGCAGTTTTGGCTAACAAAGCTCTATTAAAGCACAACAAATCTCTAAATCCCATCCCTCCCTCAGCTTTTGAATGAGTCATCAATTCCCATTTCTTCCAATGAATACTTCCTTTATCCACTTTATCTCCCCACCAAAAATTTGCAACCAATCTATCAATCTCCATACATGTCTTTTTAGGAAAAAGAAAGCATGTCATTGGATACACAGGAATTGAATTCGCCACTGCTTTAATTAACACTTCTTTCCTTGCAAAGGTCAAAAGCTTTTGCTTCCAGCCTTGCAATTTCAAACCCACCTTATCCCTCACAAAGGCTAGCGCAGCAGATTTTGACCTTTCCCACAAAATTAGTTTGAAAATGATAAATATAAACACTTTGAATTAGCTTCATTAATCTCTCCAAAAAAATCAATTAAGTCTTATATTTAGAATTGGAGGTGGTATAAAATTTAAAAACGCACAGTATATTAAAGAAAAAATTGCACATAAATCATTATTGGAAACTTATTTGTCAAATGGGACCTAGGGACGATGTTTTACACACAAAAGAAGATTGTTTGAACATAAGGGAAGGTCATACAGGAAAGATATATTGAACACAGGGAAGATTGTGGAACAAAAGGGAAGATCTTTTGTAAATAGGGAAGATTATTTGCACACGAAGGTCCTATTTGGCAAATAAGTTTTCAATGAGGTATTTATGGATATTTTTCCTTATCTTAAAGAAAAAAGAAAAATGGGAAACCATTAAACCAACACGTGTTGATGCTAATAGAATGGAATTTGGATGCTTAAACACGAACTGAGTTCAAGTCCATGTGAATAAAAAACGTATATAAGAGAACTACCCTCAATTGAACCTAAAAATGTTCAAATCCGATACAGTCATGCCATGCGAAAAAATGTTGCAATTCACCTATTGGGAGGGAAAAATAAAATCCATAATTTATGCATCCACCTAAACATTCCTGCACTGAGATTTTTTTTTTTTTTTCGGTGAATCTTCCTGCACTGAGATTAGCTGTTGAGATTAACATTGCTCACAGTTTTCTTGGGAAATTCTTTCACTGAGTAGATCTCCAGACAAGTTCATTCCATCAGCACAAACATTCGTTTTTCCCCCCCCCCCCAAAATGTGGTTTACTATCCCTTAACATTTCATATTGAAAATAGGAAGGCAATATGATATTGAGTCCCATGCTGAGAAATTTTATTGACAAAGTGAAGTTTTTAAGTTCAAGAGGTTTTCTTATCTAACATGCTAGTCATTTGAGATCATCTACTCTTCTTTTTAGACTTATAATATTAATATTTTCATTAAAAGGTTGATGTTCATAGAAAGGGTTGCCCACAAAAAATTCTGACCAATAGGAGGCTCATACAGTGAGTTTGGGGGATTAGGGTGTTAAGTTGTTGAAAATAGAGAATTTTCTAAATGGTAAAAGTGTTGGCGTAGCTCTTTCCAATGACGTGTATAATCTGAGTCACGTCCATGGATGCTACTCTTAAGAGTTATTTCACTACTATTGGCTGATAAGCAGCGACACTCCCTAAGATAAAACAGATTCTTCCTGCAGATACAAGATGAAGAGAGCAATAAAATATAAAGCAACTAATACGTAGAGAGAATATGAAATGAAAAGCGAAGCCAAAAGTTTCCCAAGAGGAAGAGAGAAACTAGGAATTTAATATCATTAAACTCGTCCATGACAATTTACAAACATTAGGTGTAATAAGATCTTTGAAGATCGAGAGGCAATGAAGATTTCGGTTCCTGAAAGTTGAGGCATTAATAAAATAGGGGCTAATCATCGGATTTCTACTGTGTTTGCCTCCTAGTGACATGTTGTTGTACGCGCGGGCCTACTCTTCCTCTTAACCTATTTACTAGTTCAAATTCACAAAATGTAATATATACACTTGTATTCTCTCCCTCTCTCAAACAATGTGTGATTTTATTTCATTTGGCACACCCACTTTTATCTTATATTTCCAACAATAATAAGTTAACAAAAAGTTGTAAAGAACTCCTTCTGGACGGGAGGAGTATAAGTTTTAAAAATAGAGGAATTTATTTATATTTTCAAAATAATAAAAATATCAGGCTATTTTGTTCCCCGGGAGATTTATGTAAAACTGACACATATTTTTGCGCTATCCATGATAAATAATGAAGGAATCAACACGAGATGCGGTGGATAACTTCTCCATAAAAAATAGGGCTAAGGTGTAAAAATAGTTATGAACTTTAGTCAAAAGTACAAAAGTAACTATGAACTATTTTTTATAGCAAAAGTAACCATAAACTATGTAAAATAGGGTAAAACCGTTAAATATCTTAACGGTCAACGCACGGTCAACAGTCATATTTAACGGTTTTACCCCATTTTATATAGTTTATGGTTACTTTTGCTACCAAAAATAGTTCATGGTTATTTTTGCACTTCTGACCAAAATTCATCGCTATTTTTGCACTTTTATCCTAAAAAATATTGTATAGTCCCCAAACAAAAACAAAAACAAAAACAAAAACCGCGAGAGATAGAAATAATAAATGTGTTTATATCCAAGAGTACCAATATGGTCTTTATTTTATTTTTTATATTATCATTATATATCCGATTCAAGATTTGTAGCTACTCTTTGTAATACAAGCGTCTCCTCTAAGATTTGAACATGAGAATCAATAAGATTTCACTAGGCCTTACATTGTTAAGCCAACTCTATGTTGGTACTATTATAGTTTTTATTATAAGTCCATTTTTAAATAGAATTTTTTGTCTTAAATATAAATCCATTTATAGGTCATTAATGATTGTTTTTCAACTTTTTATTTATTTAATTCTCCTTGTAATTTGTAAATAGAGAAAGAGAATAGAGGGATGAGAATGATTTGTAAATGTAGAGAGAGACAATTTTAATAGAGTATTAAAAGCATATTTAATGACTTAATTATTACTTAATGAAGAGTATTATTTGATATGTGGGAATTAAATAAAATAGACTTACAATAACTATAATAGTGGCTGTTCGTTTTCTTGCTGTTCCACATTTTGGCTCATGGGGAGAGAAATTTGAAGATAAAATTAAGCAAAGTTTAAAGGAAAAATGATAGAAAAATATCATTTGGATTATAAAAACTCTAAAGTATCTACGAAGTTAGTAAAAAGATAAGGTAATCTAGTAGGAATATGAGATTTTAAAATTTAAGTGTTAACAACTTAAATATATGAATTAACAATTTGGGTATACAAATTGACAACTTGAGTTCTCTAATAAGTTATCATTGTGTATTCTTAAGTTGCTAATTGTTATTCTTAAGGTATCATTGTATAATTATTATTTTTAAATTGTCATTATCCTTTTACTAATTTAATAGATATTTTAAATTTTTTTAATACAAATAGTATTTTTCTGTCATTTTTCAAATTAAAATTTTTTTTTATTATTCGTGAAAAGCTTAACGCCAAGTGCCTGGTTATTACTGAACAATGAATATGTAGGAATGTAGGATTGGCGAGGCGGGAAAATTCGGTGGACATGAAGAAAGCCATAAATCCTAAACATTTGGCATCCAACGTCCAGTGAGGACTGATGGCGTCCTCCAATGCCATGCTCCCACGTTTAATATCTGAAAATGCCTCGGATAAACTCCCTCTGATGGAGGATGTACATAGAAAACAAAAAAGGGGGAAATTAGGGCGTGTTTGATTCTAATTTATGTTTTTTGTTCTTAGAAATGGTTTTATAAAACAGTTTTTGGAAACAATTTTTAAAAATAAAAAATATAAAAAACTTGTTTGGATAGTTGTTTTAAAAAATCTGTTTTTGAAGTGAGGTAGCATTATTATCGTTTGTGAGTGACATGGCGGTGGCTGTCATTAGTAATGTAGTGTCGATAGTGGATAAATAATGGACTCAAAAAATAAAAAATAGGAAAACAAAAATAAGAAAACAACTAAAAATTGTTTTTGTTTTTTAGTTTTTAAACATAACTTTTTGTTTTTTGTTTTTAAAAACAGTTTACCAAACAAGGTTTATTGTTTTATTATTTTTAAAAACAAAAAACCAGTTTTTAAAAACAAAATAAAACAGCCCCTTAATGTTTTGTTTGTTGAATTATTAACTCACTTATAACTCAGTCTTTTTAGTTTAAATCGGTACAACTTAATTCCAGAACTTTAGACTCCCTTGCAACTCAGTCTCTCATCTTTCTGAGCTATCCTATGTATCAAAAAATATTAATTATAGGGTTAAAAATTGTTTACGTGGCGCTCAACTCATATCCATATGGATTTTAAATAAATTAAAATAAAATGGACAGAACTTTCATCTTCATTAAGGGCTTCTTCCTTTGTTTTCCATATTCTCGTTGGACATCCTTCGTAGTGGATATAATGTCTTAAACATGATTGCCTCTATTAAGAAGATATTTGTGCCTAGGGAAAAAAAAGTTGAAAACATTGTGGGGTAGAATTTGAAATGCACTCATTAATCAAAATTGTATATATTATTAAAGGGGTTTGACACTTACAGTTCGATCGAATTTTTGTTTTTAATTTATATAATATTAAATTGTGGTGTTTAGTTTTTATAGTTTCATAAGAATTTGGTTTGAATTATACCATTAAAGATATGGACCAAAATCAAAACTCATATGATTCTTTTTTATTTTAAAAAGTTATAGTTTTGGTCCTTTTACTAGGGGCATTAATGGATTGAACTCATGCCAAATCTGTATAAAATTATATTCCTGTTTAGATTAATTTATTTTAAATACTTTTACACCGTACAGGGTACGTAAGTACGTTGAGTAATTTTGCCTAGGCATCTGCTTCTTTTAGATTTTCAGTAGTTTCAAAAAGAGCAGTGAATGACCTAAATAAGTGTTTATGGGATGCAAGAATGTGATCCCAAGCAAGCACCATAGACACCAAAATCCACCATCTGAAACTAGAAAAACCCAAACTGATTAAACTTTAGTTACAGATGACAATAGCATTAACACAAACTTATAATAAATGCCACACGTGATTCACAGCTTGTTAATAATAAAATCCCTTGGTGCTTTTCTAAATCTCAATGCGAGCTACGTTCTCCATAAATGGTCTGCATAATAGTGAGAACGAGCAGAGCCATACCGCTCACAACTCCAACGAACTTCCAAGGAGTGCCCAAATAAGTATCTATGAAACTGAGAAGCATGCTTATTGATCCTCGTTGAAGCCATTCCAGAAAAAGCCGACAATAATGCCACGCCATTCTCAAAATGAGCACACGCCATCCGGCCACGCCCTTCGCATTCGCTTTGTTCAATTCCTCGCATAGGTCACTGTATCTCCCATCCATCAGTTTCGCCTCCGTTACGATGCTTTGGAACATAATCAGCAAATCCTCGTCCGTGGCCTCCGTATGCACTCTTATAACTCCGTTCTCTTTAAGGAGTTGGATGTCATGAACAGAACACACCAAACCTTTGAAAAAATAAGCGTAGGACGTGAATTTGTAGCCGACTCTGATCAACGCGCCGATTTGCTCCCAAGCAATGAAATTCCTCCATCTTATTTCTGTTTCTTCTTTTATGTGCAGCGTCGGGATGATGAGTTCTCGCTGCGTCTCATTAAATTCTATTTTGAATTCGAACTTGTCCATGAATTCCCTTAGCGCAGAAGCCACAGTTCCTGGTCTGTTAATGTTGCCTGCGATGATGCAGCAAATTTGACTGTTAAAGATGAATTACTACTTCAGAGATAACTCAAACACTATAAGGTTTAATACATACTGCAACCTTCATAATATATAGTTGGGCGAGCCCTGATTGTGATTCCAAAGGCTTGGAGCTTTCTGGCGCTGCGATGCAGTTGGAGTGGATGTTTGCTGAGTATGTCTTGGTGTTGATAGGGATCAGGGGAGCACAAGTGGATGAGATGAAGGAAATGAAAAACATCGTTTGTGAAGTAGTCATCACTGGCGACGTTGCATCCAAAGAGTGACGCTGCAAGTATTTTGGGAGAAAGTTCCCCGCCCTGAGAAAGTGCAAATAGACTGGCAACTTCTCGTCGGGGGTCACGACGGATGAGTACTGTGGATAAAATTGTGGGGAGGAGGAAAGGGACTTGGTTCTCGAGCATCATGAGATCAGTGAGAAGACGCGACATCTTTTTGTCGTCATCGATATAGCCCATATCAGAAGGAACATTGTCATTCTCAGAGAGCCTAAGCAGAAGCTCCAAGAGAAAGAAGGCATCAAGTAACATGATTCTGGCAAACTCCTCTGTTCCCATAGGTATTTTGTCCCCATAACTCGCTCGAATTATACCCTCTGATCCTTTTATGCCCTTATAGATTTCTTTGATCACATCGTCGTCCTTTGGGGTTAGACGGCTAAGAAGCTTATCCGTGTAGCGCCATTTGGTCAATTCCATGGTTTGGAGGTCGATTTTGGTTCCCCTGTGGATGGGTCCCATGGCCACAAACTTAGGCTTGTACCACTCATTGCTTTTCTCTTTGTTGGCTTCTCGAATTTTTTCTGGCACCCTGCAAATACAGCCTGTCTTTACTCCGTCGTGATTGGTTATAAAGCTCAGCGTCATTTCAATATCTGCGATCCCTTCATCAACTTCCCCTGACCCTGACATTATTAGGCCTTACAAACAACATTATCAAGTTAATTATTAGTAGTGAAACCAAAATATTTACATATATAAACAATGAAAATTCATGGATGCATATCACACGCCTCAATAAAGTCAATGTCTATCACTTCAACTTCTCCATTTCCTCTTATGCCCTTTGGAGCCTCCAATACTTATATTGTGGATCCCAGGGAGTAGTTTAATCTGAAACATTTATTTAAAACACGACTTTGACTTTTCAAGATGTGGGTGTATATATATAATTATATTTTACCTTTTATTTCTGAACTGCATTCAGCTCTTACACATGACTACTTGATAATTCATAAATACAATGTATGTATAGGTGGCGTCAATCATTTTAAAAAAAAGAAGACTTCAGTTAACTTAAATGTTTTTCCCTTTTCAACTATAATTATAATCAAATTAAAGTAACACCCACAAGCTAAAGATGATATGAAATCTTTACCAAGACAAAGTTGAATGACGTAAGGCAAGAACGCAAACAAATAACCAAGGGGTGAATGGAACAAACAAGATGTGAAGTGTCGTGCACGCACGTGCATACAAGGAACCAAAACACCGATGATGAGGAGAATGAGATAACTGGAACTGGTGATTGAAATCAGAAGTAGCAGCTCGTATTTCTCAGGAAAATACGATAAAGGATGAAGTTAAAGGTGGAAGAAGGATTTAAATAGTAAAAGCAATAAGGCAAATCTGAACACCAAAGTTGAAGAAGATGGAGGATCAACCGAGAAAATGAGAAGACAAAGTCAAAGAACTAGTGATTGGTCGAGAGAAAGCGGAACCATGTACCAGTCAGTCGGTGGATCGAAGATCTTGAGCGAGAGAAGGAGAAGACGAAAGGACGACAAGGGCTCTGTTTTGTTCGACTTTGGGGATGGAGGGGAGGGAGCGCGAGGGATTATAATGCTCCCTCCGATCTTTATTATAAGATAAATTTGATTTTTTTGAAGAAATTAAGGAAGTCAATTAAATTATTTTGGAATATTTATATTTCTATTTTTTTCTCAAAAATAGTCAATTTGGCTAATAAACTGATATATAATCTAAAAATACACAATATATAATATGATTAAATAACTTATTTAGCTTCCTTAATTTCTCCAAAAAAAGTCAACTTTGTCTTATAATTAGGACCGGAGGTAATATGATCTTATTTGGATTGATAAAAAGGAAGAGGAACAAAGGAACTTTAATGTTATTTTGTTTGGTTTAGAAAGGGATGGGAGGAAAATTATTTTCACACGACAACTCTACTCTTATGATATAAGTATTTTTTTTGAACTCTATAAAATGTTTAATAATGTTTAATTCTAAATAACATTTTTATGTACCAAAATTATAAATAACATTGAATACAATTATACATACATATATATATATATATATATATTTAAAATTATATTTTATAATTACAGTTATATATATACATATATGTATAAGATAAAAAAAATAAATTCAAACCATATCTATAATTCCTCTGTTAGGAGGATATATGTGGCTTCCAAAAAAAAAAAAAAAGTCGAAAACATTGTGGGGTAGAATTTGGAATGATTCCAATTAATTAAAATTGTATATGAACATTAAAGGGTTTAATATAATCATTAGCCTCCACAGGTTGATTGATTTTTTGTTTTTATTTATATAGTTTCAAATCATGCTGTTTTGTTCCTATAATTTTATAAGAATTTGATTTGAATTATGCCGTAAAGGATATGGAGCAAAACCAAAACTCATCTAGTCCTTTTAAAAAAAAAAAAAAAAAAGTTCTAGTTTTGGTCCTTATACTTGAAGGCATTAATGGATTGAGCTCATGCTAACTCTGTATAAAATTATATTGCTGCTTAGATTAATTTATTTATTTTTTCGATTACATAGATTAATTTATTTTAAATACTTTTACACTGTCCACTGTACAAGGGGTTTTTTCATCTGCTTTAATTTGTGCTTCCACATACTTCTTCATTGCTTTAAAATTTTTCCATTTAGCTTCCAGAGCTTGAAGATTGTCTTGTAAGTAACAAATAAAGTCAACTTCTTGTTTTTTTTGCTTGCTTACATTTTTGCTTGCTTACAAGAGAAGAGAATATAGAAGAATCCACATTCTCATCTTTGCTTGCTTCTTACTTTATCACTTCTTCCATTGATGGGCATTCAATAATGACAAGTAAGTAATGGAGCATACTTGAGCCACGTCACATGCTTTAGGGATTGCAATCTTCAAGTAACACAGCGTGAAGCATGGTTAGACAACAAGTGTCATAAATACAATAATCTTCCACTTCCAATGATCCCATAGCAAACTGCGGCAGGTGCTTCATTTTTCAATTGAATGCCAATAATGAAGGAATCTCAACGGTGTCCAAATTCTGAAGACGAAGAGCATAAATACAACTTTGCAATTTGTTTGAATCAAGTATGCTATGAATAAGAAAGAGAAGTTTCAAGTGTCCAAATTATGAAGAAGAAGAGTACAAATATAAATGAAAGAGAAAGAGAAGTTTCAAAATTACAAAAGAAATGCAAGTATGTTATGAATATTTTAAATAAGTGAGACAAAATCATATCAAATTTAATGCAACTATACCACACAGAAGCTATCAAGTCAAAATAAAACAAGAATACAAAAAATGCTATGTAAGCTACCTAATTGTGAAAATCCTAACTTATATGCAATGAAAAATAAAAAATGTAAAACTAACAAGCTTCATATGAGAAACATTTGTCAAAAGTGAAATAGACAATTAAATTACATAGGGAGCCAATTACTTAACTCCCCGGCAATGGCACCATTTGATAAGAGCCTTTTGTTGTTAGGCTTAGGGTCCACAATAAAAAATTAACTAAAAATTGCGTATAAACAAACCTAAAATTGTTATTTCTTCTTCAGGAGACTTTTATTGATTCCTAAATAATTTAAATGTCATGCAAATACAATAAAATAAAGGAAAATCGGTTTTGGATTTTATTGAAATAGTAACTAAAAGATAATGCAATTTATTAAAAAACTAAACTATTGTTTTTGGTATTTTTATAAAAATGGGATGGATATAAAGAAATGAATATTGGTACCAAAGTGAATGACTTTCCTAACTTCTTAAAATGAATTGGGAGTTAATTTATCATTAAGTCAAATTGAAAACCTCAAACAATCGCATTGAGTTCAATCGCATTGGATATAAAATATCTTTATTTTTCTTAAAAATAAATATATTTGTCTTATAAATATATCCAAGAGTACCTATATGGTCTTTTTTTTATATCATCCGGTATTCAATTTGGGATTCGTGGCTACCCCTTGCAATACAAAAGTCTCCTCTGGAACTCAAACTCGAGAATTGGTAGAATCTAGCCGGGCTTTACATCGTTAGACCAACTCTAGATTAGTACCACTATAGTCTTTATTATAAGGCAATTTTTAAATGGGATTTTTGGTTTTAAATATAAATCCATTTATAGGTTATTAATGATTGTTTTTCAACTTTATCTTTGTTTAATTCTCCTTGTAAATAGAGAAAGAGAATAGAGAGGTGAGAATTTATTTGTAAACGTAGAGAGAGACAATTTTTTGTATACATGGATGCAATTAAGCACAAGCTCTATCTAGAGTTACAATTCGCATGCTATCCTTCTGCAAGAAAGGCTCCAACTCCATGAATCTTCCGTGAAATCTATGCCAGCCCGGCATTCGTGATAGAGAAGTCTTGGCCAAGAAGTTTGCTGCCTCATTAGCATCACGGGATACATGAATAACATCAACTCTCTAATCACGAGCCAACCAATCTCTAACCTCGGAGATCAATTGGACGTCAACATGTGAATCAGCACGACCTGTAGAGAGAATGTTCACCACTTCGAGCGAATCACTCTCCATAATGACACTACGTTCTCCAATTCCCCAGGCCAGCTTGAGGCCCAGTAAGCATGACCAGAATCTCTCTACAAATCCCCACACCATGAGAACTGTAAAAGAAAACAGCAATGCTCCTCCCCTTCGAATCTCTCAGCAAATCCCCACACCCTATTGTAGCAACTGATTTCGAGAATGCGTCGTCCATATTTAGCTTAATACTCCCCTGGATTCAAAGGCATCCATCTATGAGTGGTTACGATATGAGAAGCTTCCTGGACCCTTATCCCTCACAGTTTAGGGTAGGTTTCATAGAGAGAAGCTAAAAATGCCATAGATTGGAGAAATATTGATCTATTAGTCAAAATCTAATGCTAAAAAATACTTGTGTTCCTTTTCTTCGGGAGCAACTAGTATGAAGTGGCAAAAACATTTGGCCATTCCAGTTCATAATTAGACACTTTAGTTGATATATTGAAACCGACCCATTCATGGAGGTCAACGTTAAAGAACTGCCGAGCAAAACGGGCCGGCACCACCTGCCTCCAGTAAGCCTAGGCTTCACCAAAGTCCCTAAGAACATGGAAACATGTCTCCACTAGTGTGCTATAAAGATCACAAGCACTACTTGGAGAGATATTTCTTCTGAAACGTGCTTCATTTGTTAATAACAGGTCATGATAAAGCAACCACAAGAACATCCTACACCGCTGTGGTACCATAAGCTTCCATATCTTACTCCACGTGCTATCTCGAGAACCTCAATAATTGATTAAACTATCAGGCAAATTTAATAGTAAACGTTCCATACCTCATGCCCTTCCATCGGACCTCCTTATTATCTATACTCCTAATAAGATTCGATTCGGTAGTTGCCCATGCTGATTTTATTCCTGACCAAACATTCGAGCCCTTTTTTGCTAAAATCGATATTAGGAAGCAAATTATTACCACAATTATACTTGCTCTGTATCACTTGTACCCATAAAGCATCGTGCCACTTAATCAAACTCCAGCCCATTTTCATGTGAAATGCTTGATTTTGTTTGGCCACATGTCGCAATCCCAAACCTCCTTTATCTTTGCTCTTGCACACATTATCTCATGCCACAAGGTGAAGCTTCTTCCTTGCTACTGTAGAGCCCCATACAAAATCTCTGTTGCACTTCTCCAACTCCGCACACGTGGTAAGAGGAAGCAAATCAGTTTCCATGGTATACATCAGAATAGCTGTTGTGACGGAAGAAACCAAAGTATGTCGCCCTGTAAGAGACAGAGTGTTGACTTTCCAACTTGAGAGTCGCTTTTGAACTTTCTCCACAACGTCTCTAAATGTTTCCTTAGTGACCCGCTTATGAATCAACATATTTAACGACTTAATTATTATTTAATGAAGTGTTTGATATGTGAGAATTAAATAAAATAGACTTACAATGACTATAATAGTGCCTGTTCGTTATCTTGCTGTTCCACATTTTGGCTCATGGTGAGAGAAATTTTGAAGATAAAATTAAGCAAGTTTAAAGAAAAAATGATAGAAAAATATCATTTGGATTTCAAAAATTAATTATAAAAAATCTACTAACTTAGCAAAAGGATAAATATGTAATCTAGTAGAAATATGAGATTTTAAAATTTAAGTGTTGACAACTGGAATATAAGAATTAGTAATTTGGGTATAGAGATTGATAACCTGAGTTCTCTAAGTTATCACTGTGTATACCTAAATTACTAATAGTTAAATTACGTTGTTATTACCTATACTCAAGTTGTCATTACTTAATTGTTATTCTTAAGTTATCATTGCCCACCAGATTACCTATTTATCCTTTTGCTAATTTAATAAACATTTTAAAATTTTTGTAATATAAATAGTATTTTTCTATCATTTTAAGTTTAAATTCTTTTGTTATTCGTGAAAAGCTCAACGACAAGTACCTGGTTGTTACAGTACACAACGAATTTGTAGGATTGATGAGGCGGTAAAATTAGGGAAAATCCCAAAAAAATATTTTTTTTAAAAATACAAAATGGCCAAGACGAAAGCTTGGAAATAGAAAATCTTATCTAGGTTACATGACCACCTAGCATATCATCACGCATATACCCCAAACACCCCGGATGTACCAGTGGTAACACTACTAGACCACCAACTAACTGTTGAGCATCTCTGGCCAAAAAATCGGCGCATCTAAGTGCCTCCCTGGAAGTATAATGCAATCGTGCATCCCAACCTGAGAAGAGCAGTTCCCGAGCTTCCTGAATCTCCCTTGTAAGTGGATGAAGAGGATGGCATGTGACATCACGTACAATCCACTGGTAAGCCTGCAACGAATATGTATAAGCCTGCACCTTCTGAAAACCTAACTGTTTGCAGAGATTTAGGCCCGTCACTATCCCTAATAATTCAGCTCCTGCGATCGGAACAACACCTAAATGACGCTGGAAGCCAACCACCCATCTGCCATGGTCATCCCAAATCACCCCTCCACAGGACGCCCGCCCTGCTCCGTCAACAGAGGCGTCAGTATCTAAGCGGACGTACCCAGGCATCGGAGGTTGCCATCTAGGATTCAACACACGCTCTGACTGGAACAAGCTGTTCTTGAAGGTCTCAAACGTACTGCTATCCATCAAAGAAAAAATCCCCTGATGAACAACATCTCGTGCATGCATGCGAGTTCCCTCCATTACTCCTTTGCATCTGTTCTTCCATAAGAGCCAGCAAATAAGACTGAAAATCTTAAACCAAGACCATCTCCTATAGCGCTTAACTCCCATATGGTGAGCCATATTCATCCTAAGCCAACCCTGCAAGTCAGTTTGGAATTTAGAAAGGATGAATCAGTTCGCTGTCAGACAGGAAGAGGAATATGGAATTTTGAAATCTCGGCAAAATAACAAAAATGCCCTTCAGCCCTTCTTCTCTCCACTTCGGAATAACAACATGGGCCTCTTTATTAACAACACCATATTCTACATTAACAACTCCATTTTCTTCTTTCACAGATAACAAGTTTCAGGACCAATAACAACTCCTTTATCTTTATTAACAACACCGTCTTCTACATTAACAACTCCACTTTCTTCTTTCACAGTTAACAAGTACGGACTCTTTGTGGGATATTTGTGTTGTTAATGTAGAATCCGGAGCTGTTAATTAAAAGACCCGTGTTGTTATTCCAAAGTGGAGAGAGGGAGGGCTAAAGGGCATTTTTGTCTTTTCGCAGAGATTTTAAAATCCCAAATTCCTCCTCCCGTAATGAACTGATTCGTTCTTTTCCAATTTTAGAGCATTGAATCATCATTTCCCAATTTCTAAAGTATTTTTTTAAAATTTTCCCGTAAAATTAGGTGGATATGAAGAAAGCAATAAAGATTTACCTAATGAGTACAGGACATTTGGCATCCAATGTCCAGTGAGAACTGATGGCGTCCCCCAATGCCAGGGTCTGACTTTTACTATTTACTTAATATGACTATGTATTGAATAAAATTACCTCTAAAAGAGGATATATGTATCTATAAAAAAAAGGTAAAATTAATATTTTGGTTATTAAAGTATTCGCTTAGTTATAACTCAGTCTTTTCAGTTTGACTCGATATAATTTAATTCCTAAATTTTTGACTCCCCTGCAATTCAGTCCCTCATCTTTCTAGATCATCCTATGAGGAAAAAAATATTAATAACAGTTAAAATTTGCTTATGTGGCGCCCAACTCAGCTCCATATGGATTTTACGTAAATTTAAAAAAAAAAATTGACAGAACTTTCATCCTTGTCAAGGGCTTCCACCTCTGTTTTCCATATTCTCATTGGGCATCCTTGGCAGTAGTGACACACCCTTCAGAAATACCAGCACCCTCATTTAGTGCTTGACAGTGTCTCGAACAGGATTGCCTCCATTAGGAGGATACCCGTGCCTAACAGGAAAAAAAAAGTTAAAAACATTACGGGGTAGAATTTGAAATGACTCATATAAATTAAAATTGTCTATAAATATTAAAGGGTTTAATATAATCATTAGTCCTTACAGTTTGATCAATTTTTTGTTTTTATTTATATAGTTTCGAAGCATGGTGTTTGATTCCTATAGTTTCATAATGATTTGGATTGAATTATGCCGTTAAGGATATGGACCAAAACTAAAACTAAAAATTTCTAGTTTTGGTCCGTATACTTAAGAGCATTAATGGATTGAACTCATGCTAAATCTGTATGAAATTATATTTCTATTTAGGTTAATTTATTTTAAATACTTTTACACTGTATAGGGTAAGTGTGTAGGGAATAATTTTGCCTTGGTATTTGTTTTAGATTTTTAGAAGTTGTCAAACGAACAATGAATGACCTAAATAAGGGTCTGTTTGGGTTAGCGGCGGCAGAAGTGTTTTTTTTTTAATCTGACTTTTACAAAAGTTAGATAGGATTAAAGTTAGATTGTAAATGTGATTTGTGTTTAAATTGGCGATGACAGAAGTGATTTTTTTAACCTTAAACCTGTTTAGATTATTATTTGAAAAGCTAATTTAAATGAAAAATGAGGATATTCGATTAAGAATTAATTCATGAAATTAGAAATGAGCCATTAACAATTTAGAAAATTTAGAAAAAGTTAGTAACTTTATTATTGGGACCCAAAAATTGGTATTGAGATAAAGATAAGCTAAATTATGAAATCCAAGAAATTTAAGGAATTATAAATTAGACAAAGAGGAAAATTTAGAGCCTAGTATGTGTGATTAATAGGATAAAATACTCTAGTCACAGCCACCCACTATGGTAGAAGCACTTCAGAAGCAAGAATTTTTGACTTCTAATCAGAATGAGGTTTTTTCCGTTAAGCCTATCTACACAAAAATATTACCACACAGTCCAAAATTTGCCTACTGGGCTTTTATATCCGAAGGAGCCTTTTTTCGGCTTTTTTTTTGCTCCCTATGCGTTACCAAACAAGCACTAAGTGTTTATGGGATGTGAGGATGTGATCCCAAGCATGCACCTTAGATACCAAAATCCACCATCTGAAACTAGAAAAAACCAAAATCAATGTTCCCAGACCCGGACCGGCCGATCCGGCCCGGGAACCACCAAACCGGGCATCAGACCGGTTCGGTCCGGTGACCCGGTCCGGTCTGGGTTTTTTATTTTTTTAAAAAAAATCATTTTTTTTTTCTTTTAGAATTGCATACTAATAAATCTAAAATTTTCAATTTCTCACAGGTTTGGCCCGGGTTGAGCTCCGGTTTGGCCCCGGTTTGACCCATTAACCCTTAACCCTTAACCCAGTACCCTGACTGGTTCAATACCCGGTCCGAGTTTTAATACCTTCACCAAAACTGATCAAACTTTAGGTACTGGTGACAATAGCATTAACACAAACTTATAATAAAGGCCACACGTGATTCACAGCTTGTTAATAATGAAATTCCTTGATGCTTTTCTAAATCTCAATGCGAGCTGCGTGAAGCATAAATGGTCTGCATAATAGTGAGAACGAGCAGAGCCATACCGCTCACAACTCCGACGAACTTCCAAGGAGTGCCCAAATAAATATCTATGAAACTGGGAAGCATCCTTATTAGTCCTTGTTGAAGCCATTCCAGAAAACGCCGCCAATAATGCCACGCCATTCTCAAAATAAGAACACCCCATCCCGCCACACCCATCACATTCGCTTTGCTCAATCTCTTGCATACTTGTCTGTATCTCGCATCCATGTGTTTCGCCCCTGTTACGATGCTTTGGAACATAATCAGCAAATCCTAGTCCTTGGCCTCCGTAACCACTTGTATAACTCCTGCCTCTCTAAGAAGTTGGACGTCGTGAACAGAACACACCAAACCTTTGAAAAAATAAGCGTAGGAGGTGAATTTGTAGCCGACTCCGATCAACCCGCCGATTTGCTCCCAAGCAATGAAATTTCTCCATTTGACTTCCGTTGCTTCTTTTATGAGCAGCGTCGGGATGATGAGTTCTCACTGCGTCTCATTAAATTCTATTTTGAATTCGAACTTGTCCATGAATTCCCCTAGCGCAGAAGCCACAGTTCCTGGTTTGTTAATATTGCCTGCGATGACGCAACAAATTCGGCTTTTAAAGATTAATTACTACTTCACTGATAACTCAAACACTATAAGGTTTAATACATACTGCAACCTTCATAATCTATAGTTGGGCGAGCCCTGATTGTGATTCCAAAGGCTTGGAGCTTTCTGGCGCAACGATGCAGTTGGAGTGGATGTTTGCTGAGTGTGTGTTGGTAATGATAGGGATCAGGGAAGCACAAGTGGATGAGATGAAGGAAATGACAAACATCGTTTGTGAAGTCATCTCTGGCGACGTTGCATCCAAAGAGTGACCCTGCAAGTTTTTTGGGAGAAAGTTCCCTGCCCTGAGAAAGTGCAACTAGACTGGCAAGTTCTCGTTGCTCTTGTTGCGCGTTACGAAAGATGAGTTCTGAGGATAAATTTGTTAGAAGGAGGAAAGGGATTTGGTTCTCGAGCAGCATGAGATCAGTGAGAAGACGCGACATCTTTTTGTCGTCATCAATATAGTCCATATCAGAAGGAACATTGTGATTCTCAGAGAGCCTAAGCAGAAGCCCCAAGAGAAAGGAGGCATCAAGTAACATGATTCTGGCAAACTCCTCTGTTCCCATGTGTATTGTGTCCCCATAACTCGCTCGATTAATACTCTCTAATCCTTTTATGTCCTTACAGCTTTTATAGATCAGATTGTCCTTTGGGGTTAGACGGCTACGAAGCTTGTCCATGTAGCGCCATTTGGTCAATTCCATGGTTTGGAGGTCGATTGTGGTTCCCCTGTGAATGGGTCCCATGGCCACAAACATAGGCCTATACCACTCATCGCTTTTCTCTTTGTTGGCTTCTCGAATTTTTTCTGGCACTCTGCAAATACTGCCTGTCTTTACTACCTCTTTGTTTATACATCCCAGCGTCATTTCAATATATGTGATCCATTCATCAACCTCCCCTGACCCTGACATTATTAGGCCTTACAAACAACATTATCAAGTTAATTATTAATAGTGAAACCAAAATATTTACATATATAAACAATGAAAATTCATGGATACATATCACACGCCTCAAATAAACTCAATGTCTATCACTTCACCTTCTCCATTTCCTCTTATGCCCTTTGGAGCCTCCAATACTTATATCGTGGATCCCAGGGAATAGTTTAATCTGAAACATTTATTTAAAACACGACTTTGACTTTTCAAAATACGGGTATTTATGAATATATATATATTTATATATATCATTATATTTTAGCTTTTATTTCTGGATTGCATTTATCTCTTGCACCTGACTACTTGATAATTCATAAATACAATGTATGTATAGGTGGCGTCAATCATTTTGAAAAAAAGAAGACTTCAGTTAACTTCAACGTTTTTCCCTTTCCAACTATAATTATAATCAAAGTAACAGCCACAAGCTAAAGATGATACGAAGTCTTTACCAAAACAAAGTTGAATGACTTAAGGCAAGAACGCAAACATATAAACCAAGGGGTGAATGGAACAAACAAGATGTGAAGTATCGTGCACGCACGTACATACAAAGAACCAAAAACCCGATGATGAGGAGAATGAGATAACAAGAAATGGTGATTGAAATCAGAAGCAGATAGTATTTCTCAGGAAAACGCGATCAAGGATGAAGTTAAATTTAAATAGTAAAAACAATAAAGCAAATCTGAACACCGAAGTTGAAGAAGATGGAGGATCTACCGAGAAAAGGAGAAGACAAAGTCGAAGAACTAGTGATTAGTCGAGAGAAGGCGGAACCAAGAACCAGTCAGTGGGTGGATCGAAGATCTTGAGCGAGAGAAGGAGAAGACGAAGATCTGGAGATTTAATACAGGGTCTCGAAACATGACTAGGAGAAACCCAAACGCAGAGCTCGCTAATCTAGAGTCACAAACGTCCGCCTTTCTCCCTCTACGATCTGTGATGAAAGGACAATAAGGAGGGATGAGTTGCAGAGATGAGTGACAATGGGAAAGAAGATGAAGCAGGTAGAGGAGTGGATGAGGAGGCGGAGGAGGCCGCCTCTAGAGAAGAAGATGGAGCCTATCTTGATTTGTCTAAAAATTAAATATATTTGTCTTATCAATGTTCTTATAGAAAAAATTAGGGAGAATTCTAGATAAATACCATATGAAATTTTAAAATCCCTAAAGATCTATTAACATTTATAAAGGACATAAATGTGATATGGATTAAATTGGAATTTTAAAATGTTGATGAATTTATCATTATGCTCTCAATTTTTAAATTTAAAAAAAGAAAGAAAGAAAGATGAGGCCCCAGGTTTAGGTGTCCGCGGCACTCTCCTAGTCTGAATTGTTGTCGGAAAAAATGGAAGTCTAGTGATAGACACAAAGATGATAGTGTGGAGGTGGTCAATCGTGGTTGAAAAGCATTTGAAAGAGGAATGAATTAGTTGGGTTTTGTGGGCTTTAAGAGGTTGCGTTATGAGAGAAGATTTATGCAGTTGAAGGAAGAGTTTGGTTGAGGATATTGGAAAAAGTTAGGAGGCTAAGGAAGAAGAAAGTGAACAGTAATGAGATTGACAAAATCCGTAAGTACTGGCAATATGTGTAAAGGATTCACATCAATTAAGTAATGAGATTGACACAAATGTAGGTGAATCCTAACTTGCAAGTTTTCATAAGTAAAGTGTGATTTCTCTTGTTTGATATCTTGATTGCTCTTACCAAAACCAATAAAAACTTTATCATTTCTAGTAGGGATTTTCTTAGAGGCCAACCCTTTTGGAGCCAATTGTCACACATTGATTGAGAATAAATTGTCATTCCTATTATCAATCACGTTAAAACCATTAAAAACTTTGTCATTTTCATTATTAAAATTGTCAGCAGCCAGCCCTATTGGGCCAACACTTTAACACATTATGTGAAAATTAGTTGTCATTCTCATTATCAATGTTGTCAAAACCAATCAACACTTTGTCATTCCCATTAGAGATTTTGTCAAAGGCCAGCCCTTTTTGGCCAATACTTTAACACATTTGGTGAGAATAAGTTGTCATTCTCATTATCAATCTTGTCAAAACCAATAAAACGTTGTCATTCCTATTAGGGATTTTTTCATTCTTATTACTCAATTTGTCATAACTCACCTTTTGCCAAACATTTTTAACATATTTGGTCAGTACATCATGTAGTATTTGTCATTTCTATTATGCATCTTGTCAAACCCGTGTATCACTTCGTTATACCATTACTATTTTTCACACAATCATTCCCGACTTTTTGAGTTCCTGTACAAAAATTGTGCACAGTAGCACAATTTTGGAATAAAAGAACTAAAGCTTTAGTCAACATCCATACACTAACAGTAGATTACAAAAGACTAGAGGTTTCAATCAGTATACATGATCAGTGACTAAAAATGAGCACCCACCATTGCCGATTCGAGAACACCGACACCGACTATGACAGTTTGAAGAAGAAGAAGTTGGAGCATGTGATGCGACACCCACAGGCCCATATCCTTAGTACTCGCTTACTCCTGCTCTTCTTCAGGCGAGTATGCGACGAATTGCACCCACCATTGCTTATTTGGGGACACCGACGCCGATGCCGACTGTAAGAGTTAGAGGAAGAAGAAGTTTTGTTGAATGACCCAAGGATGCAGAAAGTATTGATAGTTCTCTCTCTTTTGAATTCATTAAGTCTTAAGGGAATTTTGGTCTTTCAACTAAAACATCAAAAACCCAAATTCCCACTCCATCCCGTATCTATCTTGTGCAAGTGTTAAGGTGGTTTCTGGGTTTTCCAATTTTATGTGGCTTTTAACTATCTTTTTCCCAAAAAATTAAGGGTATTATTTTTTTTATTGAAAAAATTTAATTTAATTTTGATTCAAACGGTGCAATGAATTTTCATAATCTTTTAGGGTTAATTGAAATAAAATGGTTTTTATTGGGTCAGTATAGCCGAAAATACAGGCCGGCCCAGCCCTTCAAGGGCTCAGGCTTAAATGGGCCGATCTGTTTAGGCCCACTTCCTATAAAATCCCTAATTTTTGATGCCCGCGGCCCTATAGGGTTGGCCTTTCATGAGCTCGGGCCTAAAATCATTTTAATTCAAATAAAATTCAATTTCAAATTTTACAATTTATTTATTATTTTACTTTAAATTGAGATACATTATTTTTAAAACTCATAAATTTTTAGTTAAAATAATTATATAATGTTCAAATTAGTCTTTTTTTTAAAGTTTAAATGAATAAACCATTGAAAAAAGTAAAATAAATCAAACCATTTAATAAGTGTTAGCCTGTTACTAATACTCTATTAGGTATTTTGGTGTCTCTCATATTGATAATTTGATAAAATAATATTACATATATTAATTTATTTTTAAAAAAAAATTAAACGGGCCTAAAAGGGCTGGCCCTATTTAGGCACGTTTCCTTTTGAAGCCTCTAAATCATAAGCTTGATTCGGCCTGATTTCTCGGCTCTAGGTCTAAGTGATATTTTTCAATTAGAAAAATATTAAAATAATAGAGAGAAGGCTGGTGAGACTCACAGTACAAAATATAACAGAAGTTAAAGTCTTTCTAATCATGTTGTTATATATGCTTCCAAATAAAGTTCTTATGTCTACTTTTGCATTCAAAAATAAATATTTTTTATGGGAGTTTATAACGAAATTGTTCATTACTAAATTTTCACATTCGCCTTAAAACAATAAAATATTATATTTTAAAAACTTTCAAATTTATTTCCCAAAAAAATATCAAAACTCTTCTTTTCAAGTCAATCAAATATATGGTAATAATATAGTGTATTTTAAGTTTTCAGTTTCTTGAATCAATAAAAAATAAGAACAAAAACTTAAAAGGAAATTATTACATATATGTTCATGCCAACTAAATTTAATAAAAATAAATATTCATTTTCAAATCACAATTTCAAACTATTACAAAAAAAAAAAATTCACTCTTTCAAACAGTAATTTTTGAATAAAAAATTAATTACAACAAGTAGGAGTATGACACTAGAAAAATACGTTGACTATCAATAAATTAATTTCCAAATCAAATTTAAAATAATAAGGTACTAGATTTTAAAATTTCAGTTTTCCAAATCCACAGTCAAATAATGAAATAAGAACATTAATAATTAATAACATTTAAAAAAAAACTAAATGAATTTAATGTGTAACTTAAAATAATTGTCAACTATCAAATATTAAGATCAAATTCTATAACAAGGTAATGGATCATTTTTTTAAATCAAGAAAATAATAAAAAGGGAGAAAGAAGAAATAGTTGTTGATTAAACAATGGAATATTTTTGCTCAAAACAAAGTAACAAACAAAGGAATCTAAACCAAACATGTAGTAAAAAATGTTTGATAACTATCCAAAATAAAAAAAAAAATTTAATTTTCACATCAAACAAAAAATAGTAAAGTATATGGGTTTTAAAATTAGGACAAACTAAGGCAAACAATAAAATAATATTATTTAAATAAAATTAAAAAATAAGTTAATGGACATTAAAACTGCAGATTTTTAAATCAAGTAAATAATAGAAAAAGCTCAAGAACAAATAGTTAATGATTAAAATAAAATATTAGTTCCAAGAAAACGGAAGATGGTGGATTTTAAAATTAGACTAATCGAATAATCATATAAAAAAAATAAGGAAATAATTAATAAGAATGACCAAAGAAACAAAATATTTATTAATAAGAATTTGAAAAATTGAAATTATTTTTAAGGAAAAAAAATTAAAATATAAATTTTTATTATGAAATTAACCTTCTCTAACCTCATCTTAACTATTTGACCCCTAATTATCAAATTTGATGATATCTTTGATAAAAAAAAAAAAAAAAAAATCTATATACAACTCAATATATTTAGGAAAAATTGTATCTTGGTCCCAAATTAAAATAAGGGTTAAAGGGCAAAACTAACCTTAAACTTTTCTAAAAAATGCACCCATCACCATAAACTTTTTTTAATGCAAAAGTAACCATGAACTTTTAAAAAGGGGGCAAAAGTGACACCACCGTTAACAGCTGTTTACTCAAAAGTTTTTAAGGGGCAAAAATACCCATAAACTTTTCTCAAAAGTGTACTCACCACCATAAACTTAATTTTGGATGCAAAAGTAACCATAAACTTTCAAAAATGGGGTAAAAGTGACGGTTCTCTTATTGTGTTCAAATGTTATCTTTTGATTATTCTAAGTCCAAGAAAATAACACCTCGACTTGTCCACTATGATTTTTCCAAACCAAAAATTGAAAAACTGATCTTCAATGAAGATGACATCGTCATCCTACTCTCACCCACATGCCGTAAATGGAATTGTTGATACCAATGGTATCGTAAACGCAGTTGCCAAAATTGTTGATGGGAAGGATCTCAACAATTCCATTTATTGCACGTCGGTGAGAGCAAGATAACGATGTCATCTTCATTGAAGATGAGTTTTTCAATTTTTTTGGCTTAGAAAAATCATGGTGGATAAGTCGATATGTTTTTTTCCTGGACTTAGAACAATCTAAAGATTATATTTGAACCTGGTTAGATAACTGTCACTTTTGCCCTATTTTTGAAATTTTATGGCTGTTTTTGCTCCCAAAAAAAAGTTTATGGTGGTGATGAGTGCACTCTTGAAAAAATTTTATGGGTATTTTTGCTTCTTAAAAACTTTTGTATAAACGGCCGTTAACGGTAGTGTCACTTTTACTCAATTTTTAAAGTTTATGGTTACTTTTACATTATTTTTAAAAATTTATGATTACTTTTATATCAAAAAAAAATTTAGGATGGTGGAACCACTTTTAAAAAAAATTTAAGGATAGTTTTATCCCATAACCCTTAAAATAAACATGACTCAAAATTCCCTTAAAAACTCCGATTTACATATAAATCAAACCACTTCTCTTTCTCTTTCTCTCTCCTGTCATTTACTTTTACTCTTTCCAGTCTACCTTCGTATACATTCTTTGCTTCCTCACTGGATACTATAACACTCTCCCATTTGTCTTCTCACAACAAGCCGTCTCTGTTTCTGAATCCCCCATTCTCCTTCTGACTTTCTCTTATTTTCAAGTTCTTCTGGCTCGCACATATTGGATTCTCTAGTTTTTGCTGCTTCTAATAACTGGGGCACGTATTTTGGCGAATAATTTTTGGGTAAAAGAAATAACCACGGAATAAAGAGACAGAGAATGTCGCAGACTGGGAAGATGATGCAGGCACTGGGGCTCGATTCTCTCACTTCTCTATTCCGCGATTTGTTTGGTCCTGATGAAAACAAGCCTGATGGAAGAGATATGTTTTCATGCTCTGATGAAAACAGACAGATTCAGACCGTTTCTTATGATTGGATTTGCAAATTTTGTCGGCCTGAGGGAGAGGTGTGGGAGGATGGAGCTTAGGCGTAAGACGATTATCAACACTTAGGGTTGCTATGTTCTGGCTTCTATCATCCTCTCGATACTCATCTTCATCCTGTTCCTGAATCTGCAATAAATGGAAAAACCCGTCGGAAAAATTAAACAAAAGCAGAATGCACGTAATAGACGGCGAGATGGGGAAGTACTTTGTACTCACAGCGGCGGATAACGGAGACAGGCGAGAAGGTGGGGGAGGTGAAGAAGGAGATTTGGAAGAAGAAGGAGCCATTTCGTTATGTTTATTGCGTTTTTCTGTTGGTGCATTTATCTGCTACAAGTGGGGGGTCAATGCAAAGAGAGATGCATAGGTTATTTGAAAACTGCGATTTGAGCGTACAAAGCGTTCTACTTTTTGTTTGTTTTCACTTTCTTTTCATTCTCTACATGGCAATTTCGTCGGCACGTAATCATGATCCCGAACGAGTGACAGGTGGGCGATTCTCCCAACCGCGAAGGGGTTTACTTTAAGTTGGGAAAATTAAACTTAAGTCTAAGAAGAAATGATCCCTTATAATTACAAAATAAAAAAAATGTGGTCCTATTGATAACTTTAAGAGTGGGTCATTAACAATTCTACGGGCACCATTAACAATTTCATGAAATCATTTTTTTATTTTATAATTTTAAAGGAGCAATTTTTCATTTTTTCTTTAAAATTTTATTGTAATTCTCCCTTTTAACTTTTGTCTATACTCTATAATGGATCTTTAGGAATCTTTCATTAGCTCAGTGTTATAATTTTCTTAACCTTGTTATTCTCAGGGAAAATAAGTTTGTTTGATGGCACGATTAACGGGTTAAACATGATCTCTTTTTGACCAAGCAAGCTTTAGAAGAAGGTAGTGAAAGCCCTGCAAGGGAGGGAATGTTAGGAAGGACAAGGGAAGGGAAGACGGGAATAGATTAGGGTGCTGCAAGAGAAGATACGCAAACACTGTGTTTTAAGGTGACTGAATGCACTGAAAGAGAATTTTGCAGGTTCGTGGGGTAGAGAGAAAGATGGGTCAATGCCAAACTTTTTACGGTTTGAAGCTCCTTGTGTTCTCCAAAACAATGGGAAAATTGTCCACAAAAATGGCGAGAAGCGCTACTTCACAGGTCTCTTCCTCTGTACTTCAACAGGGCAAGGGAAGTCCTTGCTGTTTGGAGGTACTCAAATATCCCCACTAGCAAAAGACGTGATTCTTATCATCTCGTAAAGAAATCATTGAGGGTATTTTGGTCTTTTAATATGTAGATTATATTACCCCAAATACCCATGGAACTTAGTTGTAAATTAGAGATTTTAAAAGACTTTTGGGTCATATTTTCTCTAGCTTAACTTGAGATCTGAATGGAATTTTCCCATTTTTTATAATATTCTCTCTCTTACCCATCAAATTATAAGTTACCCAAATCTTTAAAATCTATAAATAATTAGAAATCTACCTCATTCTAGCTTTTGATTATTTCTAAGAACTTAAAAAGATAAAAAAACTAATCTTATAATATATTTCTTTTAAAAATATGTGATTTTTCATTGGAAAAAAAAAAAAGCTTAAACAAACTAGGTGGACTTAAAAAGAATTTTATAAAAATGAAAAATACGAAAATTTAAAATCTGTAAACAATAAATTCCTAAATAAACTGCCACTATCACATGAATCTAAATATCTAAATAAAAGTCAATTCAATTTAATGACGCAATTGATAGGGAAACATCCATTGATAACTAACTGTCAAATAATTGAGATGTGGTCAAAGAAAATTTAGGGAGTTTGGTCGGGGTTAATTTTATAATTGAAGATTTATAGTTCAATTTTTGGTCCTTCAAAAGAATTACAATTTTTAAGGTCTTTATTAATAAATATTTCTTTTTCTTGATCATTCTCCCTAATTTTCCCTAAAATAAGAATAAGAAAAATAATTTACTATTAAACTGTAGTTTATAAGCATAATATATTTAAAATATTTGTTATCTATCAAAATTTTTCAAGCATACCAAATACAAAATAGTAACATAGTGTATTTGAAAAATTCAGAAACCAGAATCGATTAAAAAATGAGCAAGAAGAAAAAAAAAAGAAAGAAATTACGACATTTGCATTAACATAACTCTTATCAAAAAAAGGAGAAAAATTTATAAAAAGCATAACTAAAATTAGACCAATTCAGTAATACTAATAGTAAAATAAGAACAAGTAATTTAAAATATATGTTAAAGATTAAATATTTATTTTGAATCAAATCAAATTTTAGAAACATAAGATAATGGATCACAAAATTCCATATTTTGAAGTCAAGATAATAATTAAATTAGAAGAAAAATGAATATATATTTTTTGGTTATAATATTGTTAATCATTAATAGAAGTAAAGCTCAATAGATGTTTCAGAGACTTAGAAAAAGAACATGGGAAGAAGGAGGAGTAGTTGTTTTCGCTCCACGCTTGTCTGGATTGAAAGTGGGGTGGTGATCGGCAGTGGAGGCAGAGGTGTGAGCTATAACAAGAGTTAGAGAAAGTATGTTTATTTAGATGGGGAAAATAGGGGAGAGAAAACTTATAACGCCCCGAAATTTTATTCACCAATATGCCATGTAATAACTTGAAGTATTTAATGAAATGGAACGGTGAATATTAATGATAATAGGAATTAAATATTGAAAATTTGAAATGTGAATAATATTGTCAGTGAAATTTTCTGCGAGGTAGTGAGTTTGTTATGTGGTTTTGGATGATCAAATGATGATAAAAAATTATGAAATTTTACAGGATAAAATTAGACATCCTAAGATTTAATTCGATAGGTAATGGGTAATTTTTGGAGCTGTATGCAAATAGTTATGAATTTTTGAAGTTAGCCCAAGAAAACTGTCTATTTCTAGAATAACGTCCAAAAACTTAAATTCTGGGAATCTTCAACTTCCAGTTAGCTAAATGCTATATTTTTTTCTTGAAACTAGACTCAATAAGAGTTTCATAGCCTTTAGAATCACTTTAATTCGATGTCTATAAATAAAGTTGTGATTTTTCAAAGTTTCGATAGAAAATCTGCCAAAGTTGCCATTAATTTGAAAATGGAAAAAATGTGATGGCCAATATTGTAATTATTGGATAAATTAACATTAGCCTATTTTTCTTTTCCTATGGGCTTGGGACGTCACTTATGGGCTAACTAGAGAAGGGAAATTTGGTTCAATTACAATGGAGGTTTATGACACCAATTTCATATAGATAAGCCCAAGAAAAAGGTGTCCTCAAAAAGTCAAAATTTTGGGATTTTGTAATTAAGTTAATTAAGAGAAAAATGAGATATTTTAAAAACTCATTCCCTTCATCTTTCATGCTCATTTCCATCAGCCAAGAGGAACAAGAGACATAGAGAGAGTAAGTTCAAGGTTATAGAGAAGGAGGAGGAAAAATCACAAGGTAGGTCTTAATTTCCTTTGTGATTTAGCTTCTAGTTTGTGTAATCTCTTTCCTAAGCTTCTCTTCTCTATGGATTCATGTGTTTAGCAAGCAAAATTTCAAGGTTTGAGGAGTGAAAGATTTTGGCTAGAGAGAGAGAGAGAGAGAGAGAGAGAAGGAGAAATCCAAAGGTCATTTCAAAACCCTCAAATTTTGGTTGTTGTTGTTGTTGAAATTATTGGTGGATTTGTGGTTGGTTTGCTTCGATTTGCAGGTTTGGGAAGTGATAAACCAAAGGGTTATACTACCCAAATTTTCTCAAATCTTGGGTATTAAGTGTTAAAATGGTTAATCAAGTGATTAGGAGTGAGAAGGAGTAAGCTTTTGAAGTTGAAAATCAAAAATCACATTTTTCCCTTTTTCACGTGAGTTCGGCCAAGACAGAATCAGGGGGAAAGAGTTGGATTTTCAATAATTTGATGATTCCATTGTGTTCAGGAGGAAAAATTAGGTGGGGTTTATGTTGAACATTTTTTTTCAGAAAAGCCCTAGAAAGTGAAATGATTAAAACCCTAAACCGGGGCTGTCAAGGGCAAAACTATCATTTGGCAATGATTTTTTAAAAACCGAGGTCAAAAATGGATTCCTTGGGCCAAAATAGGTCATAATAGCCCAAGGTCAAAATTTCTAGAAAAGTACGATCAGATCGGGTACGGTGGGGTCGAGACCGGGTTCCAGGGGCATTTTGGTAATTTTCAACTTTGGACTAATATAACCAATAAAAACACTTTGGAAGTGTCTAAAATAGTCAATGAATGAGTTTTAACCTAATTTTTATACATTTGAAATTTTAGAACCGGATTATTTGTCCCAGCCGTTGTACGAAGTTCGAGGAACATCACACAAGTTAAAAATGTGTTAAGGTAGTTACTTTATCTCTCATACACTACGTGAATGTTGACATGTTGTATGTTGCTCTATTTTGTGATATGAACACGTGTTAGGGGCACATTACCTAACTGTGGTCGAAGACTCAACTAAGGTATACGGACAAGTAGGTCCAAACATTCATTTGGTCTGAGCATTGTGTACATACTTTATAGTATGAATTTTTCATTTTACATTCTATGATGCATTGCATATTTAATTTTTGCATTTTATATTATTGATTGTATGCTACTATTGAGATTCTTTTGAATCTCACCCTTTTTCAAATAAATACCTATTCCAGCAAAAGCTAGTGGCTCTAAGGGCATGACAACGAATACAACCAGTTGAGGGGTGTGGATCCTTAGATAGGAGTTTTTAGTTATATTTGTCAAATTTTAATATTTTGGACAATTTGTATATATATTATTAAACCCCAAGGGGAACACCTCAAGTACCTTATCTTAATATATCAGTATATTTACGATATTCCTGTGTTGCTAACCAAATTGCGCAAAGGCTATTCTGATTAAGTTTAATGGTAGGTGGTATGTAAGATGGGGTCTTACAAAACTAGAAAGGAAAACTTCACAGAATGGTAAAAAAATTAACTATTTTTTAGGAGTTTTTCTTGTTAGAATCGGTTGACACCTAAAAGGGGGTAAATTGGGTGTAAGATAAATCTTAAGAATTTTGAAAATATTTTCGTATCTTAGTTAAAGTAGTAAGTATCAAAGTAATGAATTATAAATCAACAGTTTGATATTTAAATAATATATGCTGGACATATAAAAACTCAGGGAAGAGAATATACAAACTATGATTTATCCTGATTCGGTCCAATTCACGATGACCTATGTACAGTCCCTAGGTTCTTTCTGAGATTTTCAATCCACTATCTTCTTATTTAATCCAAGTACAAGAGAAGTCTCTACAATCCTACAAGTTTAATCGGGTACTTGCAAAGCTTTTATAAATCTCCCACTGTTTTCAAATCTCTCACCAAGTTACTCTCCCTTACACACCATAAGGATACAACCGAGTTACTCCCCTTACACATCGTAAGGATATAACCTTGATGATGAAGGATTATAATCAATCTTTTCTCTCAGAAGTGAATAAGGTAAATACTGAAGTACAATATAAATAATCTATCTCTCTCTCTAAGGTAAATGATATCGAAGGTAGATAAATAGAGAATATTCAGGTAGGAGTGGATGCTTCATGATCTTAGCATGTTTTTCATTGTTGCTCTCTGCTTGAATCTCCTGTATTTATAATTGAGTAGGATATGACTGTTGTGAGTATTACCTATCCATTAAGTCCCGTTGCTTCGTTTGATTACTCTTCATATTTGAAAAAACTAGCCGTTACGTTCGGTGGACGCTCCGCTCTCGTAAAGTAGCTTTTCTTCTCTTTGCATGATCTTCTCATTGTTTTCCTTAAGAAATACTTTCAACACTAATACAATGAAGTGTTAGAGTGTTTAGAAGTAAGAGAAATGAATTACACAATCATTCCATTGATTTTCAGAAGTTACAAAGCATTGTCTGATGCATCACTCGAGTGATCCCTTCTAGATCTTGATAGAGAGTATCACTGCTACATCACTCGAATGGTTACTCGAGTGATCTCGAGTGATCACTTGAGTGATTTGCTCACTTTGAATTCACATATGGCAAATGACCTATCATCGAAAAGCCCTCATCATCTACATTCCAATACAACAAGAATCAGCTCCAAACTTATTGTATTCTGAAAGTTATGATCCAAATAGTGACTACTGCATTAGACAGTATCTGAATTCACGAGCGTCAACTTTCAGAAGGGGTACCGCTTTGAATATAACTCCAAATATAACCCAGGACCTATCCATAAAAATCTCTTTAAGTCTAATTTCATATGCCACCAATTTCATCTCAATCGGAAGTGATTTTGAGAGTTATGCCCAAAATACCGAACACATAGTGGAATACAATGGTGATTTGTGTGTCATCTTTCAAAACTCATATCTCTCATATATGAACTCCTTTGAGCTTTCTCTTAGTGTCTATGTGACGTATTGAAAGTCTAGTTTCATATGAACAAATTTTAGCTCAATCGAACGTGTGGCTTGAGAGATATGGCCAAAATACTGAATCTCTGTCATGTTGAAAGAAAATAGAGTACAACAGAGCACTCATCACTCGAGTGGTCACTAGAGTGATCAGGGGAATCACTTGAGTGATTAGGGGAATCACTTGAGTAATCACTCAAGTGATGCCTTCCAAAACTTGGCAGAGAGCCATTACTCAAGTGATTACCTTGTGGAAGTTATGGAACTTCCATATAAGTTATCTTAGCTTCAAATTGACCCATTTCAACCTCCGGTAAAAGCTTGAATTTTGATATTCTCATTAGATCTTGCAAATTCTTCTTTTTTCAATCTCTTTCTTCTTGTTTTTTCTCTTAATGATCATTCTTTATAACCTAACTAGATATCTTCTTTCTTTGCTTGACTAATCTACAAAATATTTCACATTAAAGATAGTAGTTAGTCAATGTAGCAGATAAATACGTTGTACAAACTTTGTATAAACTTTTTGCTCTTAATATTTGGCATCTACATTTGACATCATCAAAACTAATCATATCTAACATTCGCCTCTAATATTCTTTCCTCCCTAAATTGTTTTCCAGCAAACAAACACTGATAAACTACGATCACAAACTCCTTCTAAAGACACAAAGCAAACCAAATTCAATAAACAACCCCAAAATCCTACCGCCAGCAATAGGAGGAAAACCAAATCAAATGAGACATGAGCATGCAACAGAGAATGAATAATCACAACGAACAAACCTTGCAATCACCAACAATCACATTCACAATTACAATCAAAGTGCAATCAACAACAATCACATCACAATGCAAAAAAAAAAAAAATACAAAGCCTTTGTTTGGTTGGTTTTTTTTCGATTAAGGGACAATTTTGCTCTGCAAGTTTTTTGAGAAGCAACTTTGCCCCTGAAGTATAAAAAAGGGAGTAACTTTGCCCTTGCTGTTATCCCGATTTCTTTTAATCATTAGTTGATCAAATATGCTAAACTAGTAGTCCACATGTCATCCCCATTATTTTTGTTCAGGTGTAAATTTGCCTCGAAAGTCCATGTGTCATCTACTTTCAATGACAACTACCACCACGTGATCACCGACGACCGCACTACCACATTACTTCAAAAACATTTTTTTTTTAAAACAACTATCCAAACAGATTTTTTTTTTGTTTTTTTATTTTTAAAACTTGTTTCCAAAATCTGTTTTATAAAACTGTTTCTAAGAACAAAAAACAGATAATAGAATCAAACAAGCCCAGAGTTTCCACTTGTTGGTTATGTGGTCTCCCTCATTTGAGAATATGCAAGATGGGTTGTAAGAGGCATATATTATACATATATATAGGGAATCAGTTATAGTGCCTATCGATTTGGATCATCTAGATGGAATTTGGACAATCCAAATTTTATATTTTTAATTGATGATTTTTAAGTACATTTTTTTAAATATTAGTTAATAGACTATCTTTATTTTAAATTCTCTACCCATTAAAATAATTTTTTAAAAATACAAAAGTAAAAAAAATTAAATTTGGACCTTCTATTTTGATACGCGCCATAATTGGTTCTATATACGTAGTACAATATATAATGAATTTGAAAATATTATAATATCATTGATTTGGCTCAAACAGTGATTTCAGAGCCGGACTGGACCGGACAGTTGAGTCGGTCAGACCGTTGACCAGAGCTCTGAGCGGTTCGTTTCTTAGTTGAAAACTGTTTTGAAGGTTGGGCCGTGTTGAGTCGGCAAGAACCGCTTTTGAGCCGGAAATTGCTATCAAGTCGGGAACTGGAGTGATTTTTTAAAAATCGGACGGTTCACACCAGTGACACTGAAAACGAAAGAAGAAGAAGAGAAAGAACCAACAAAAAAAAAACGCAGTACCCAGTACCCACCTTTATGAAATAACCGAAAGAATGAAAAGAAGTTGGCGACAAATCCAAATATAAAACTTGAACCACTTACTAGCCATGATTCTCGAATATGCTATGCTTATCCAACCAAGAAAACGTCGAAGAAAGAAATTTAGAAGACATGGGAGGGATGAAAGGAAAACGAAGGCAAATCAGTCTTATAGTCACTTGCTGAAGGAAAAAGTATGACGCAACAATATTCTCTTTCCTCTGCCATTGGTACAGTCACTTTAATCTATTCTCACTTTTCAAGGTAAAAAAATTTTATTTACTACGCTATCACAACCACACACGTTCACTGAGGAGGCATTGAAAGTGGAAAACTTTTAAAATTTTTTTATCTTTTTATAATTTAAATGAAAGTTAATGAAATTATGTTTAAGTTATTTGTTAACTCTGTTTTTTTACCTTATTTTTTGTTTTATTTTTGTCTATAGCTTTAAATTTTTTAAAATTTATTTACATATTCTCAATTTCTCATTTCATTTTTATTTTTTTATCTAAAATACTTAATACAAAATTATACATATGCTTTTCATCGAAAAGAGTTATCAAAAATAAATAAATAAATAAATAAACATATGCTATGAGATACCATATACATTTATTAACTTATTTTAAAATTAAAATAGGGTTAAGGTGTAAAAATACACATAAGCTTTTCTTAAAAGTGCACCCAACACCAAATACTTTTTTTAGGGGCAAAAGTGCCCTTGAGCTTTCAAAATGGGTGCAAAAGTCACATATTCTGTTATTTTAAACTGACATATGTTAGGTTAAATATTTTGCTGCCATGTGGAGACCAAGTGTAATCGGACTCATTTGACTGAGCAAACGTGGCGTGGGGGGGGGTTTCATTTGATCAACAATATCACACCTCCTAAATGGAGATTAAGTAAAGGGATCCCACACAACTAGTGTGTGAAACAAAGATTGACAACTCAGCAACAAGATAAACTATCTCAGATCACATACATAGCATTGCCAACAAAAAAAGACTAACTATCTCAAATTCTCATGTGATTATAACATTTTCCCTGAGGGAGAGAAACCAAGAACCAAGTTCCGACTTCAACAGCAAAGTTTCAGGTTTTATTTTCAACGAAAATCAAGAGAAATAGAGAGTAAGTCAGCCATCTTCCATTTTGACCAAAGTAAAGTTCAAAGTTTTAGCAGAACTTGATGAAGCCAATAGCAAGCTCAACTTTCTAGAGAAATTGTGAGGGAGAAGATCCGAAACCAAATATAAAAGACCGGAATCAAAAAAAAGGGGGGAAAAAGGTGATGGGGAAATATAGAACAGAACCTGGACGGTCGATGGGAGTTCACGAAGTCCCGATGGTGTCTACCCATGAGCAAACTTCACTACTACAAAAGGGGTTTTAACGTCCCTATTTTGGCACTTTTAACATCCAAAAATCGGGGGACGTCTATGTAGGGGGTGTAGTATGTTTTAAGAAAAGACGTCTCAAAAAAATGGGACGTCTAAAGTGAGACTTTAGACGTCCCAATTCTCAATTTGGGACGTCTAAAGTCCTCTACGGGGGGACTTTAGACGTCCCAATTCTTAATTTGAGACATTAAAAGGTTTTTTTTTTAAATGATTATTTATACTCTTCATTACCCAACAAATTAAAATTGCAGAAATAGAATTGAAGATAGATTCATAAACCACAAAATGTCCCTTACAAAATGATAAGGACATCCAGCACTACAATCTTTTTACTATATATATATATATGTATAATAACAACAACTCATACAACCTAATATTATATATGTATAACAACAACCAGAAAGTGTCAAAATGTTTGTCACCACACAACTACAAACTAATTGTTGTTCATTTCATCAAAATAAATATACATATGTATTTCCCTCGATTTTCAAGCTCCAAACGTATAAAATAAAAACATTATTAGTATTGCATAACTACTAACAACTGGTTTATTATTCTGGCAAAAAAACAAATCAAGGGAAAAACACTCCAATAACTAGAATCATGTAAATAAATTGAAAGCATTATAATAATTTCACATTGCAAGTTTAACTTAATTCTTCATGTAAATTTATATTTAAAAAAAAACAAACCTAATGAAAGTAGGGGAGAGGGCAGCCAACGGTGTCTATGTGCTTCCAAGGTGGAGAGAAGACGTTGGAGGAGTTGTGTATGCATAGTGGAGAGGAGAGGTACGCCGGAGGCTGAAAGCAACAAAGAAAGTGGGAGGTGTACGCCGGAGGGTGGAGGGGGCAAAAAAGGTGGAGGAGGTGTACGCCGGAGGATGAGAGGAAAGAAGGTGCTATAAGAATGGAAGGAGGTGGAGGAAAAGGGAATGAAGAAAAGGAATAGGAGAAGAAGATTGAGGAAGACGAAGTGTAATGAAGAAAAGGAAATAATGAAAAAGCTCATGCTGTAGAGAAGACAAAGTCATGGGAATGAAAGAAAAAAGGAAATGCAGAAAAAAGGGAAGAGAAGTCATGCGGGATGGGAAAGATGGAAAAGGAGGGATGGGTTTCTGACATGGGAATGAAGAAAAGTCTCACACATATCAGAATTTCTGACATGACTTTAGGAGTTCCAAAAAAATTTGGGACTCCTAATGACTTTAGGAGTCCCAAATTTTTTAAACTTTACTTTAGGCGTCTCAAATTCAAATTTGGGATGTCTAAAGGTTTTCCTACGTACACGTAATTACGAAAATGCCACCGCCTTCCATTTTAATCACCCAATTTTAAAATTGGGACGTCCATTGGGGTGATTATATTATAATTCTGTAGTAGTGCTTCCATGCCATTTCACTTTACACACAACAACACAAACGGTTATGGGTCCCAATCGATGCTTGCCAATTATTTCTTTTTTTGATTATTTGCCCCAAAATGAATCTCACCGTCAAGGTGTTCTACTCCATCATCGATATTGCCTCTAAATCCGGTTTAATCAAACTCCGTTGCCGCTAATGCCTCTACACTCGCCTCCAATCTCACCGTTGAGGTCTCCTACTCTCTAAGTCCAACTCGGCATCATCATTCCTTTTCTCACGATTTGCTTCTCCATTGATCTGTGATAAAAAGCTTCCCTCCAATCTCGTTTAATTCCCATTTTATTTCTGTTTTCTTTTTAATTTTTGTTATTTAGATTTCGTTCATATTCAGATCTTATTTGCCTTGCCATGTCAGCAACTCATCCTTCCAAGTTGTTTATTATTCCTTCACATCATGCTCCTAGTCAGCATTTTTAGTCAACAAAGTTAAAACTCACGGTCAACGTCCTCAAGATGACAGAATATGTGACTTTTGCACCCATTTTGAAAGTTCATGGGCACTTTTGCCCCTAAAAAAAATATTTAGTGTTAGGTGCACTTTTGAGAAAAGCTTATGTGTATTTTTGCACCTTAACCCATTAAAATATTTAATTTATTTTTAAATTTTGATATAAAAATTTTACTTTAAAATTATTTGATAATTTAAAATTTTATTTTTTACTTATAGTATTATATAAATATATAATATTATTTTTTATTTAATTATTACGTCACTGGCCCGACTGAACGACTGGACCATTTCAACCGATCGAACCATAACTCGTTAGCCTTTCTGGCTCGATCTTCGGTCTGGCTTTTAAAATATTGGGCTCAAACAAAAGGAACAAGGGTATGTATTTAGCCTGATCCGGACATCCTAGACCTTAATTCCATTTATTTAGACGTGGTTTTTATTCAAAGCTCGCATGGATCCAATCCAAGCGAACAGAATGAATCCCCTACATGCTTTTCTAAGTCTCACTGTGCAGCACGTATTGCATAAACGGTCTACGTCATGGTGAGGGCAAGCAGAGCTGCACCGACTACAACTCGGATGAACTTCCATGGAGTTCCCAAATATATATCTACGAAACTGAGAAGCGAGCTTATTAATCTGCGTTGAAGCCATTCCAGAAATCGCCGAAAATAATGCCACACCACTCCTAAAATGAGCACACAACTTCCCTCCACACCCTTCACCTTCGCTTTGTTCAATCCGTTGCACACTTTTCTGTATCTCCCATCCATTTGTTCTTCTCCGCTTATGATGCTCTGGAACATAATCACCAAATCCTCGTCCTTCACAAAATCCTGATCGTCCTTGGCCTCCTTATGATCCACACTTGTAACTCCTTTCTCTTTGAGCAGTTGGATGTAATGAACTGAAGAGACCAAACCTTCGAAAAAATAAGCGTGTGAAGTGAATTTGCAGCTGATTCCAATCAATACGAGTTGCTTCCAAGCAATCAAATTCCTCCATTTTACTTCTGTTGCTACTTTTATGTGCAGCGTCGATCGGGATTATCAGTTCTCTGTGCCATATATTAAATTCTATATATTTTGAACTCGAACCTGTACATGAATTCCCTTAGTGCATCAGAAGCGACAGTTCCCTTTTCGTCATTGCCTGCAACAGCAATGTTGCGAATTTGGTGACTACTTCACCGATGATGATAACTCAATAATAGTACACATAGTGGTAGTAAGGTTAAATTAGTAATTTAACCAGCAGATTATTACCTTGAGAATGGTTGGTTTGTGAAGCCTTAATTGTGATTCCAAAAGCTTGGAGCTTGCTTTTGAGCGCAGCGCTACAGTTGGATTGGATCTTTCCTTTGTTTGTCTTGATGTTGAGCGCAAGTGGATGAGATGAAGGCAGTGATAAACACCCCTGGCAACTTTGCATCCAAAGAGAGACTTTGCAAATTTTAGGTCAGAAAGTCCAAGTAGAGTACTGCCAACTTCTTGCTGCTGATCAGGAGGAGGGAAAGTTGGGAGGACACATTTGTGAGAACGGGGAAAGGGATTTGGTTCTCGAGCAGCGTGAGATCAGTGAGAAGACGCAACACCTTTTTCTTGTCTTTCATATGATGCATCAGTTTCATTCTTACTGAGCCTAAGCAGAAGCTCTAAGAAAGAGCAGCAGTGTGTGTGTGTGCACGCATATAAATATAAATATATATATATATGCATATCACACAAACTCAATATCACGTTCACCTACTTGATTTCCGCTTCGCCAAACTGGCCCATACCTGCCCTTATGACCCTCATCGCCCTTATCTATAACCACTACGCTTACTCCAAATATTCCATTGGTTTTCCTAATGGAAATCTATCCATGAAGTTTTTCACTGGAACATCAGACACCATAAATTTTTTTAAGTATAAAAGTGTACATCAAGTTTTTAAAATGGTACAAAAATGTTATGGTCGTTAAGTCAATTAATATTGACCATTTAACAAACATATTAACCAAAAAAATTATGCAAAGATACACATGAAATTTTATATACTTCTACATCTAAAGAAAATTTATAGTGTTTGGTACCCCACACAAAATATTTTATGGGTAGATTTGTACATTATCTCTTTTCATTATAATGCTATAATATTTTGAGAAACTCAAATATAAATGCAATATCAGTCTCCATGTACTAAATTAGAATTAGGAAACTTTGCCCCTTTACCACACAGCTACTCAATTTTTCTTTTTTGGACAAAAATGCCACCTTCGCCATCCTCTCTACCCATGGCTAACGTGGGGTTTGACCACCTCCCAAAAATTTGGACCATTATTGAGCTACTAAACCATCATAGCAAAATTGTATAAACTAGCTAATATATAAGATAACCACCAAGCTCTCTGATCATTCAAACATCAATTACTGACAATATTTGTTTAGCTATTTGCTACAATGAATTAACTATTTATCATTATCATTTACATATTTAAAAGATAAAATCCCAATCAAATCCAGTTTTTTTTTTTTAACAGAACAATCAAATCCAGTTGAAAGACCAAAATTTAGATTAAGGTCTACACTTTCAACGAAACTTTAATCAGGGCAAGATGAGTAATTAGGATTGTAAATTTACATCAATACCCTTAACCAATTTCCTCTGTCCTCTTAATCAGGAATTCCTCTTTCTCCTCCATCCCCCTCTCTAATCTTCGAATACCTCTTAAATCCGAGACCTTTAGACGTTGCACAAGAACCTCAACATCATCCTCTTGTAATTCTTTCAGGAAAAAAAAAAAGGATATGCCAGTTCAAAGCTCTGTATCAAAGAGGCATTGTATTGTTGAGGAAACAAAATAGATCAAAGATCCATAGCTTGCACATCTTTTCATTATTACAGAGCTTGAAAACTCTTTGAACTGGCATTGGCTAGTTGACCTGGTGAAGAAAACTATCAGAAGTTCAGAAATTATTTACTCTTTAGACTTTGGTTCTCTTCTCTCTGCGCCTTCAAAATCAAACATGGGCATATCTTTTCCTTTCTTTTTTTGCCTGAAAGAATTACAAGAGGATGAATGGATGACGTTGAGGTTCTTGTGCAGCATCTAAAGGTTTCGGATTTAGGAGGTGTTTGACGGTTAGAGAGAGGGGGAACGGAGGAGAAAGAGCGATTCCTGATTGAGAGAAGAAAGGAAATAGGTTTAGGGTATTGATGTAAATTTACAACCCTAATTACGCATCTTGTCCTAATTAAGGATTTATTGAAAGTATAGGCCTTAATGTGAATTTTGGTATTTTAACTGAATTTAATTGGAATTTTCCCTATTTAAAACATGGGCATTTTACATTTATTTTTTAAAGTAATGAAATTGACTTAAAACAAATTCGCATTTGCTAATTAAATAATTAATGAAAGGAGATATTATACATAGGCTAAAATATATTTTTGGTCCTTTATGTTTGCACAAGATATCATTTTAGTCCTTTAAGTTTATAAAGTATACTTTTGATCCTATAATTTTAACACCGTTAACTTTATTAACGGAAAATGCTGACTCAACGACATTAAGCGAGGATTGTACAACTAACAAAATGGAAATTTTAATATTTTATTAAAAAATAAACCTTATAATTTGAACTGGGACTTGTGCGAGGATAGTTCGTATCCACCGCTGGTATTTGTTTATCTTCCCTAACATTTGAACTCATATTGAAGGCAAGTTCTTAAGGATCCATTAAAAGGGAAAGATGAAGATGCGTTTGAATGGAGTCGGGAAAGTAAATAGGGAGATGAAAGGAAGGCTACCAATACTGCTGAGACTTATCTAATGGACATGGATTCTGTATATTTCTAATCGACTCAAGAATCTAATTAGGAAGCAACTTAGTAGTGTTTTTGAATGGCTACAAATCCAGTTTTTGCAAAATTGCTAATTTTAAATCTGCAACAACGATTAGGTTAGATTCTTGGGGTTTTCTTTATCCTTTTTACCCATCTCCAAGTTTTCCCCTTTTCTTTTCCTCAAATTTCTGATTGAAATTGTGAGATTCTTGTGCATTTTTGTGATCTAGGTTTTGAAGGAAGCCATTAATGGAGTAGAAACATGAAATTCTTCAGAGGCTGCATGATGGGTTATGGAGATCTTTGAGAGATAGACACTTTGAAGAAGAAGTTTGGGGTGTTATCAATGATAAAATATTTGCTACCGTAGGTGAAGGATGGAAGAATGAGGTGAATGATCAGTACTTGCAGCAGCAGCAGGTAGGAGATAGAAGCAGAGATGCCATGGGCAAAGTATAGGTATAGCGGGGGGGAACATTTTCTTTTGTCACGATTTGTTCTGAAGGTTTATTTTAGTTTTAAAATCTGCTTTTTAGCTGCACAGTCATCATTCAAAGTCGTTGAGTCAGCATTTTCTGTTAGTCAAGTTAACGGTGTTAAAATTATAGGACCAAAAATATATTTTATAAACTTAAAGGATCAAAATGATATCTCATATAAACTTAAAGAACTAAAAATATACTTTAGCCTTATACATAATTTAATTCCAGTGCATTCCCAAATATTTTAAATAATGAATTATACATATTTATACATAATCACGTCCATCACAGTCATGATTTCTCTCCTTTAATCCATCTCAATCGACTATATATTAAATCTCTAATAATTGAGTTTGTGTTGATTTCAACATGTGTTTTTCTATAGATGTGTATGCTGATTTGATCAAGCTTGATTGATCTATGAGGTCGCCAAGCTTGTTGATCTCGTTTGAAGTTGCTGGGGTGCCACGACGAACTATTGGAGGAGTAGTGATTTTTATTTTGGGCTGATTGATAAAGGTGTTTTAGGGATTTTATGTTCTTAATTTTGATTATTTTATTTTATTTTTAGGTTAAGCCCACTCCAAATCCTTATACTTTTAATAAATTTTATTGTTGATTCATATACTTTTAACAAGATTTGGTTTTAGTATCTACACATAAGCTAGCTGTATTAGTCATAACCAGCAATCCAAGTCATTAACGTCCAATCAACAAAGTTATTAACACCATTAAGCTCATATTTAAATCTTTATGAAAGTATAAAAAGCAACTTTTTGAACGGTATAAAGTATAATAACAAAAGATAATGAAAAATTATAGAAATCAAAATCAAAACTAGTAAAAAATATAGAGAATTAGAGTTAGTTTAATTTTTTATATTTTAATTTATCAATTTCAAACTTTTTTCTTCCTTTTTATTACATTCCCTTCCTTCCCTTTCCTTTAAAATACATTGAATAGGGTCGTCTCTTCTATTACTACTTTAACTAGTTTAGAATCCGTGGAATGCACGGGTGCAAAGGAAAAAAAGTATAATATTTAAAAAGAGACCAAAATATCATAGTAAAAAAATATAAGAAAAGGACAAGATCCTATATTATATTTTTAAAGGAGACCAATAAACGTATCACGATATCTCCTATTTATTATATTTTTTTTTGGGCAAACCTATTTATTATATCCTATTCTAGAAATGATCATGTTATATATATATATATAGAGAGAGAGCTTATGGTTCGATAAAATGGAACTTTTAGATCCCTATTAATTCTCATACTACTTTCGTTATCTTCTTTGAGGATATAAGAGTTTTAAATTTTGCTATAAATTGTTGATAAAATAGTTAAATTTATTGTTTACAATCTTATAATTGATAATTGTAGAAATATAAGATGAATATTATAAGAAAATTAGAACCTAGAATGTATGAAGTAGAAATAAATAATTTACCTATAAGTTCTCATTTACATTTAATAGGAAATCAAGAAGAAACTTGTATATTTACACCCTTTATGCCAGGAGGAAATGGTGATAATATATGGAATTTAATGAATTGGAATAATATGTATATGATGAAACAATTAGGTACATATATAAATCCAAATATTTATGATTTAATGGAAATATATGGTTTAGAAGAAATATTAGAAATGGTCCCAGAAGATATAAAAGAAAAAGTAAAATTAGAAAAACCCAGTAATAGAAAAGAAAGATTAGAATTTTTAAGTCAATCTTTAGAAGAAAGGATATATAATATGAAAAAGAAAATAGATAGTAATTCCGAAGATTTAAGAGTAATAAAATTAAATGTGAAAACTATAATGAATTCCTTAGGAGTAACAGATATGGAAATAGAAGAACCCGAAATAAAACATGAAAATGATCTATTAGAACCAATAATTAATAAACACAGAAAATTAAATATGATGAAAGCTTTGGAAGAAATGGAGAAATTAGAAAATACTAAAGAAAAGATATATAAACAAAACATGGATGAAAATGTAAGACAGACTAGATTAATAGCCGAACAAATAATGAAAGGACAACAAATAATGAATAATAATTTATGGACAATAAATGATAAATTAACCAATTTAGGAATTACAGAAGAAGAGAAAAAACAATTATTAGAAATAACAAAAGGTAAAGCTAAAAGAGAAAGTTATGAAAAAAATGAAGAAATTGAAGAAGGAAGTAAAATTGCAGAAATAATATATTCTAAGGATATAATAGATATTTTTAAGATATATAATCCACAAATAAAAATGATGAATGCAATAGATGAAGAAGATGATGAAATTGAACAATTAATGGGATTAGAAGAACAAGAATTAGAACAAATTCAAAAAGATTTTAGAAATGCAACAACTATTAGAGGAAATATAAAAGATTATAAAGAACTAAATGTTGGAGTGAGTATACATGAACAAGGTGATGCAAGTGCAAGTAAAAAATCAGAAGAAGATTCATCTAAGATAAGAACAGAACATGATTATAATAAACATAAAGAACAAAGAGAAAATGAAATAGATAAAGAAGAATTACCACATGATAAGAAAACAGAAAATCAAGAATTTGATATAAGATTCGAAATACCAAGAGGAAAAGGATTTACACCAACACCTATAGATCAATATGAAAGTAAAAGTATACCAGTATCTGGAATATGGTTAAATTTAGACTGTGTATTAGACCCAGAAAAAATAATAGAAGAATGGTCAAGAGCAACTATAATAGCATTAATAGGAAGAAATAATTTAGATTTTCAATCAACTAATTTACTTATAGAATCAACATTTTTAGGAAATGTATATTATTGGTGGAGAAGTCAAGAAGAAAGTTGGAGAAATCAAATAAGACAGATAGCAAAAGAAGAGTATAATAGTAGAAAAGAATATTATGTTAAATTAGTAAAAAGATATGAATACGTACTTAGAACAGAATTCATAGGAAGAAGTAATACATTAGAGGAACAAATAACTAGTAATGAAGCTATAAAAAGATTATATCAAATAGAAATATGCTCACTAGAACCAAAACACTTAAATCCCTATATATGTGAATTTCAGAAATATTATTATGAAATAAAAGAAAATCCAGAAATGAAAAGAATAAAATATTTAGAACTTTTTTATAGAAAATTGCCGAAATTAATAAGAGATGAAATAATAGATGATTATACTAAGATATTTAAGGAAACCCCAGAGTTAATACCTTATATAGATTCCTTAGGAAAAAGAATAGATTATTTAAGAAATTACCTATCTGAAAAATGTAAACAAGCATGGAGAAATATGAAATATTATAAGCAGAATAAATTAATACTAAAATGTGGAGAATACGAAAAACCTCATAGATGGGGATGTAAAGATGAAAATAAGAAGATGAGAAGAAAATATAAAAAAGGAAGATATGAAAATAAGTATAGAAATAAAAAATGGAGACCAATAAAAAGATACAATAAATATAGATATAAATTTAAAAAATATCCAAAAGAAAAGTTTTACAAGAAATATAAACCTAAGAAATATTTCAGAAAATACTTTAAGAAAGGAAATAAAATAAATTATAACAAACAACCTAGAAAATGTAGATGTTATAATTGTGGAAAATTAGGTCATATATCAACAGAATGTAAAGAACCAAGAGATAAGAAATTTATGAATATATTAGAACAAGCTCATGAATATGAATTAGAACCCTTAGAATTTGATGAAGAAATATATAGTGATATAGAAAATCCTGGAATAGAAATATATAAAATAAAATTAGTAAGTGAAAATGAAGAAAATAATGAATCAGAATAAGAGGAATCAGAATCAGAAATAGAATATTTAAGTTCAGAAGAAGAAGACTTTAAATTATATATGATGAAAGGAAAAGAAGTAGAAGGAATAAAGGAAGAGGATGAATATGAAACTTATGAAGAACATAGAAATACTTCAGAAGGAAGTGTAGAAAAAAGATTAACATTCAATGCGAAACAATATGAAAAAATAAAAGACATGAAACTAAATCTAAAACCAGACCAAATAGTTAATGAAACTTTTATGAATAGAGTAAATAGGATAATAAAATCAAAAAAGGATATTAAAAGTCAATCTGTAATATTACAAAAGAAACATCCTATAGAATCAACCTTAACAGAAGGAATATTAAGAATACCATTAATAAGTAAAGGATTAATAGAAAATGAAATATCTAAACTACCTTTTAAAGAAGAAGTTACTGAAATCTATATTGTAGGAGTACAGTTATTAGTAAAAGCCTATTTTAAAGAAGGAATAGATTCACCTATAGAATTATTAATAACAGATGGAAGAATAATAAGTAGCGTACAAGATAGTGTATTAGGAATGCTAACAGGAAATTTAATATATCAAAAATTAAAATTTACTTTAAATACTAATTTTGCAATATCAAGAAATGATGAACATATAGATCAATCAATAATGGTATATCATAAGTTAAAAGGAATAAAATTATTAAAAGTTGCTAAAACTATAAGTATAACAGCAATGGTAGAACTAGTATTTACAAATGAACATAAAATATATAATAAGTCGATAGGAAGAGTAAGTATAGAAAAACAATTTATGCCTATATTAAAAGAAGTAAAGACAGATCCTATAAATATAACTTTACCAGAATTATTAGAAATAGAATTAGATAAAACCGTAAGTATTCATGATAATAGAGGAAAAAGATTAATAGCAAATAATAATCTAGGTAATAGATCATTAAGAATAAATACATTATATGAACCATTACAAATTAATCCAAGAAATAGTATTGATATAGCTAGTAGCAGTAGATTAGCAGAAATGTCTTTAGTAAATCCTATAAAACCAGAATTAGTTGAAATAAATAAGAAAATAACAAGTTTAGATATAACAAAAGAAAATAGACAAGATAAGATAATAATAGAAATAAAAAAGAATGGAGTCTGGCAAGAAGTAATAACATTAATAGACGAAAATATAGAAAGCAGTAAGATAGAAGTAGGATATACAGAAAATAATTATGAAGAAACAGATGAAGGTATAAAAACAGATATATTATTAAAATTTAATAAAAGAGATGTAATACAATTAATCTTATAGGTAGAACAAGATTCGAATAAGTCATACAAGATAACCTTAGGAAAAGATTTCTTAGAAAAAGTAAAACCTTATAGAATTCAGCAAGATAGAATAATCTTTAACATAAACTATCAGACAATTATAATTCAAAAATTAATATGATGATAAATACACACTACACAGCAAAAATAATAAGAGTAATATTAGCAGAAGATAATAGTAAAGATTATTATTACATAGATGATGAAAAAATAGTGATACCCAAATCTGATAAGTCAATGATGAATCATATAGTTCACCAAATAAATAGATGCAATGAAAAAGAAAAAAGACAATTAAGGATAGTATATAATAATCAACCACAAGATTTTGTAGAAGCTTATAATGCAGTAGTAAATAATATGATGAATAGGAATGATATTAAAAAAGAATTAAAAGAAAGATTAAAAGTATTATCCAGATCTTAAATGAATAGAAAGATAATAATATATGATGACAATAGTTGGTATTATTTTGAAAATAATATAGGAATGAAAATATCTAAAACAGATAAAGGATTAATAAGAAATTTTATTAACAAATTAAGAAAATGGGATGAAATTGAAGAACAAGTATTAAATAAAGCATTACAAGACCTAGGGGATAATAGAAGACTAAGAATTAGATTAATAAAATATGCAATAAGACAATATAAGCATAGTCAGAGAATAGAAAATAAATTAAAAAGACAATTAGATTTATTATCTAGAGCTTAATGAATACAAATATTACACTTTATGATGAGAATAATTGGTTTTATAATAATAGGAAAATACCTAAGACTAATAAAGGATTATTAAGATATTTGATACATAAATTAGATAAAGGAAATAGACTAGAACATACAATTAATGGACCAATATTAGAACAATTACAATATCATGACAGAGAATATATACAAATGGTGAATATAATTATAAGTAGAAAAAGGAGAAGAAGGAATATCAAAAGAGAATTAAAAAGACAATTAGATTTATTATCTAGAGTTTAATATGGGAGATATTCAAATGTTAAATGAAGAATTAAGAAATAAAAGTAGACTGATAATAGATGGAGAATATTGGGCATATAAGAAAAAAGAATATATAACTAGCATACCTAAGAATGATAAAAGTTTCTTAAGAATGATAATTAAAAGATTGAATAAAACCTATAAATGGGAAAATAAAAGATTAAATTTTATATATGACAATCATTATTTATTGTATGAAGAAGAATATGCTAGAGTAATGAGAGAAAGACAAGATAGAAAAGAAATTAAGAAAACATTAAAAGAACGATTAGAAATGTTATCTAGGATATGAGTAGACCCTTATACTACATACTTATAAAATTTATATATGCTAAATATAGAGCTAGAAAATATCATGCTTTAGTAGACACTGGAGCAAACTTAACTGTAGCCAAATATAATGTATTACCACCAGAACTGTGGAAAAGAAAAAATAAAATGTTAAGAATGGAAAGTGCAGGAAAAGAAATTCATATGTTAGAATTAGAATCAAAAGATGTAAAAGTCCAAATAGGAAACTATGAATTAGTAACAAAAGAATTAAATCAATATAATGAACCCTCTTGTGATGTAATTCTAGGATTAGATTTCTTAGAACAATATTTTCCTATACAAATGATCAGTAAAGCTTTAATATTAACAACACCATGTAAACATGAAGCCTGGGGTATAAGAATAACTAGACCATACAGAAGGAAAGATGAAAAATTTCAGAAGAAGAATAATGAATATGAAGTACAGTTTCTACAAAATAATAACCCAGTAGAAATACAACATATGTTAGCTAATTTAAATATTATAGAAATAAAAACTATAGAGCAGAAAATTATAGATAATTATAGTGATAATCCTTTAATACATTGGGAAAAGTCTAAACCCATGGCAAAAATAGAATTAAAAGATTATAGTAAAGAAATAAATTGTAAACCATACGCATGGACAAAAGAAGATAGGAAAGAGTTTATAATGCATATAGAAGAAATGAAAAAAATATAATTTTATAAGAGAAAGTAGATCAGAATATTCTTCACCAGCTATAATTGTGTCTAAACATAGTGAAGAAAAAAGAGGAAAAACCAGGATGGTTATAAATTATCAAAAATTAAATGAATTAGCTATAAGGAATAGGTACCCAATACCTAAAATGGATTTATTATTTAATGTAATAAGAGGAAAAACTATATTCAGTAAATTCGACTGTAAGTCGGGATTTTTCCAAGTAAAACTTGAGGAAGAAAGGAAGAAATATACAGCCTTTAGTACTTCAGAAGGACTATATGAATAGAATGTATTACCAATGGGTTATCATAATAGCCCAAGTATATTTCAGGAATATGTATCAAAAATATTATTGCCAATAAGAGATTTTGCTATAATTTACATTGATGATATATTAATATTTTCAAAAGATGAAAAAGAACATGAAATTCATTTAGAACAATTTGTAAAAATTATAGAAGAAAAAGGACTAAATATATCACCATCAAAAATGGAATTAAGAAAAGAAAAAGTAAATTTTCTAGGACAAATATTAACTAAGGATGGAATAGAATTACAAGACCATATAAGCCAGAAAATATTACAATTTAAAAAGATAAATAATAAGAAGGATTTACAATCTTTTTTAGGATTAGTAAACCAGGCTAGAAATTATATTCCTAATTTATCAGCATTAACCTCAAAAATATCCAAGTTAGCAGGAGAAAAGACTATATGGAAATGGGATAGTAATATAGAAAAAATAGTTGAAAATATAAAAGTTTTGTGTAAAGATTTACCAAAATTAACTATACCCTTAAAGGAAAATATAAGATGGATTATATATACAGATGCTTTTGATAATTATTGGGGAGCAGCTTTATATTATGAAGATGAAGAAGGAGTTGAAAAAATAACTCGATATACAAGTGGAAAATTTAATGATTCACAAAGTAGATATCATTCGAATTGGAAAGAATTATTAGCTGTTGTAAAAGCTATAGAGAAATTAGAATTATTCATAGTAAATAATAAATTTGTAATAAAAACAGATAATACGCAGGTTAAACATTGGCTATCTAGAGGAGTAAAACAAAATAAGTTGAGTAGTAAAATGTTGATTAAATGGCAAGCAGATTTATCTTATTATGATTATGAAGTTGAATATATTAAAGGGAAGAATAACTTAGTTGCTGATTATTTAAGCAGATGGAGCCAGTAAGCCGAATTGGTAGAAAAAGTCCTATAAATCAGACGAATAAGGAAGAAGAATCTTCCCCAGTAATAAATCAACTTATAATGAAGATGAATATTCTTGAAATGAATATGAGTCTATTAAGTAGTCAAGTTAGTACCAATATACAAGGGTTAACAAGCTCTATATCTGGTATTAATGATTCTCTTAATGACATCTATATTCAGCTTGAGAATTTGAAGCTCTGTAAGGCTGATGCCAATCCACTTATAAGGACAGATGTCCAAACTACGATTAACAACAATAAAGGCAAAGAGGTTGAACCTTATAAGCCTACTCTACCTGTAATGGAGTCATCCACTCTAGGTGAGTCATCCACTCACAATACCCTAAGTTTAATCGAGTCATTTGGACTTGAATCTTTGTTAAACTCTAATTCTCTATTAACCTCAACTCCAATAAGACAGCCATTTCCAGAGACTTTAACTTTTTCTCAAATAATGAAAACCCAAGAAAAAGAAAAAGAGAAACCTTCCAATAATTCTCCTCCTCCAAAAGAACCAAATGCAGATATCTTTGAAATCCCAAAGCTCTATAATTTCTATAAAGTTATTATCAAAAAGTTAAACCATCTTTCTTTATCTCATAAAACCATTAAATATGTGTCTCATTATGCATTTAATAAAGCCATCATATACCCAGGAACTCCTCCAGGTATTGTCAGAACCTTGTATCAGTATGGATTAATTCAGAGTATATACCCTTCCAGAAATTTATCTGAAATAGCCGAATTACCCGAAAAATTCATAAAAGCTGTAGGAGATTACTATGATATAGTAACTCAACACCAAGTATTCATAAGGTGTTATTCAACTATAGCTGAAATTACCCCAGACCAATTTTATATGCCTCTAAATCTTATTAGACTTGGAACTACCAAGAAGCCTTTGGTATATGAACCAGAAGTAAAAGAAGACATAACAGATGATGAAGATTTCCAGTTTCGTGTATCTAATATAAGGGCTCAAGACTACCATATAATATTCCAAGAGATGAATCGTATAAAGGTAGCAAATATGACTATAAACCCAGAAAAGGAAGAAAAAATATATGTGTGTTATTGTACAGATAAGACTTGTATGTATTCTCTTGGAAAGAAGCCGAAGAATGACAAGCAATTTGGGTTATGGTATGACCAAATAAAGAAGAATAAAATGGAAAATACTCCTGATACAAAAAGAAGAATTTGTCAACTAATTGGGGAATACCCAAATCATGAGTGTGAATACTGCCAAGAAGTTTGTGGAAAAGATAAAAACCCAAATATTACCATGGACCCAAGCCTTCTGTAAAAGAGGTGTCGGCAGAAGAATACAAATATAAGTGTCGGCTGAAGCAGTCAAATGAAGAAAAGAAAAACGTGACCGACAGGAAAAAAGAAGAGCACTCAGAAAAATAATGCTTTTAGCAAAGAATCTTATCTTGTAAGAACCTTATCGTCCTTTATTAGATGATCTGTAAAGTAGAATTGTCTGTTTGTAATCAGAGTTGGTCACTCAACTCTATAAATACTCATGTAAGCCGCTCAGTAAGGCAACCATTCTGTAATTGCAATCACTTTTGAATGCAAAGTAATCTTTCTCAGAATTCTCTCTCTTGTGTTTGTGAGTTGTGCGAGAAGTTCTCCGTGGTAGCTGCAACCAATATTATCTTTAATTATCAATTACTGAAGAATAACCAGGTATGAGGGGCTAAACTCCTTTTAGGGATCTAAGGGGGAAATTTTATGTGATCATAAGGGAAGTATTATAGATTATGTTACTGGGCAATATGTTTAAAAAAAAAAAAAGAGTCTTTTTATGTTCGGATGAATAAAAATAGGATGAATACGCCTCCAGTAGGAAACGAAGGAAGGCTGTGCTGATATGGTCTGAAGGAAGAAGGTTGAGATTCCACATAAATGAATGCTCTGTATGAGATTCAAAAGGAATTCTCTGTAAATGGTCCATGTATGAAAGAGGACATGGTTCCTTCTATGACCCGGATTAACATCGGTCAAAGATCATCCTAGTTTTATTTATCTTTTTTGTAAATATCTGTACAGACTTTGATTTTGCAAGTGTGTCCTTGTTTATATCTTTATTTTAAATTTCGCATGAAAATTGCATGTTGCCCAGGTCTGCATAAGCTATGGTGTATATATATATATATATATATTAATTTCTAGATGGATATATTAAAATAGTTATACCGTGGACCAAAAACTTATCTAGAAACTTTATATTTCTGAATTGATTTATGATATTTCAATTCAAGAGAAATAGTTGATTATGGTTAGGAAGTTATAATATATTAATTTTGTAAAATTCTAAATTTCAATAATAAGTGGGAGGTTAAAAACATTTATCCTAGTAAGGAGGTCTTCGATTTATTTTTGCTCAATTTATGAGAAATTTTTAATATCCTTTTTTTAACGGGCATGAAGTCCTGTTTTTTTTTTTTTTTTTTTGCTATATCTGAATTTTATTTAAAAAAATGATGGGAAGCTATAATTCATGATAAAATTTTCTATCGTTATCTTTTAATTTTAGATAAATTTAAAATTTAATATTTAAAGCTATGATTAAAATATTCAGATTTCTGGATTGACATTATTGGCCGATGAAATTCTAGATTCAAATCTTTATTGATTTCATTAAACTATACTTTCTCTAATTTTTATTTTTAATTCAATTTCATCATTATTAATAAAAATTTTAAAATTTATTGATTATGTCTACAAATAAAATAAATTCACTCAAAGTAGCTGAGAATACTTTAGCCAAATAAGATGAAAAAAAATTCTACCACATTCTTATTAAATACATATTTGAAAAATTTTGCAGCTTTCCTACGTATTGAGTCAAAAAAAGAATTAAAAATATTTATGATAAATAATTAACGTAATATCTCATAGTTATCAAAATTCTTCCTTCAAATAGCATAAAGTAGTAAGATATTAATTTAAATATTATAAATTCATTGCTCATCAGAAGATAATTGATGAATGGAACATATTGTAAAAAATACAAAGATTTAATATTTTTAATTCGGATAACTCCAAAAAAAAATAGAGATATGGGTATATTCCCAATTGATTTAAAAATAATTTACAAAAACAATCAAGTTATTATGATACTCCTAAAAATTATTAACTAACCGGACAAAAGAGGGGATTCCAAATTAAAAATATATATACATTTTGTAACTATAAAATCTTAAATAAAGTCTTTTATGAAATATAAAGATTTTATACTTCTAAATTGTATAACTCCTAGAAAGTATTTTTAGGAACCTCAATATATTTGGCTTTGTCGATGAAGGCTGCACAGTAGTGGTCCGTAAGCGCCACTACTACAAAATGGTTGAAAGGTGGCCCACATTTTGTGGCACTTCTTTAAAGAAGTGCCAAAACTGCCCCCTTTTCTTTTATTTTCTTTTTTTATTTAATTTTTTTAAAATTTTGGGGACCAGCTGTGGCCCCTGGTGGACCAGGCGCCACAGCTAGTGGGGCCAACTGTGGTGCCTGTCAGGGCAGGCGCCACAGTTGGCCCAATTGACCCAACTGTGGCGCTTGGTCCACCAAACGCCACAGCTGGTTTGCACCCAAGGGTGGCGTTGGCAAGGGCCACCCTTGGTCCCCAAAATTTAAAAAAAAAACAGAAAAAGAAAAACGAAAGGTAGAGAAGTGCCACAATTGGCTGGATGCGAATTTTCAATTCTCCCGCCAATCAGATTTCTCTCATTTAACTTTACTTTTTATCTTTTCCCTCCCTTTTACCTTTTTATTCCCTCTTCCTCAGCTCGCGTTGATGCCCCTCCCCCCTCTAAAAAAAATCACTTTCTCTTGCACAACAAACACACACACTCATCTTCTTCATTAAATTCTCTTGTCCCTTTTTCCATTTTTTTTCCGTCCGTCTCCACTCCTCTCCATAGTTGTTTTCTTTTCTTCATACTCTCTGTCTCTCTTCCTCTTTTGAACCCCACTCCATTTGATTCCCACTACATTCCACAGCTCACATTTGCTCATCCTCGTCACTCAAGATAGCATCACCATCGTGGTCCCCCACTCCTTGCGCTGGTCAATTAATAGATTTGTAAGAAGAAGAATGTTTCATTCTAGCTTGCTTTGTTTAATTTTTTTTTAGTCAAGATAAACTGTCATATAACGTTTGCCTTTCTGTTCCTAATTTAATAGGAAATAGTGAAAACCTAGTTTGTTTCATTTTCCTGTTTTCTTTGTTTAAATTTTTTGGCCGACAAGCTTGCGTTTTTTTAGTAATCTTTTAATTTACTTAATTAATTGTTGATGTACTGTGTTCACATATCAAATTCTTGTATTGTGATATTTTTTATGTTAGCTTTGGAGAATATTAATGTAAAAACATTATTGTTGGGAACATGACAATAAATATATTATTTTGTAAGAACATTTTTGTTGAGGAACTTGAATTTTAAATGTGAAAATCATATATATATATATATATATATATATATAATAGGTTGAAATATAAAAAAGAGCCACAAGAAAAAAAGAAAGAAAGATTAAAAAAAAAAAGGGACCCTACTGTGGCGCTTGTTAGAGGAAGTGCCACAGGAGGGGGGTCTCCTGTGGCGCTTGCTGATGTAAGCACCACAGTAGGTCCCCCCTCCTGTGGCACTTCCTCCACCAAGCGCCACAGGAGGGTATTTTTTTAAAAAAAATTTTTTAAAATGTTGTGGCGCTTGGAAGCGCCACAGCTTTTTTTAGTATCGTCCAGATATGTGGCACTTCTCTAGCGTCACAGCTAATACAATTATAAGCGCCACAATTTTACTTTTTTTTGTAGTAATGCGCCTTGCATTTCGACTGACATTGAAATTAGAACTCACCAAATGCTTGCGGTGGCTTTACACCTTATATCACACGATCAACCAAATAAGTATGATGTGTGTGTGTGTGTAAAAGAAGCTAATGTGGTAAAAACACAACTGGCATGAGATCATGCAAAACATATTAATAATGTAAAAAAAATATTTCTAAAACGGACTTTTACATCACGAAGGATCATTTTCATTGAAGCACCATTATGAGTAACCTCATGTCCAGACATCAAAAAGTTACGTTAGTTGAATGAATGCAACAAAAGCAAATTTCTATATGGAGCTGAGTTGGCGGTTACCAACTCCATAGAGGATATGGGGAGGCTCATGACATTGAGGCAGAGTACATAAGAGGTGAAGAGTGGGGTGAGAGGAATCTGTTCAAAAAATATTTTATGAAATATAAAAATAATTTTAATTTCTAAAAAGTATTAGTAGTGGGATCAAGAGGGGTGCAACTTGATAAGATTTCAAAATATTTTGAAACTACCTTTTCATTATTTCTCTATTTTTAATATATCTTATTTTATTTTATCATAGTCCAAATTAAGGCCTATATTTTCAACAAATTCCTAATTAGGCCAAGCTGCCTAGTTAGGAATTTTGGTTACATTTGTATAATTCCTAATTTATAAAAATTTTTATCCATTAAATATATTTAATTAATTATTTTATTATTTCCAAAATTTTCCAAAGAATAAACTGTTTATTTTTTTGTCTTAAAATTATGTATGTATAAAATTCTTGTCATTTTCCACCGAAACTTGCTTCTTAAATAATTATTCAAACAAGTTTCAATTTTAAATAAAGCTACTTCTATCACCATCAATCCAAACAAAAATCAGATTACAGTATTTAACTTTTAATTTAACTTGAGTTTCCAAAAGTTGGATTGAAAAAAATCACTTTTACTACCACTAATTCAAACACACCTAATTCTTTATAGTATAGTAGTATACATTTAATGTTAATAATCAATAACAAATTTAAGATTCATGGAAAAAAAATAGTCCTTTTTATTCTAAATATGAAACTTAGTTTATAAGTGAATTTTAATCTTAAGTATAAGATGGTTTTTTTTTTTTTTCATTTTATCTCTCAATGCACCATGTAGAACACATGGGGATTCAAACTCAAGGGCACATGCTGAAGCCTTTACCAATTGAGTTGGGATGAATTTGCAATTTTTAATGGTAAAATTAAATGCATATAATATTTGAATTCACAAAAATAAAAATAGTATTTATATTATAATTCAATATATTTTAGAATTAGTTAGGAAAAAAAATATATTTTAAAATTAAGATGCATCCAGCACCTTGAAATATTTTTTTTAAAATATATCCAGTGCCATAAAATATTTTAAATACACCAAATACCTTTAACTATTATTTTTTGGGCATGCATCAAATAAAGCCCCCCCCCCCTTTTTTTTTAAATGTGCAGGTCCAATTGTAACCCCATAAGCTCTCAACCTAGTAGCACACCGCCTAAGTTCTTGGTGGGCTTGTTTCCCTTTCTGTCCTTCGTCAACAATGGAGGATAAGTGCAAAAGATGGAGAAAGTGAGCAACACTTGAACAACGAATCAAAAGGGTATCTGAAGAGGGAAAGTGCAAGATCAGAAACAAGATGATCAGCATCTCTCGTGAAGAGACTGGGAAAAAGTATCCTGGCCAATGTCTTGATAACAAAGAAGGGTATATGGTTCTCAAGCAGAGTCAGGTCTGTTAGAACAGAGAAGAAAAACTCTTGGTTCTGAACTATAGGATCTGAAGCATGATGGTGGGATGCATCGTAATTTGGAAATGAATTCAAGAGCTCTACAGGTGACAATCGAAGAAGGAGCTCTAACAAGAAACAACCATCCAAAAGCATAATCTTTGCAAGTTCATGGGGGTCATACCTGATATTACCACCATAGCTTGCTCTCACGGCGTCGTTTAAGCGTAGAATGACGGAGCCACATTTGTCTAAGGCAGAAATAGGATTTTGGGTTCGGTGAAGAAGGGACAGCATGTAACGCCATTTGTGTTCTTCCATGGCAAGAAGGTGGCTTTTGGATCCTCTGTGAATGGGTCCAATGGTGACGAGTTTAGGGGAGTGAGCTTCGTCATTGGGTTTTTGAAGCTTAGAGGGGACGCTGGGAATTCTGCTTATGAATGATTGAACTTCCCTGTGATCAAGAGAACCCAGTGTGACCTTAATATAATGCATCCATGCACACTCATTTGGGGTTTTGTCCATTGGCTTAAACAGAGGAAGCTCACTCACGTACAGAGCGACTAGCTAAACAGAGGAACTTCCAAGGAATGTGAGATTGTGATGGAGAGCAAATTTTTTTTTTTTTTTTTTTTTGCTCAAATGAAAGAGAGCAATTAAGGGGCGGTCAAAAAAGAGATTTTGAAGATGGAGATATGGTTCCTTCAAACGAATACTCCAAAAAGTCCAAAGATCTTGTGTTTCAACTTTTGCTAGTGCTACTTGCTTGGCTCTATATTTTTCCTGATGGATCCCACGCGACTTTTACTTTTTTGGGACATTATCTAGATCTGATCTATGCTATTAAAAAGTGAAGCTTCATTTTGATTCTGAGGCTCTCTTATCCAAACAGGCCAATCTCTCATGTACGCTGTCGTCTCTAATTATTACACCTCTGATCTTCTGTTTCAGGGCTCAACCACCGTTTCAGGGTTAGTAGTATATAATATTATGTTGCTTTTTACCCTCTGCTGGTTTTGCTTTATATATTATATAGATATAGATGGAGTCAGGATTTAATTATAAAAGCGGTTGGGATTGGAAATCATATATAGAAGTATGAAGTTTCCAAAAATTTTTGGGGGTCAAAATCAGAAACTTAGGGAGGCCAAAGCCTGTTAGGCCACGTTTGCTTGGAGGCGAGCCTTTTTAAGGGAAAGGGAATATCTTAGTTGCGCAAAATTAATCCTTTACGGGTGTTGTTATTTGAGATCATCATGTTCTCTCCAGATCAATCCGAGTTCCTCCCAAGCAATCCAATTCCTCTATTTTACTTCTGTGGCTTCCTTTATGTGCAGAGTTGAATGATCTGTCCCTGCTGTGCCTCATTAAATTCTAGGGTTAAACGGCAAAAATGCTCCAAAAGTTTTTACTAGAAAGCTATGGGCATCAGGAAATTTTTGGGAAATGTTGCCATGTCCTAACAAAACCAAAAAAATTAATGATCAATAATTTGTTGATCCTATGCTGAGATGGCATAATTGGTGATCCGTACCATTTAGAATAATTGGCGTTTTTATATTGTTATTTTTAAATTTTTAAAATACTTTTCTGATTGTAAATATCAATGTTTTAAAAGCCGGACCGGATATCGAGCCGGAAAGATTAGCGGGTCATGGTTCAACCGGTCGGACCGGTTGGACCGTTGGTCGGACCGGAGGCATGATAATCAAATGAAAAATAATATAATACATATACATATATAGTAATATAAGTAAGAAAATAAAATATCAAATTTAATTTCGTTTGATAATTTGAGAAAATAATTAAATAGTTTAATTTCATGATCTTAGAAGCAATTCAACCTTGATAATTAATTAGCTTACATAATAATATTAATAAACTCATGAAAACAAATAAAAGCAAATGCCTTTCTTTAATTTTTTTTTTTTTGATAATAGATGTGTGTTATGACAAAATAAAAGGACGAGAGATTAATATAAAAACTAGAAATATAAAAAGAAAGATTAAATTTCCAAAACCTCGTAATAATATATAAATTCAGTTTTAATTTTGTCTACCAAAAGTACTAGATTAAAAATAAAATACTAAAAATGCATTTTTGATTATATTAGTTCATTTTAATAAGATTGGATAGAAATTAAAATTTTTAGAAGTTATAATTAAAAACTATAATTTTTTTAAAAAAACTTGGCATTTTAATATATTAGTATATATGATAAATTGACAATAACATATTTATTAAAAAACTTAAAAATTACAAGAGCGAAAATCGAGTTGAGGAAGGACTTATACGTTTCAGTTTCGGGCAAGGAAAGAAAAAACCACCTATAAGGCTATAATGTCTAATCAACAATTTTTAGACTCTCCTTTCCATGTTCCAAAAATGCGATTTTCAACGTGTAGAGATGCAGAGTTGCAGACACACAAAGTTCAAAAAGCACAAATGTAATAAATTTTTCTCTTTCTTCCTCTTTCTATTAAGCGTTTTGTTCCCTCCTCTGGCTCTCTTCTTCTCCTTCTCCGGTGACACACGGTTTCTTCTTCATTCATCGTCTTCTTTCTTTTTCTCACAGAGAGGGCCTGATATTTGACTTTATCGTTGATGGACGGCAACCATACACATCTGATAATGTCAAGACGAGAGAACAACTCGTCCTTATGCAAAGAATATGGGATTTGAGGGTCTGCAAATCAGCCAAAAAATTTCAGATATTAAGCAAAACTCAGACCGGACGGTTATTCCAAAGCCGTTCCGGCTCCCGAGTTAACAGCGGTTTCCGGCTCAAAGGCCGGCTCACCCCGGCTCAAAGCGGCTCAACGTAAAAGACGGTTCTTAGGTATGACCCGATCCGCCTTTATCTCCGGTCAACGGCCGGACCGTCCGGTCCGGTCCGTTTCTAAAAATATTGGTAAATATAAGACTCGACTAACTCTTTTGAAGGGATTAAAAAAAGTTAATAAGTTATTTAATAATATCATAGTTTGTATATAATTATATTATGTATCAGTTTATAAGTCAAGCAAATTAGTTTGAAAAGGATAAATATAAACACTTTGAAGTAGTTTAATTAACTTCATTAATCTCTCCAAAAAAATCAACTAAGTCTTATATTTAGAATTGGAGGTGGTATAATAGAATGGAATTTGGATGCTAATAGAATGGAATTTGGATGCTTAAACACGAACTGAGTTCAAGTCCATGTGAATAAAAAACGTATATAAAAGAACTACCCTCAATTGAACCTAAAAATGTTCAAATCCGATGCAGTCATGCCATGTGAAAAAATGTTGCAATTCACCTATTGGGAGGGAAAAATAAAATCCATAATTTATGCATCCACCTAAACATTCCTGCACTGAGATTTTTTTCTTTTTCGGTGAACGTTCCTGCACTGAGATTAGCTATTGAGATTAACATTGCTCACAGTTTTCTTGGGAAATTCTTTCACTGAGTAGATCTCCAGACAAGTTCATTCCATCAGCACAAACATTCGTTTTTTTTTTTTTCAAAATTTGGTTTACTTTCCCTTAACATTTCATATTGAAAATAGGAAGGCAATATGATATTGAGTCCCATGTCGAGAAATTTTATAGACAAAGTGAAGTTTTTAAGTTCAAGAGGTTTTCTTATCTAACATGCTAGTCATTTGAGATCATCTACTCTTCTTTTTAGACTTATAATATTAATATTTTCATTAAAAGGTTGAAGTTCATGGAAAGGGTTGCCCACAAAAAATTCTGACCAATAGGAGGCTCATACAGTGAGTTTGGGGGATTAGGGTGTTAAGTTGTTGAAAATAGAGAATTTTCTAAATGGTAAAAGTGTTGGCGTAGCTCTTTCCAATGACGTGTATAATCTGAGTCACGTCCATGGATGCTACTCTTAAGAGTTATTTCACTACTATTGGCTGATAAGCAGCGACACTCCCTAAGATAAAACAGATTCTTCCTGCAGATACAAGATGAAGAGAGCAATAAAATATAAAGCAACTAATACGTAGAGAGAATATGAAATGAAAAGCGAAGCCAAAAGTTTCCCAAGAGGAAGAGAGAAACTAGGAATTTAATATCATTAAACTCGTCCATGACAATTTACAAACATTAGGTGTACTAAGATCTTTGAAGATCGAGAGGCAATGAAGATTTCGGTTCCAGAAAGTTGAGGCATTAATGAAATAGGGGCTAATCATCGGATTTCTACTGTGTTTGCCTCCTAGTGACATGTTGTTGTACGCGCGAGCCTACTCTTCCTCTTAACCCATTTACTAGTTCAAATTCACAAAATGTAATATATACACTTGTATTCTCTCCCTCTCTCAAACAATGTGTGATTTTATTTCATTTGGCACACCCACTTTTATCTTATATTTCCAACAATAATAAGTTAACAAAAAGTTGTAAAGAACTCCTTCTGGACGGGAGGAGTATAAGTTTTAAAAATAGAGGAATTTATTTATATTTTCAAAATAATAAAAAAATATCAGGCTATTTTGTTCCCCGGGAGATTTATGTAAAACTGACTCATATTTTTGCGCTATCCATGATAAATAATGAAGGAATCAACACGAGATGCGGTGGATAACTTCTCCATAAAAAATATTGTATAGTCCCCAAACAAAAACAAAAACAAAAACCGCGAGAGATAGAAATAATAAATGTGTTTATATCCAAGAGTACCAATATGGTCTTTATTTTATTTTTTATATTATCATTATATATCCGATTCAAGATTTGTAGCTACTCTTTGTAATACAAGCGTCTTCTCTAAGACTTGAACATGAGAATCAATAAGATTTCACTAGGCCTTACATTGTTAAGCCAACTCTATGTTGGTACTATTATAGTTTTTATTATAAGTCCATTTTTAAATAGAATTTTTTGTCTTAAATATAAATCCATTTATAGGTCATTAATGATTGTTTTTCAACTTTTTATTTATTTAATTCTCCTTGTAATTTGTAAATAGAGAAAGAGAATAGAGGGATGAGAATGATTTGTAAATGTAGAGAGAGACAATTTTAATAGAGTATTAAAAGCATATTTAATGACTTAATTATTACTTAATGAAGAGTTTTATTTGATATGTGGGAATTAAATAAAATAGACTTACAATAACTATAATAGTGGCTGTTCGTTTTCTTGCTGTTCCACATTTTGGCTCATGGGGAGAGAAATTTGAAGATAAAATTAAGCAAAGTTTAAAGGAAAAATGATAAAAAAAAAATATCATTTGGATTATAAAAACTCTAAAATATCTACGAAGTTAGCAAAATGATAAGGTAATCTAGTGGGAATATGAGATTTTAAAATTTAAGTGTTAACAACTTAAATATATGAATTAACAATTTGGGTATACAAATTGACAACTTGAGTTCTCTAATAAATTATCATTGTGTATTCCTAAGTTGCTAATTGTTATTCTTAAGGTATCATTGTCTAATTATTATTTTTAAATTGTCATTATCCTTTTACTAATTTAATAGATATTTTAAAATTTTTTAATACAAATAGTATTTTTCTGTCATTTTTCAAATTTAATTTTTTTTTTATCATTCGTGAAAAGCTTAACGCCAAGTGCCTGGTTATTACTGAACAATGAATATGTAGGATTGGCGAGGCGGGAAAATTAGGTGGACATGAAGAAAGCCATAAATCCTAAACATTTGGCATCCAACGTCCAGTGAGAACTGATGGCGTCCTCCAATGCCATGCTCCCACGTTTAATATCTGAAAATGCCTTGGATAAACTACCTCTGATGGAGGATGTACATAGAAAAAAAAAACGGGGGGAAATTAGGGCGTGTTTGATTCTAATTTCTGTTTTTTGTTCTTAGAAATTGTTTAATAAAACGGTTTTTAGAAACAAGTTTTAAAAACAAAAAATAGAAAAAACTTTGTTTGGATAGTTGTTTTAAAAAATCTGTTTTTGAAGTGAGGTAGTATTATTATCGTTGGTGGGTGACATGGCGGTGGCTGTCACTAGTAATGTAATGTCGATAGTGGATAAATGATAGCTTTAAAAAATAAAAAAAATAGGAAAACAAAAATAAGTAAACAACTAAAAATAGTTTTTATTTTTTAGTTTTTAAACACAACCATTTGTTTTTTTTTTTTGTTTTTAAAAACAGTTTACCAAACAAGGTTTATTTTTTTTATTATTTTTAAAAACAAAAAACCAGTTTTTAAAAACAAAATAAAACAGCCCCTTAATGTTTTGTTCGTTGAATTATTAACTCACTTATAACTCAGTCTTTTTAGTTTAAATCGGTACAACTTAATTCCAGAATTTTAGACTCCCTTGCAACTCAGTCTCTCATCTTTCTGAGTTATCCTATGTATCAAAAAATATTAATTATAGGGTTAAAAATTGTTTACGTGGCGCTCAACTCATATCCATATGGATTTTAAATAAATTAAAATAAAATGGACAGAACTTTCATCTTCATTAAGGGCTTCTTCCTTTATTTTCCATATTCTCGTTGGGCATCCTTCGTAGTGGATATAATGTCTTAAACATGATTGCCTCTATTAAGAAGATATTTGTGCCTAGGGAAAAAAAAGTTGAAAACATTGTGGGGTAGAATTTGAAATGCACTCATTAATCAAAATTGTATATATTATTAAAGGGGTTTGACACTTACAGTTCGATCGAATTTTTGTTTTTAATTTATATAATATTAAATTGTGGTGTTTAGTTTTTATAGTTTCATAAGAATTTGGTTTGAATTATACCATTAAAGATATGGACCAAAATCAAAACTCATATGATTCTTTTTTATTTTAAAAAGTTATAGTTTTGGTCCTTTTACTAGGGGCATTAATGGATTGAACTCATGCCAAATCTGTATAAAATTATATTCCTGTTTAGATTAATTTATTTTAAATACTTTTACACCGTACAGGGTACGTAAGTACGTTGAGTAATTTTGCCTAGGCATCTGCTTCTTTTAGATTTTCAGTAGTTTCAAAAAGAGCAGTGAATGACCTAAATAAGTGTTCATGGGATGCGAGAATGTGATCCCAAGCAAGCACCATAGACACCAAAATCCACCATCTGAAACTAGAAAAACCCAAACTGATTAAACTTTAGTTACAGATGACAATAGCATTAACACAAACTTATAATAAATGCCACACGTGATTCACAGCTTGTTAATAATAAAATCCCTTGGTGCTTTTCTAAATCTCAATGCGAGCTACGTTCTCCATAAATGGTCTGCATAATAGTGAGAACGAGCAGAGCCATACCGCTCACAACTCCAACGAACTTCCAAGGAGTGCCCAAATAAGTATCTATGAAACTGAGAAGCATGCTTATTGATCCTCGTTGAAGCCATTCCAGAAAAAGCCGACAATAATGCCACGCCATTCTCAAAATGAGCACACGCCATCCGGCCACGCCCTTCGCATTCGCTTTGTTCAATTCCTCGCATAGGTCACTGTATCTCCCATCCATCAGTTTCGCCTCCGTTACGATGCTTTGGAACATAATCAGCAAATCCTCGTCCGTGGCCTCCGTATGCACTCTTATAACTCCGTTCTCTTTAAGGAGTTGGATGTCATGAACAGAACACACCAAACCTTTGAAAAAATAAGCGTAGGACGTGAATTTGTAGCCGACTCTGATCAACGCGCCGATTTGCTCCCAAGCAATGAAATTCCTCCATCTTATTTCTGTTTCTTCTTTTATGTGCAGCGTCGGGATGATGAGTTCTCGCTGCGTCTCATTAAATTCTATTTTGAATTCGAACTTGTCCATGAATTCCCTTAGCGCAGAAGCCACAGTTCCTGGTCTGTTAATGTTGCCTGCGATGATGCAGCAAATTTGACTGTTAAAGATGAATTACTACTTCAGAGATAACTCAAACACTATAAGGTTTAATACATACTGCAACCTTCATAATATATAGTTGGGCGAGCCCTGATTGTGATTCCAAAGGCTTGGAGCTTTCTGGCGCTGCGATGCAGTTGGAGTGGATGTTTGCTGAGTATGTCTTGGTGTTGATAGGGATCAGGGGAGCACAAGTGGATGAGATGAAGGAAATGAAAAACATCGTTTGTGAAGTAGTCATCACTGGCGACGTTGCATCCAAAGAGTGACGCTGCAAGTATTTTGGGAGAAAGTTCCCCGCCCTGAGAAAGTGCAAATAGACTGGCAACTTCTCGTCGGGGGTCACGACGGATGAGTACTGTGGATAAAATTGTGGGGAGGAGGAAAGGGACTTGGTTCTCGAGCATCATGAGATCAGTGAGAAGACGCGACATCTTTTTGTCGTCATCGATATAGCCCATATCAGAAGGAACATTGTCATTCTCAGAGAGCCTAAGCAGAAGCTCCAAGAGAAAGAAGGCATCAAGTAACATGATTCTGGCAAACTCCTCTGTTCCCATAGGTATTTTGTCCCCATAACTCGCTCGAATTATACCCTCTGATCCTTTTATGCCCTTATAGATTTCTTTGATCACATCGTCGTCCTTTGGGGTTAGACGGCTAAGAAGCTTATCCGTGTAGCGCCATTTGGTCAATTCCATGGTTTGGAGGTCGATTTTGGTTCCCCTGTGGATGGGTCCCATGGCCACAAACTTAGGCTTGTACCACTCATTGCTTTTCTCTTTGTTGGCTTCTCGAATTTTTTCTGGCACCCTGCAAATACAGCCTGTCTTTACTCCGTCGTGATTGGTTATAAAGCTCAGCGTCATTTCAATATCTGCGATCCCTTCATCAACTTCCCCTGACCCTGACATTATTAGGCCTTACAAACAACATTATCAAGTTAATTATTAGTAGTGAAACCAAAATATTTACATATATAAACAATGAAAATTCATGGATGCATATCACACGCCTCAATAAAGTCAATGTCTATCACTTCAACTTCTCCATTTCCTCTTATGCTCTTTGGAGCCTCCAATACTTATATTGTGGATCCCAGGGAGTAGTTTAATCTGAAACATTTGTTTAAAACACGACTTTGACTTTTCAAGATGTGGGTGTATATATATAATTATATTTTACCTTTTATTTCTGAACTGCATTCAGCTCGTACACATGACTACTTGATAATTCATAAATACAATGTATGTATAGGTGGCGTCAATCATTTTGAAAAAAAGAAGACTTCAGTTAACTTAAATGTTTTTCCCTTTTCAACTATAATTATAATCAAATTAAAGTAACACCCACAAGCTAAAGATGATATGAAATCTTTACCAAGACCAAGTTGAATGACGTAAGGCAAGAACGCAAACAAATAAACCAAGGGGTGAATGGAACAAACAAGATGTGAAGTGTCGTGCACGCACGTGCATACAAGGAACCGAAAAACCGATGATGAGGAGAATGAGATAACTGGAACTGGTGATTGAAATCAGAAGTAGCAGCTCGTATTTCTCAGGAAAATACGATAAAGGATGAAGTTAAAGGTGGAAGAAGAATTTAAATAGTAAAAGCAATAAGGCAAATCTGAACACCAAAGTTGAAGAAGATGGAGGATCAACCGAGAAATTGAAAAGACAAAGTCGAAGAACTAGTGATTGGTCGAGAGAAAGCGGAACCATGTACCAGTCAGTCGGTGGATCGAAGATCTTGAGCGAGAGAAGGAGAAGACGAAAGGACGACAAGGGCTCTGTTTTGTTCGACTTTGGGGATGGAGGGGAGGGAACTCGAGGGATTATAATGCTCCCTCCGATCCTCATTATAAAATAAATTTAATTTTTTTAAAGAAATTAAGGAAGTCAATTAAATTACTTTTGAGTATTTATATTTCTATTTTTTTCTCAAAAATAGTCAATTTGGTTAATAAACTGATATATAATCTAAAAATATACAATATATGATATGATTAAATAACTTATTTAGCTTTTTTAATTTCTTCAAAAAAAGTCAACTTTGTCTTATAATTAGGACCGGAGATAATATTATCTTATTTGGATTGATAAAAAGGAAGAGGAACGAAAGAACTTTAATGTTATTTTGTTTGGTTTAGAAGAGGATGGGAGGAAAATTATTTTCAGACGACAACTCTACTCTTATGATATAAGTATTTTTTTTTGAACTCTATAAAATGTTTAATAATGTTTAATTCTAAATAACATTTTTATGTACCAAAATTATAAATAACATTTAATACAATTATACATACATACATATATATATATATATATATATATATATATATATATATATATTTATTTATTTATTTAAAATTATATTTTATAATTACAGTTATATATATACATATATGTATAAGATAAAAAAAATAAATTCAAACCATATCTATAATTCCTCTGTTAGGAGGATATATGTGGCTTCCAAAAAAAAAAAAAGTCGAAAACATTGTGGGGTAGAATTTGGAATGATTCCAATTAATTAAAATTGTATATGAACATTAAAGGGTTTAATATAATCATTAGCCTCCACAGGTTGATTAATTTTTTGTTTTTATTTATATAGTTTCAAATCATGCTGTTTTGTTCCTATAATTTTATAAGAATTTGATTTGAATTATGCCGTAAAGGATATGGAGCAAAACCAAAACTCATCTAGTCCTTTTAAAAAAAAAAAAAAAAGTTCTAGTTTTGGTCCTTATACTTGAAGGCATTAATGGATTGAGCTCATGCTAACTCTGTATAAAATTATATTGCTGCTTAGATTAATTTATTTATTTTTTCGATTACATAGATTAATTTATTTTAAATACTTTTACACTGTCCACTGTACAAGGGGTTTTTTCATCTGCTTTAATTTGTGCTTCCACATACTTCTTCATTGCTTTAAAATTTTTCCATTTAGCTTCCAGAGCTTGAAGATTGTCTTGTAAGTAACAAATAAAGTCAACTTCTTGTTTTTTTTTTGGGGGGTCAACAGTCGTTTGGCGCAACCACACAAATACTTTGTTATATCCCATATGAGATATCCGACCTTCTCCATATTTGCCTCTCACTTTTGATCTTTCAAACAATGCTAAGCTCGCATTCATCCAAAATAACACAACAAAAATGTTTAAAAGTTAGAGCTCTTTTTCAAAAATATTTTGTAATTGTGTGTGTGCGTGTTTTTTTTAATTATTATTTTTTCTTCAAAATTAAAGAATTCCTCATGTAAAATTTTTGGGGCTTACCTCGTGCAACAAGATATTGCAACATACATGAGTTGGGATGACAGTCGTGGATGCAATTTCTAGGATTTGAAATTATATGATGATTCCTTTCTTTAATGTTGAAAAATAAAAATTGAAGCATCTAATTATTCCTTACTTGATCTTTTTCTTTCAGACGGACATTTTGATTTATTCTTTATGCTTCTTTTAATTTTCTTTCTTTTGCTTTCGTCTATTCTCACAATCAATGACAAACAAGCAAGCTAAGGAATATCATCATACAAAAGATTTCCATTCACGAAATGGCATTACAGAATTTACAGTATTTGAAACAACACGAGTATTATCATCAAACTCGTGAGTTAACTCTTCAAATTTACCATCGCGAGTTTATACACTAATTTTACAGTTTTTATGTATCTAGTTTAAAATTTTTTTAAACTAACTGTTAAACTCATTTTTTATTTGATCATGTATAGTAGCTTTATATATATATACATGAATTTTATAAAAAAAAAATCGTCAAGTCTAATAAATTATGTATATATGTTGATAGATTTAATTTTAATTAATTGGATTTAAAATATATTTAAATCAAATTGTTTTATTTTTTATATTATAATTATGTGTTAACTCACAGTAGCTTTCACTTTGGCTTTTCTTTTTTTTGGGCAAGCTTTCACTTTGGCTTCTGCTTTTGTCTATTGTCACGTCCATAAACAAGTTTGGAATAATTGTACTGTGGGCGTGCCTGTGTGTACGCAGTTTCTTCAAAATGAACGATGATCTCACAAAACAATATCATCCATGGGTCGTAAGTGTTAGAACGAGAAAAAAGGAAGAGAAGCATAGTCATCTCATTTCATGATTGTTACATATTTTTTTATTTAAATAATTGTTACATATTTAAATACTTATGAGGTTAGAAGAATATTATTTAGAAAGAACTTCAAACTAAAAAAATCTTAATTTATTAAACGAATGCTAACTCATGACACAATAATTATTCTGAATAACTTTGAATGGATGAGACCCATGTTCCTGAATCCGGACTGGACTGGCACGGAAACCGGTGAACCGGCCTATAAACCAGTCCGGTTCCCGGTTCGGTCCGGGTTCATATTTTTAAAATTTTTTTTCTTTAGAATTTTATACTATAAATCTAAAATTTTCAATTTCTCACCGGTTTGATCCCGATTTAGCTCCGGTTTGGCCCACTGACCCTTAACCCAGTACCCTAATCGATTTAATGTCCGGTCCAAGTTTTAATACCTTGGATGAGACAGATTCAAGATTGGAATTTCAGTGAATCATGTGATTCAATATCCACAGTCTTATATCACCACCAAGAAAGGAAAAACACAAATTGACTGAACATTGCTCTGTATGTACAGAAGGGTGTCATAATCAATAAAAAGTTTACATAAATAGGAAAGCCACGAAAATCCAATAATACTAAATTAGTAATAATACACATGACATGTGTAGGCTTTTTTATTATAATACTGCAAACAGTAAATTATAATACCAAAATACTATAAAGTTGAAACTATTTACCATAATACTGCACTTGTGAAGAACGATTTTAAATTTGTGAAGAAGTCGTTCTTGCAAAGAACGACTTTTAGTTTTGACAAATCCAAAAATCGTTCTTGCGAAGAACGATTTTAGAAATCGTTCTTGGCAAGAACGATTTCTATATGATGTGATTATTTATAAAATAATTAAAATTGGTGTCAGGAATATCTTCGTACTGCGCGTGCTCCTGCTTCCTCCTTCCCAATGCGTATTCTTTAGTCATGTCACTTTTTTCCAACACAAACTCGTGAACACACATAGTCAGTGGGATATTTTTTTTTTTTTTGGGCCAATTTGTGTATTGCTTTATACATTGATTGCTTCAGCCTCTCATCCTCCGAGCAGAATTCATTTTGCTTTAAGCATTGCTTCAGCTTCTCATTCTCCGAGCAGAATTCATTCCGTTTTCTCTCCTCTCATTTTTCTTTAACTTCTCCTCAGTTTGCTCGCTCAAGTCCAGTTGCTCGCTCAAGTTCAGTTTGCTCAAGTTTTTCTCAATATTCATGCGTTCTCACTCTGCACTTCTTTTCTCCCATCTCATTTTTCTCTAAGCTCTCTCCTCCTCCTTTGATTTGTTGATCCTTGGTCATTTGCATCGGTTGTTTTTCTTATTACTGTTGTGGGTAAGTTGTTTCTCTAGTTTTTTCTCTTAAATTGGTAGTTTGTAATATGTAATTTGAATTTTATTTTTGTTACACTTGATAACTATTATTTGACTATTTTTTATTTTTAGGTGGTCAGTGGTTGGTTCAACAACTTCAAAAAGCAAAATATGTACCTCTTATTTTGACTGTAAGTATTATCCTGTATTATATGGTAATATAGGTTAGTTTTGAGACTTTAAAATTTAAATTTGATCTCTATTTCTAAGCATGTGATTTCGCCTATGTGAACCTTATGTCATGATATTAGCAAATATGTTTTTATTTTGCAGAACCTTAATTGTGGAACTTTATTTATATATTTATGATATTTGCCAAAAGATTGGCTCACCCAAAAACTTTAATGTTGATAGGATAAAACTTAAAAAAAAAGAAAAATCCCAACGTATGTAGTGGTATGTAATATTTAAAAAATAGTTATAGATTAAAATTTTAGAATATATAAAATATTTAGAATATAGGTGTGTGTAGTTAAAATAAAGATAGATTTTAGTAAGTATATATTCCTGTTATATTTATACAGTAGTACTGATTTTATATTATTTAATCATAGAGGACGGTTTTCGGACATTTAGACCAAAATGATATTTTTGAAATTACGGGTATTTTTCTGTAGTTTTCTCTGATATTTTCACAGCCAAAAAATCAGTTTCCAGACGTGAATTTCAGATTTTGGGACCCAATTGAAATTTTGTAAATTCGGGGTATTTCTATAATTTTCTCTGATATTTTTTCAGTTGAAAGTGAAAGCTAATATTACAGAAAAACCCTTATTTCTGTCAGAATTCTCTTATAGTCACACACAGAATTTTATTTTCTATTTTAATCCTTATAAATCTTTTTTGTTTCAGAAAAAATATTAATAAAAAAAAGTAAAAAAAATAAATAATAAGTGTGCCAAATTTATGATAGTCAATTTTGTATATTTCAATGATGATAAAATATATTTTGAAATGCGTTGCCACAAAAATTTATTAAAAAAAAAGTAGTGAAAGGTAAATGAAGAATAGTATTTTATATTTTATTATGATTATTTCTTGGTGTTATGCATAATGTGATGAGACAATTATGAATATTTTTTATGATGATTTTTGTAAATGTGATATTGTGAATTTAAATTGTTTTGACAATTTCATTTAATTTTATTAATAATTGTAATGTAATATTTAGGAAGTAGGATGAATCATACAAAGGAGTTCGTGTGTATATTTTCAAATGGACGAATTTGTAACGGCCCATCCGGTATAACATTGAGTCTGATAGGGTGAAAATAATCAAAGTTGACCCAAATATTACCTTGATTAAACTGAAGCAAGTTATCGGACGAAAGCTACAACTTCCTCCTAATCAAATCATGACAAATATAGTATACAGATATCCTACATGCATAAATCCACCACAATACCAGGCATGCAATTTGGAAGATGACTCGGACATACAACAAATGTGGCAAGTGACTCAAAGATTTTCAACTCAATTGACATGTGCAGAGTTGTATGCCAACATATGTGATTTACCATATAATGACCACATTGAATCACAACCAATAATCAATGATGTTGGAAATACACTTCTAGCAAGTATTAGTGAGGTTAACATTGTGAGACAAGAATCCATGTTTACTGGTGACATGGAAAATTTCCACTCATTTGAACCTCTATTATATGGTGGCAACAATGAAGCACCATGTTCAATTCCTCATGTAGAAGACGTCATGGATGAAATCGAGGAAGAGGATGAATATGATTCTTATTTAAATGTTGGTGGTGAGAATGATAATGAAGACAATGACAATGACCATGAAGAGGGGAACGAGCACAATGATCTTGCAACTGCTTTCTTATCACAAGTTAATGTTGAGCCAGATATGACTCATGAGGTTAATGATTTAGAAGAAATTCTGAATCTAAGCGATATGAATGAGTTATATATTGGAAAGGTATTTAACAGTGTCCGGGTTCTAAGACGTGCAATCAAGCTATACTCCGTTTGAGTTCATCTCTTACCTCCTTTGGGTTTCAGGTATGCTAAATTCACCTATAAAATGTTTCACATCCATTTATATTATTAAACTCATACAAATTATGATACTATTTTTTGTAATAATAGATGGAAAAATGTTAGACAAAACCCCCGTCCAAGTGCCACGACTTTGCTCAGATATAGGAATTTCCTAGATAAAATGGTTGATGACGAGATAATTTGGCAGCCATATGAATCTTATGAAGTACGCCAATTAATTCCAGAGTTTTGCATACAAACACCTGAAATTTGGCTCGCTTCTATTCCTTTGATATGCTTTAATATCATAGAATGGCACCACCCTGATCGTGTGATGAGGCAGTTTGGTCGTCAGCAACCAATTCCTGCCCAACCTGTTCATTTGGGAAATTACCACACAATGCAACTATGAGGTAGAACAACTACAAATTGGATTAACCAATACTCAACCTTTATTCAGGCATGGAATACTTGGTCAGATGCTATTGTTAACGCTCCAATGGCACATGATGAACTTGATAGAACGTCTCAATACATGCAATGGTACTGGAGACATACAAGACGATGGATTCAACATATCAGTGGTGATACTGGTTGTGCGGTAAGTTTTTCTTCTAATTTCCATCAATACCATTTTTTCCTTCATATAATAAGTGTTATAACACAATTTCTTTTTATTTATTTCAGTCTTACATAGCAGAGGAGTTATATAGGCTAACAATTAATACTCGTTTTACATGCTCAAATTGTATTGATTATCAAGACAGAGTTGCTCGAGATCAATGAAACATTTTACTTGCTCTTAGAGAACAACGATTCAACATAAGTCGTCAACCTGCTCCCCCAACAATTGAGTTGCCTCGACCACAAATTCCTCATGATAGACTGAGCAAGCGACATGGCGGTTACTTGTCAACCCAACCATTAGTTGAAAATGAAAATGTTTTAGAACAAGACCCTCCAAATTTTAGTCAGCCTCATTACATGTCAACATCGCCATCATCCCATTTCACTTCTTCTAACCCTACACAACAAAGAACCTCATTACATGTCACCATTATTATCTTCCCCTTCCAACCCACCCAATGTTGTTTAACCTCAGTCATTCACATCTTTATTAGATGATCATGCATTATTTTCGACTGAATACAATACTTCTACTTTTGAGCATGGTGGGCCATCAAATGAAGCATTTGTCACTCCTAGATAATCCATTTCTTTAAATGAATCGTCGTGGTTTGATTTAAATACGTCAACGATACAAATCAATGAAATGCTTGAATCTCAAGAACTTGACGTACAACAACAGCAACGACTGCAACAACAACAACGACCACAACGTATGCGGAGGAGACCTAGATGTGGTACAAGAAGTCACTATTTATAAGGTTAATTCATTTTCATTTTTCAGTTATATACACTTAATTATTATTTAGTGTTAATTTTTTAATACTTTATTTGGTCAATATACTCCTTATCCTATTTTTGCAATCATTATTTATTTTATTATGTAATCACTATTAGTATTATTATTATCATCATTATGATCATCATCATCATCAATCACATAGCAATCATTTTTTTTAATGTAAATTAATCATTAGGTAATGATGAGGAGAGAGGGAGTTTTTTATTGTAAATTAATCATTAGGCAATGATGAGGAGAGAGGGGATAGGAGAGAGAAATAGACTGAAATCGTTCTTCAGGTGATGAATTTTAGAAATCGTTCACCTGAAGAACGATTTTCATTTGCATAGAATTGCGCACCAAAGCAGTGTTAATGAAGAAATCGTTCTTTAAGTGAACGATTTCTAAAATTCATCACCTGAAGAACGATTTTCAGTGTAACATTTTAGTAAATATTTTTAATGGTGTAGTATATTGGTAAATAATTTTCACTGTTTGCAGTATATTAGTAAAAAAACCCACATGTGTATTGGTCCTTTATTTTGAACAGAAGCTAATTAGCACACAAATCAAAGCTCTCAAATAGGATACATGAAGTGGTGATAACCCAATAAATCCAATCATTGAGCAGTAAATGTATCTGCAAAGTATAAAATCCCGATTAGCTAACAAAACAATTGATAATTGCATTTGTATATGCAAGCATAATGACATGATGAAAATAGAGAATAGAGGTGGGTCCGCATTTTGATGTCAATCTTTGTCTATGTTTTATATCAATAAAATATAAATTATATTACACCCTGAAAATTAAAAGAACAAAAAGGAAAGAATATTGTTCCACGACAAGTATTAATTATACCTTGAATGTCAATGCTATCTGACGTCAGGGGTTGAAATTTTGATTGGAAATGTTGTTTGGCAGTTTGATCATTCCAGTGCAAATTGTTCACCAATGTTGCTCTCCTCAAATAAATGTCAATTTATCTTTGATAAATAAAATCAAGAGGTAAAATGTTCAAATTTGGACAACCTACTATTGTGACGGCTCTTAGGGAAGGAAAAGACAAGGTAGTCTTATGGATTCCGAAGCTTTGGCACTTTATACAGAGTGAGGCTTACAAGAGAAGACAATATAGAAGAATCCTCATTCCATATTTGCTTGCTTCTTCCATTATCACTTCTTCCATTGATGGGCATTCAATAATGACAAGTACTTAAAAGTAGGAGCATACTTGAGCCACGTCACATGCTTTAAGGAATTGCAATCTTCAAGTACCACAGCTTGCCAGGTCAAAAAAAAAAAAAAAAAAAGAAGTACCACAGCTTGAAGCATGGTTAGACAACAAGTGTCATAAATACAAGAATCTTCCACTTTCAATGATCCCATAGCAAACTGAGCAGGTGCTTCGTTTTTTAATTGAATGCCAATAATGAAGGCTTCTCGATGGTGTCCAAAGTGAGCATAAAGGCAACTTTGCAATTTGTTTGAATCAAGTATGCAAGTATGCTATGTAAGAAAGAGAAGTTTCAAGTGTCCAAATGATGAAGATGAAGAGTACAAATATGCAAATAAAAAAGAAAGAGAAGTTTCAAAATGACAAAAGAAATGCAAGTATGCTATGAATAATTTAAATAAGTGAACACAATAGCATATCAAATTTAATGTAACAATACCACACAAAAACTACTAAGTCAAAATAATGTAAGAATACAAAAAATGCTATACAAACTACCTAAAAGCAAAAATCCTAAACTATATGCAATGAGAAATAAAAATGTAAAACTAATAAGCTTCATACGAGAAATATTTGTCAAAAGTGAATTAGACAATTAGAATACTTAGAGAGCCAATTACTTAGCTCCCGACAACGGCGTCATTTGATAAGGGTTTTTTGTTGTTAGCCTTAGGGTCCACAATAAAAAATTAACCAATAATTGTGTATAAGTAAATTTAGAATCGTTTCTCTTCTCGAGGAACCTTTTATTGATTTCTAAATAATCTAAATGTCATGTAAATATAATAAAAAAAAGGAAAATTGGTTTTGAATTTTTTTCAAATCAGTAACTAAAAGATAATGCAATTTATTTATAAAATACATTATTGTTTTTAGTATTTTTATAAAAATGGGATGGATATGAATAAATGAATCTTGGTACCCAAATGAATGGCTTTCCTAGCTTCTTAAAATAAATTGGGAGTTAATTTATCATCAGGTTAAATTGAAAACCTCAAGCAATTGTATTAAGTCCAATTTATCTAATCAATGACTAATCAACGATCGTATTTATAATTATCTCTTAGATAAATTGTTAAAATACTAATTGATGTGTGTTTAAAAATTATTTTAATGCACGTATTTCCTCTTAAATGAGAGTATGATCGCAAAAATCAATATAAAAGAAATCAACTATATATCGTAATAATCAAATACAATACATAATCTCATTAAAACATAAATTTGTTCAATATAAATTCAAGTGCATCAACACAAAATTTAACACATGTTAACCAACAAGGATAAATGAACACTCATCCAAATCTCATAAATATATACCAAACTTTAGAATCAATCCAAACATATCATAATTAATATATATAATGAGCTAATAGAAAATTAATAAACTTCCCTTTTAACACATTGAATCACTAGTCATTTTCTCCACCACCAAGAATCAATGAAAATCAGCCACTCATGAGCTTAACAATAATCACAGCTTCTTCAAAAGTGCTCACCGGAAAATACAGAATCTCGCCGGAATCTGGAAAACATGCTCGCCGAAAAACTGGAAAATCTAGTCGGAAAACGTAGAAGACTTGCCGGAAATCACAGATTCTCGCTTCTGAGCTCTTTCTCCGGTTGTTCGCGGCGCTCGAGCCTCTGTTCTGAGCTCTCTCTCTCTCTCTCTCTCGCTCTGTCTCTGCTCACGACGGCCCTGTGAAACTGAAGAGAGGTCGCCGGAAATGGAGAATGGCCGGCGGTGTAGTGTGAGAAAGAGAAGCCAATGGTGTGGTCTTCTTCCTTTTCTTCACCGTCTCTCTCTCAAGCTCTGGTCTGTGATCTCTGAAACTCATTCGTCCAAGATCTGTGTCTGTCTGCGGCGGTCTCTGGCTTTGGGGCAGAAGGTGACCCATGTGGTGGCAGTGTTGTTGAGAGGAGAATCTCGCCGGCAACAGTGAAGGTCAAGCTGTCTCCGGTGAGGAAGAAGAGAGGCTTGAATGGAGGCGAGATCAAGATTCTCAAGGTTCCGCGGCGCTCTCCAACTGTGTTTTTTTTTTTTCGGGTCTGTCTTTTTCGCCAGAAGAAGAAGATCATGGTCAAAATCTATTTTGATCAGGGATCTACATGAAAATTTCAAAAGTTCTAGAGGAGGGACTAGTGCAAATGTTTCAAATTTGCAAGGCAGAACTGTAATTTGCACTATGATTGGAAACAGTGATAGAACAAGGCATTGTTATCTTCATGGCTTCACTCGAACAACTTGTATCGCAACAGTGGAATAAAGGTAGAAACTTTATGAAGAAATCAGAGGAATGAACCAAGGGAAAAATCAAAGCTTTTTAAAGACAAAACCCAAAGGAGTTTGATTCAGGCAAGGATGAACAAACTGATAGCGATAATGAGGAGCTTCACCCACGATGAGGTAACGCTACACCAATGACGACAAGAATCTTCAACGAGCCATACACGACGAAGATCTTCAAGGTGACGGTGCGTGACTGAGTGCACTTTTGCCCTCGATGACGGTAACGGTGAGGAGCTTCTGCCGATTATCCTGCGCAACAGGAAAGAGACACCGAAGATTGAAAAGGATTAGGGCCCGATGTGTTCTCTTTTCATATTGGGATAGTTTAAGACTAGAAGCGATGCACTCCCCAAAATGAATAATAATTAAATAAATATTATAAATTATAATATTTATTTAGCATTTCAAATTGGTGGTGATAGGGGAGAGTTTACATGTGCAAGGGTGGTGACGTGGTGGCATTAGAAGGCGCATGAGGGAGATCCCAGAAGTGGGGATGCTGTTGGTGATTGGATCAACTAGGTATGCCGAACCATACGTGGGTTTTGTATTGGATATTAAGGATGCTGGAAAGCCCAATGGGCCATTTAGACCCCTTCCAGTCGGGTTGTCTCTTGGAGATTTAGGATTCAAACTCATACTTGGTCTATATGTAAATAAGAAAAATTTTGGTTTGTTTGACCTTAAAAAAAGAGCTTGTATTAAATTTAGAGTGCTCAATTTTAATTACAATACCTTACTATAGAAATTTTTTGTTATTCTGGCAAAAAAACAAAGAAAACAAAAAAGAAAAAAGAAATTTTCTGTTATTAACAATAAACGAACATAGAAATATTGATATATATAAACACAATGCTGTGATGCAAATGATTTGGTCTTTTGTCCAATGTTCAATCCTTAAGGTTGTGTTTGGAGGGAGGGGAGGGGAGGGGAAGAGAGGGTGGTTAAATTACCTTTTTAGGGTAAAGGTATTTAAATTTTGGGCGGGAATACAAAATTTAAAAAAAATAAAAGAGTAAATTTTGGACGGAAATCCAAAATTTAAAGGAATGAGAGGGTAAATTTTGAGTTTCTTAAACCCAAAATTGTAATTTCCACCCCTCGCCCTCCCCTCCCACCCCTCCCCTAAACCAAACACACCCTAAGAAAATAAGGAGGGATGAGTTGCAAAGATGAGTGATAATGGGAAAGAGGACAAAGCAGGTAGAGGAGTGGATGAGGTTGGCGGAGGAGGCGGCCTCTAGAGAAGATGATGGAGCCCCAAGTGAGGAAAAATATCTTTATTTGTCTTAAAAATAAATATATTTGTCTTATAAATATATCCAAGAGTACCAATATGGTCTTTATTTCTTTTTATATTATCATCTAGTATTCAATTTGGGATTCATGGTTACCCCTTGCAATACAAAAGTTTCCTCCGGGACTCAAACTCTAGAACCGATGGAATCGAGCGGAGCCTAACATTACTAGACCAACTCTATGTTGGTACCGATTTAGTCTTTATTATAAGTCCATTTTTAAATGGGATTTTTGGTTTTAAATATAAATTCATTTATAGGTTATTAATGATTGCTTTTCAACTTTAACTTTGTCTAATTCTCCTTGTAAATAGAGAAAGAGAATAGAGAAGTGAGAATTATTTGTAAATGTAGAGAGAGACAACTTTTTTTTTTTTTATACATGGACTTAATTAAGCACAAGCTCTATCCAGAGTTACAATTAGCATGCTATCCTTTTGCAAGAAAGGCTCCAACTCCATGAAGCTTCCATGAAACCTATGCCATCCCAACATACGCGATAGAGAAGTCTTAGCCAAGAAGTTTGCTGCCTCATTAGCATCACAAGATACATGAATAACATCAACTCTCCAATCACGGGCCAACCAGTCCCTAACCTAAGAGATCAATTGGACGTCAACATGCGAATCAACACAAGTTGTAGAGAGAACATTCACCACTTCGAGCGAAACACTCTCTAGAATGACGCTATGTTCTCTAATTTCCCAGACTAGCTTAAGCCCTAGTAAGCATGACCAGACTTCAGCTGAGAAACTACTACCACCATGAGAACTGTAAAAGAAACCAACAATGCTCCTCCCCTTCGAATCTCTCAGCAAGCCCCCACACCCTATTATGGACTCTGATTCGGAGAACGCGCATTCCACATTTAGCTTAATACTCCTAGGATTTGAAGGCATCCATCTATGAGTGGTTATGACATGAGAAGCTTCCTGGACCCTTATCCCTCACAGTTTATGGCGGGTTTCATAGAGAGAGGTTAAACATGCCACAGATTGGAGAAATATTGATATGTTAGTCAAAATCTGATGCTAAAAAATATGTGTGTTCCTTTTCTTCCAGAGCAACCATCATGAAGTGGCAAAAACATTCGACCATCCCAGTTCATAATCAGACACTTTAGTTGACAAATTGAAACCGACACATTCATGGAGGTCAACGTTAGAGAACCATTGAGCAAAATGGGTCAGAACCACTTACCTTCAGTAGGCCTGGGCTTCACCACAGTCCCTAAGAACATAGAGACATGTCTCCACTAGTGTGTTACAAAAATCACAAGCACTACTTGGAGAGATATTTCTTCTGAAATGTGCTTCATTTGTTAGCAACCGGTCATGATAAAGTAACCACAAGAACGTTTTATATAGGTGTGGTACCATAAGCTTCCATATCTTACTCCACGTGCTATCTCGAGGACTTCGATAAATGATTAAATTATCATAGGCAATTTAATAGTAAACGTTGCATCCCTCGTGCCCTTTCATCGGACCTCCTTATTATCCATACTCCTAATAATATTCGATTTAGTAGCTGCCTGTGCTAATTTTATTCTTGACCAGACATTCAAGCCCATTTTTTCTAAAATCGATATTAGGAAACAAATCATTACCACAATTAAACTTGCTTCGTATCACTTGCACCTATAGAGCATCTCGCCACTTAATCAAACTCCAACCTAGTTTCATTGAAATGGTTGATTTTGTTTGGTCACATGTCGCAATCCCAAACCTCCTCTATCTTTACTCTTGCACACATTATCTTATGCCACTAAGTGAAGTAAAAAGACTCTTTCTCACAAACAACAATTATCATAATGGTTTTACAAAATCTGGTTAACTGTTGATAATAAAAAATAATTTCTCATTCAAGACAAATCGGAGTTCAAGGCACAAATTCGCCCACAAACCCACTACAAAAAATTCATTACTCTGAGCATACATAACAACAGGAGAAATCATAGCCCACGAGTCTTACAACACTGAATCCCACAATTAAGATTCCATATAAAACAATTTCCAACACAGATATGGTTGTGATCCACTAAAATATTAGAATACGAAAATAAAGCCTCATGCCTAACAAAAGTTAAACAATTATTCCAAAACAGTTATCCAGACAGTACATATGATATCTTAAAAAATATGAGATGTCCTATAATGACAATATAGAAAATAATATAATGCCAATACCATAAGAGGCCTGCAAGATTCTTAACGTCTATGCTTCTTGTTGCTTCCCTTGGCCTCTAGCCAAATTAGAGGTCTCACCGGAAAAATATTTACAACGGCGGGGTGAGACATAAAGTCTCAGTAACCAAAATCAATTTACAAAATATGCAAGAATGAGTTGTAAGTTAGAGAAGCAGGTTTAACTAACACAACAACAACAACAATAATAATTAAACTTCACATAATATGATTAACAATTAGAATCATCCCCATTCATCCATCTTGCTCCTCCTTATAGCTTTTGGACGTGGTACAGCCTATCAATACCAGTATACCCTACCAAAGGTTAGCTAATCACATCAAGAAAACTGCCCCCTCCCATGCCACCACCAATATACCGTAACAGGGGGGTGTCCGCCCAAAATACTCAACTCAAAATCCAATACAGGAATGAGAAAGTCGATGAGCACAATTTCACCATATCTTTTCACACAACCCAACATATCCCATGATAGAAAAACAATAAATCAATATAATTTTCAAAAACATTTACAAACTATCATCTCTTATACAACATTCCATCACAAACATCATAACTATCACTACAGTTACAATTTTAATACACTCATATATACACATTGGAAAAATACATTGTTTCATTGAATTAAATTCATATTAAATATGAAATAATCTTTCTAAACACATACAAATAGTATAGTGGAAAGTAAGATTTGGAAAACACCTTACAATCCAAACCAAGCATATAAAATAAATAAACCTTAGTTACCTTTATTCCAAGCTTAACCATAACTTGAATAGTAAAACACAAACAATCACCGATCACAAAAAAAAAACTCTACATTATCAATGTAGATACCAATTAACTACAAGCAATACTAAAATAAATAATTTATGCAAATTCAAATCCCGAAAACTCAATTTCCTCTACAACAATTATTCTCAAATATTTCAATTTTCTTAATAATTCTTAGCCATAGATCATTCCTCATGAGCCCAAATCACTTATTAAAATCCTTAAATAATCTCTACATCATATTCTCACATCAATCACTCAATTTTATAAATTAAAGTTTCACATTCAATATACCTATAATCATAAAATCATCAATATCAACCTTCTAGAATAATTGAATTTCTTTTTTCTAATTTATATGAGTATAGTCTAATTATTAAACAATATTTGAAATCTCCACATAATTAAAATTATATTTAAATCTAATTTCTAATATGAAATTATAATTTTATAATTTCATATATCACAAAATCTACAAAACTAAACCCATTAGAATTTCAATAATAACTCCAATAACCCAAATAAATTATTAAATCCAAATTTAATCAGTTAAAGAGTCTAATATAGAATTATTTATATGTTAATTATATGGAAAATTCATTATAAATTCTTATACTAACTAAATAATAAAAGTAACCCTATTAAAATTAATTATCAATTATCCTCTATATTTCTATAGCTTTATATTAACAAACCTGAAATTTGTATAAAATCCTAATCTTAAAATTTTCTCTAATCAGCACAAAATTACTATCATAAGAAAGAAACAATTATTTAGAACATTTTCATAAAAAAAAAAAAATTTATGATCAGAAAAGAAACTAAATACCTTATTGATCTCTAAAACTATAAAAACCGGGACGTAACAACTCCTCACCTCAAGAATCGTCACCTCACCTTGTCTTAAATGACGAAGTGAAGTGGCCCCTCCTTGAGTCACACTAGAGCGGGGAAAACGGGCCGAGCCCGTCGGGCCAGCCCTTTTAGGCCCTGATCCTTCAAGGGCCGGACTTGTAAATTGTAGCCTCAAAAGGAAGTTAAGCTTAAAAGGGTCGGCCCTGGAGGGCCTTGGGCCAGCCCTTTAAGTCCGTTTATTTTTTATTTTTTATTTTGCTTGGAAAGGAACCATGTTACTTTTTTAAATTGCCTTATTGAATCTATATGTCACTCTGTCCATATATTGTATAGAGTATGATTTTTGACTATATTGTTTTGTCTAATTGAATCATATTGTGAGTTTTGAGTATATTGTTCTGTCTATTTAGAATAAAATCATATTATATACTATTCTGCCTGATAGAGTATGATTTTTGATGGAGGTTGTGATTATTTGACTACTTGAACCTATTGCTTAAAGTGGGACACAATCAAATGTCCTTGAAATTGATGATAGTGGCGAAGAAGGTGAAAATGATAGTCGTCATACTCATGCTGTTTAGAGGTTAGAGTATTTAGCTTCTTGCCTTCTTATACTTTGGCCTTTGTGTGAGTTATTTATGGACATGATTTTACCTTTGATTATACATTAGTAACTGTGTTTGTTTGTTGCAAGAGACGTGTTATTTAAACCTTAATGTTGACAACGTTTATGTATTAAATTAGAACTGTAATTGTTATTATTTACTAATTATATCTCTATGGGGAAAATACACAAAAAAATAGTTAAATATTATGAAAAGGACTTCCTGGCCTTGGCCCTGATGCTATCGGGTCGGGCCTTGAAAAACTGCAATTTTTCTGACCCCGAGCCTTTTAAGGCCGACCTTGTTAGGCCCTAGCTTGTCAAGGGCTGACCCTGATTCCCTGCTCTAAGTCACACCACGGAAAGGTAGTGTGATTTTGAAGTAATTACTTTTTTTTTTATATCATCACACCACCGAAAGGTGGCGTGAGTGATATGGGTAGTGGCTTTGTTAATTCGGTGCCAACTTATTTTTTTTACATTATATTATTATTATTTATATAAATATAATTTAATTTTAATTAATTTTATTTATTTTTTTAATTTTTAAATCCTAAAAATCACTACTAAATTCATAATTATCTCCAAAATATAATTATATTCTATAAATAAAAATAAGGATGTTATATGAAGCTTCTTCCTTGTTACTGTAGAGCCCCATACAAAATCCCTGTTGCACTTCTCCAACTTCGTACACGTGGTAGGAGGAAGCAAATCAGTTTGCATGATATACATCGGAATAGCTGTTGTGACGGAGGAAGCCAAAGTATGTCGCCCTGCAAGAGAGTGAGAGAGAGTGTGTGTGTGTGTGTGTTGACTTTCTAACTCAAGAATCATTTATGAACTTTCTCCACAACGTCTCTAAATGTTTCCTCAGTGATCCGCTTATGAATCAGTGGAACTCCCAAATATCTCCCTGGATCAGCCGTTACTATGAACCCCAACTCGCCACTAAGTTCAAGTCTTCAATTATGATTAACATTAGGTGAGAAGAACACCCTAGATTTCGCTGAATTCACCTTCAAACCAGAAGCCTAACAAAAACATTGTAGACACTGCTTAATCACTTGAACCTGATGCATTGAGGCTTCACCAAAGATGACAATATCATCTGCAAATATAAGGTGGGAGAGACGGGGGCCATTCCTATTTAGATGGATAGGCCTCCACTCATCCTTCTGAATACTCTCCTGTCTCACTTCTCTAGATGTCTCACTCCTCTAGATGGGTTAAACCGATGAGCTTTACCTCCATTCCATAATAATTGCATAGATGAGGTGGACACACTATACTTAATGGCGTCTAGCAGATTAGTCGGAATTTGAAGTTCTGATAAATAGTGGGTATTAAAAGCATATTTAATGACTTAATTATTACTTAATGAGGAGTATTATTTGATTATGTGAGAATTAAATAAAATAGATTTACAATAACTATAATAGTGGTTGTTCATTATCTTGATGTTCCACATTTTGGCTCATGGTGAGAGAAATTTGAAGATAAAATTAAGCGAAGTTTAAAGGAAAAATGATAGAAAAATACCATTTGGATTATAAAAACTCTAAAATGTCTATTAAGTTAACAAAATGACAAATATGTAATCTAGTAGGATATAAGATTTTAAAATTTGAGTATTGCCAATTTAAGTATAGGAATTAATAACTTGAGTATAGAGATTGACAACTTGAGTTCCCTAAGTTATCACTGTATATACCCAAATTGTTAATAGTTATTATTAAGTTATCATTGTCTAAATTCAAATTGTCATTACCTAATTATTATTCTTAAGTTAATAAGTTATCATTACCTACCAGATTACCTATTTATCCTTTTGCTAATTTAATAAATATTTTAAAATTTTTGTAATATAAATAGTATTTTTCTATCATTTTAAGTTTAAATTCCTTTCGCTTTTTTTTTTTTTTTTTTTTACAGAGTTTAAATTCCTTTTGTTATTCCTGAAAAGCTCAACGACAAGTACCTGGTTATTACAGTACACAACGAATTTCTAGGATTGACGAGGCGGTAAAATGAGCTGGACATGAGAAATGCAATAAATATTTTCCTAATGAGGACAGGACATTTGGCATCCAATGTCCAGTGACAACTGACTGCGTCCCCCAAAATCCACCATCTGAAACTAGAAAAACCAAAACTGATCAAACTTTAGGTACTGGTGACAATAGCATTAACACAAACTTATAGTAAAGGCCACACGTGATTCACAGCTTGTTAATAATGAAATTCCTTGTTGCTTTTCTAAATCTCAATACGAGCTGCGTGATGCATAAATGGTCTGCATAATAGTGAGAACGAGCAGAGCCATACCGCTCACAACTCCGACGAACTTCCAAGGAGTGCCCAAATAAATATCTATGAAACTGAGAAGCATCCTTATTAATCCTCGTTGAAGCCATTCCAGAAAACGCCGCCAATAATGCCACGCCATTCTAAAAATGAGCACACACCCTCCCGCCACATCCTTCACATTCGCTTTGTTCAATCTCTTGCATACTTGTCTGTATCTCGCATCCATGTGTTTCGCCCCTGTTACGATGCTTTGGAACATAATCAGCAAATCCTCGTCGTTGGCCACCGTATGCACTCTTATAACTCCTGTCTCTCTGAGAAGTTGGACGTCATGAACTGAACACACCAAACCTTTGAAAAAATAGGCGTAGGAGGTGAATTTGTAGCCGACTCCGATCAACCCGCCGATTTGCTCCCAAGCAATGAAATTCCTCCATTTGACTTCTGTTGCTTCTTTAATGAGAAGCGTCGGGATGATCAGTTCTCGCTGCGTCTCATTAAATTCTATTTTGAAATCGAACTTGTCCATGAATTCCCTTAGCGCAGAAGCCACAGTTCCTGGTTTGTTAATATTGCCTGCGATGACTCAGCAAATTTGGCTGTTAAAGATGAATTACTACTTCACTGATAACTCAAACACTATAAGGTTTTGATACATACTGCAACCTTCATAATCTATAGTTGGACGAGCCCTGATTGTGATTCCAAAGGCTTGGAGCTTTCTGGCGCAGCGATGCAGTTGGAGTGGATGTTTGCTGAGTGTGCGTTGGTGTCGATAGGGATCAGGGGAGCACAAGTGGATGAGATGAAGGAAATGACAAACATCGTTTGTGAAGTCATCTCTGGCGACGTTGCATCCAAAGAGTGACTCTGCAAGTTTTTTGGGAGAAAGTTCCCAGCCCTGAGAAAGTGCAACTAGACTGGCAAGTTCTCGTTGCTCTTGTTGCGCGTTACGAAAGGTGAGTTCTGAGGATAAATTTGTTAGGAGGAGGAAAGGGATTTGGTTCTCGAGCAGCATGAGATCAGTGAGAAGACGCGACATCTTTTTGTCGTCATCAATATAGCCCATATCAGAAGGAACATTGTGATTCTCAGAGAGCCTAAGCAGAAGCCCCAAGAGAAAGGAGGCATCAAGTAACATGATTCTGGCAAACTCCTCTGTTCCCATGTGTATTGTGTCCCCATAACTCGCTCGAATAATACTCTCTAATCCTTTTATGTCCTTACAGCTTTTATAGATCAGATTGTCCTTTGGGGTTAGACGGCTAAGAAGCTTGTCCATGTAGCGCCATTTGGTCAATTCCATGGTTTGGAGGTCGATTGTGGTTCCCCTGTGAATGGGTCCCATGGCCACAAACTTAGGCCTGTACCACTCTTCGCTTTTCTCGTTGTTGGCTTCTCGGATTTTTTCTGGCACCCTGCAAATACAGCCTGTCTTTACTACCTCTTTGTTTATACATCCCAGCGTCATTTCAATATCTGTGATCCATTCATCAACTTCCCCTGACATTATTAGGCCTTACAAACAACATTATCAAGTTCATTATTTGTAGTGAAACCAAAATATTTACATATATAAAAAATGAAAATTCATGGATGCATAGCACACACCTCAATGAACTCGATGTCTATCACATCACCTTCTCCATTTCCCCTTCTCCAAACTGGCCGGCTGGCAGCTTCTGTCCTTTGGAGCCTCCAATACTTATATTGTGGATCCCAGGGAGTAGTTTAATCTGAAACATTTATTTAAAACACGACTTTGACTTTTCAAAATGTGGGTGTGTATATATATATCATTACATTTTAGCTTTTATTTCTGGACTGCATTTATCTCTTGCACATGACTACTTGATAATTCATAAATACAATGTATGTATAGGTGGCATCAATCATTTTGAAAAAAAGAAGACCTCAGTTAACTTCAACGTTTTTCCCTTTTCAACTATAATTATAATCAAAGTAACAGCCACAAGCTAAAGATGATATGAAGTCTTTACCAAAACAAAGTTGAATGGCTTAAGGCAAGAACGCAAACATATAAACCAAGGGGTGAATGGAACAAACAAGATGTGAAGTTTCGTGCACGCACGTGCATACAAGGAACCAAAAAACCGATGATGAGGAGAATGAGATAACAAGAAATGGTGATTGAAATCAGAAGCAGATCGTATTTCTCAGGAAAATGCGATCAAGGATGAAGTTAAATTTACATAGTAAAAACAATAAAGCAAATCTGAACACCGAAGTTGAAAAAGATGGAGGATCTACCGAGAAAAGGAGAAGACAAAGTCGAAGAACTAGTGATTGGTCGAGAGAAGGCGGAACCAAGAACCAGTCAGTGGGTGGATCGAAGATCTTGAGCGAGAGAAGGAGAAGACGAAGATCTGGAGATTTAATACAGGGTCTTGAAACATGACTAGGAGAAACCCAAACGCAGAGCTCGCTAATCTGGAGTCACAAACGTCCGCCTTTCTCCCTCTACGATCTGTGATGAAAGGACAATAAGGAGGGATGAGTTGCAGAGATGAGTGACAATGGGAAAGAAGATGAAGCAGGTAGAGGAGTGGATGAGGAGGCGGAGGAGGCCGCCTCTAGAGAAGAAGATGGAGCCTATCTTTATTTGTCTAAAAAATAAATATATTTGTCTTATCAATGTTCTTATAAAAAAAATTAAGGAGAATCCTAAATAAATACCATATGAAATTTTAAAATCTCTAAAGATCTGTTAACATTTATAAATGATATAAATGTGATATGGATTAAATTGAAATTTTAAAATATTGATGAATTTATCATTATGCTCTCAATTTTTAAATTTAAAAAAAGAAAGAAAGAAAGATGAGCCCCCAGGTTTAGGTGTCCGCGGCACTCTCCTAGTCTGAATTGTTGTCGGAAAAAATGGAGGTCCAGTGATAGATACAAATATGATAGTTTAGAGGTGGTCGATCGTGGTTGAAAAGCATTTGAAAGAGGAATGAATTAGTTGGGTGTTGTGGGCTTTAAGAGGTTACATTATGAGAGAAGATTTCTGCAGTTGAAGGAAGAGTTTGGTTGAGGATATTGGAAAAAGTCAGGAGGCTAAGGAAGAAAAAAGTGAACAGTAATGAGATTGACACAAATGTTGGTGAATCCTGACTTGCAAGTTTTCATAAGTAAAGTGTGATTTCTCTTGTTTGATATCTTGATTGCTCTTATCAAAATCAATAAAAACTTTATCATTTCTAGTAGAGATTTTCTTAGAGGCCAACTCTTTTGGGGTCAATTGTCACACATTTAATGAGAATAAGTTGTCATTCCTATTATCAATTACGTTAAAACTTTGTCATTTTCATTATTAAAATTGTCAGGGGCCAGCCCTATTGGGCCAACACTTTTAACACATTATGTAAAAATTAGTTGTCATTCTCATTATCAATGTTGTCAAAACCAATCAAAACTTTGTCATTCCCATTAGAGATTTTGTCAAAGGCCAGCCCTTTTTTGCCAATACTTTAACACATTTGGTGAGAATAAGTTGTCATTCCCATTATCAATCTTGTCAAAACCAACAAAACGTTGTCATTCCTATTAGGGATTTTTTCATTCTTATTACTCAATTTGTCATAACTCACACCTTTTGCCAAACATTTTTAACACATTTGGTTAGTACATCATGTAGTATTTGTCATTCCTATTATACATCTTGTCAAACCCATTATACACTTCATTATACCATTACTATTTTTCACACAATCATTCCCGACTTTTTGAGTTCCTGTACAAAAACTGTGCACAGTAGCATAATTTTGGAATAAAAGAACTAAAGCTTTAGTCAACATCCATACACTAACAATAGATTACAAAAGACTAGAGGTTTCAATCAGTATACATGATGAGTGACTAAAAATGAGCACCCACCATTGCCGATTCGGGGACACCGACACCGACTGTGACAGTTTGAAGAAGAAGAAGTTGGAGCATGTGATGCGACACCCATAGCCCCATATCCTTAGTACTCGCTTACTCCTACTCTTCTTTAGGCGAGTATGCGACGGATTGCACCCACCATTGCCTATTTGGGGACGCCGACACCGACGCCGACTCTAAGAGTTAGAGGAAGAAGAAGTTTTGTTGAATGGCCCAAGGATGCAGAAAGTCTTGACAATTCTCTCTCTTTTGAATTTATTAAGTCTTAAGGGCATTTTGGTCTTTCAACCAAAACATCAAAAACCCAAATTCCCATTCCATCCCGTATCTGTCTTTTGCAAGTGCTAATGGTGGTTTGTGGGTTTTCCAATTTTATGTGGCTTTTAACTATCTTTTTCCCAAAAAATTAAGGGTATTATTTTTTTATTGAAAAATGTTTATTTAATTTTGATTCAAATGGTGCAATGAATTTTCATAATCTTTTAGGGTTAACTGAAATAAAGGTTTTTATGGGGTCTGAGTATAGCCGGAAATACAGGCCGGCCCAGCCCTTCCAGGGCTCAGGCTTAAACAGGCCGACCCGTTTAGGCACACTTCCTATAAAACCCCTAATTTTTGAAGCCCGCGGCCCTATAGGGTTGGCCTTTCATGGGCTCAGGCCTAAAATCAATTTAATTCAAATAAAATTCACTTTCAAATTTTACAATTTATTTATTATTTTACTTTAAATTGAGATACATTATTTTTAAAAATCATAAATTTTTAGTTAAAATAATTATATAATGTCCAAATTAGTCTTTTTTTAAAAGTTTAAATGAATAAACCATTGAAGAAAATAAAATAAATCAAACCATTTAATAAGTGTTAGCCTGTTACTAATACTCTATTAGGTATTTTGGTGTCTCTCATATTGATAATTTGATATAATAATATTACATATATTAATTTATTTTAAAAAAATATTAAACGGGCCTAAAAGGGCTGGCCCTATTTAGGCCCGCTTCCTTTTGAAGCCTCTAAATCATAAGCTTGACTTGGCCTGATTTCTCGGCTCTAGGTCTAAGTGATATTTTTATATTAGAAAAATATTAAAATAATAGAGAGAAGGCTGATGAGACTCACAGTACAAAATATAACAGAAATTAAGTCTTCCTAATCATGTTGTTATATATGCTTTCAAATAAAGTTCTTATGTCTACTTTTACATTCAAAAATAAATAGTTTTTATGGGAGTTTATAACGAAATTCTTCATTACTAAATTTGTACATTCGCCTTAAAACAATAAAATAGTATATTTTAAAAAATTTCAAATTTATTTCCCAAAAAAATATCAAAAATCTTCTTTTCAAGTCAATCAAATATATGGTAATAATATAGTGTATTTTAAGTTTTCAATTTCTTGAATCAATAAAAAATAAGAACAAAAACTTAAAAGGAAATTATTGCATATATGTTCAGGCCAACTAAATTTAATAAAAATAAATATTCATTTTCAAATCACAATTTCAAACTATTACAAAAAAAAAAAATTCACTCTTTCAAACAGTAATTTTTGAATAAAAAATTAATTACAACAAGTAGGAGTATGACACTAGAAAAATACGTTGACCATCAATAAATTAATTTCCAAATCAAATTTAAAATAATAAGGTACTAGATTTTAAAATTTCAGTTTCCCAAATCCACAGTCAAATAATGAAATAAGAACATTAATAATTAATAAAATTTTAAAAAAAATACTAAATGAATTTAATGTGTAACTTAAAATAATTGTCAACTATCAAATATTAAGATCAAATTATATAACAAGGTAATGGATCATTTTTTTAAATCAAGAAAATAATAAAAAGGGAGAAAGAAGAAATAGTTGTTGATTAAACAATGGAATATTTTTGCTCAAAACAAAGTAAGAAACAAAGGAATCTAAACCAAACATGTAGTAAAAAATGTTTGATAACTATCCAAAATCAAAAAAATTTAATTTTCACATCAAACAAAAAATAGTAAAGTATATGGGTTTTAAAATTAGGACAAACTAAGGCAAACAATAAAATAATATTATTTAAATAAAATTAAAAAAATAAGTTAATGGACATTAAAACTCCAGATTTTTAAATCAAGTAAATAATAGAAAAAGCTCAAGAACAAATAGTTAATGATTAAAATAAAATATTAGTTCAAAGAAAACGGAAGATGGTGGATTTTAAAATTAGACTAATCGAATAATCATATAAAAAAAATAAGGAAATAAGTAATAAGAATGACCAAGGAAACAAAATATTTATTAATAAGAATTTGAAAAATTGCAATTATTTTTAAGGAAAAAAATTAAAATATAAATTTTTATTATGAAATTAACCTTCTCTAACCTCATCTTAACTATTTGACCCCTAATTATCAAATTTGATGATATCTTTGATAAAAAAAATCTATATACAACTCAATATTTTTAGGGAAAATTGTATCTAAGTCCCAAATTAAAATAAGGGTTAAGGGGCAAAATTAACCTTAAACTTTTCTAAAAAATGCACCCACCACCATAAACTTTTTTTAGTGCAAAAGTAACCATGAATTTTTAAAAGGGGGCAAAAGTGACACCACCGTTAACAGCTGTTTACTCAAAAGTTTTTAAGGGGCAAAAATACCCATAAACTTTTCTCAAAAGTGCACTCACCACCATAAACTTAATTTTGGGTGCAAAAGTAACCATAAACTTTCAAAAATGGGGCAAAAGTGACTGTTCTCTTATTGTGTTCAAATGTTATCTTTTGATTGTTCTAAGTCAAAGAAAACAACACCTCGATTTGTCTACCATGATTTTTCCAAACCAAAAATTGAAAAACTGATCTTCAATGAAGATAACGTCGTCATCCTACTCTCACCGACATGCCGTAAATGGAATTGTTGATATCAATGGTATCATCAACGCATTTGCCAAAATTGTTGATGGGAAGGATCTCAACAATTCCATTTACTGCACGTCGGTAAGAGCAGAATAACGATGTCATCTTCATTGAAGACGAGTTTTTCAATTTTTTTGGTTTGGAAAAATCATGGTGGACAAGTCGATATGTTTTTTTTTTTTTTTCTGGACTTAGAACAATCAAAAGATTATATTTGAACCTAGTAAGATAACCGTCACTTTTGCCCTATTTTTGAAAGTTTATGGTTGTTTTTGCTCCCAAAAAAAAGCTTATGGTGGTGATAAGTGCACTCTTGAAAAAAATTTATGGATATTTTTGCCTCTTAAAAACTTTTGTATAAATAGTCGTTAGCGGTAGTGTCACTTTTACTCCATTTTTAAAGTTTATGGTTACTTTTGTACTATTTTTAAAAATTCATGATTACTTTTATATCAAAAAAAAAAATTTATGATGATGGATACACTTTTAAAAAAAATTTAGGGATAGTTTTATCCCATAACCCTTAAAATAAACATGACACAAAATTCCCTTAAAATCTCCGATATACATATAAATCAAACTACTTTTCTTTCTCTTTCTCTCTCTCTTCTGTCATTTACTTTTACTCTTTCCAGTCTACCTTCGTATACATTCTTTGCTTCCTCACTGGATACTATAACACTCTCCCAGTTGTCTTCTCACAACAAGCCGTCTCTGTTTCTGAATCCCCCATTCTCCTTCTGACTTTCTCTTATTTTCAAGTTCTTCTGGCTCGCACATATTGGATTCTCTAGTTTTTGCTGCTTCTAATAACTGGGGCACGTATTTTGGCGAATAATTTTTGGGGTAAAAGAAATAACCACGGAATAAAGAGACAGAGAATGTCGCAGACTGGGAAGATGATGCAGGAACTGGGGCTCGATTCTCTCACTTCTCTATTCCGCGATTTGTTGGGTTCTGATGAAAACAAGCCTGATGGAAGAGATATGTTTTCATGCTCTGATGAAAACAGACAGATTCAGACCGCTTCTTATGATTGGATTTGCAAATTTTGTCGGCCTGAGGGAGAGGTGTGGGAGGATGGAGCTTAGGCGTAAGACGAACACTTGGGGTTGCTATGTTCTGGCTTCTATCATCCTCTCGATACTCATCTTCATCATGTTCCTGAATCTGCAATAAATGGAAAAACCCGTCGGAAAAATTAAACAAGAGCAGAATGCACATAATAGACGGCGAGATGGGGAAGTACTTTGTACTCACAGCGGCGGATAACGGAGACAGGCGAGAAGGTGGGGGAGGTGAAGAAGGAGATTTGGAAGAAGAAGGAGCCATTTCGTTATGTTTATTGCGTTTTTCGGTTGGTGCTTTTATCTGCTACAAGTAGGGGGTCAATGCAAAGAGAGATGCATAGGTTATTTGAAAACTGCGATTTGAACGGACAAAGCGTTCTGCTTTTTGTTTGTTTTTTTCATTCTCTACATAGCAATTTCGTCGGCACGTAATCATGATCCCGAACAAGTGACAGGCGGGCGATTCTCCCAACCGCGAAGGGGTTTACTTTAAGTTGGAAAAATTACACTGCAATCTAACAAAAAATGGTTACATATAGTTACAAAACGATAAAAATGGTTCCATTAATAATTCTAGGAGTGGATCATTAACAATTTTATGAATATCATTAACAACTTTATGAAATCATTTTTTCATTTTATAATTTTAAATGATTATTTTTTTCTTTTTTTCTTAAGACCTTAATGTAATTCTCCCTTTTAACTTTTGTCTATACTCTATACTGGATCTTTAGGAATCTTTCATTAGCTCTGTGTGTTATAATTTTCTTAACCTTGTTATTCTCAGGGAAAATAAGTTTGTTTGATGGCACGATTAACCTGGTAAACATTATCTCTTTTTGACCAAGCAAGTTTTAGAAGAAGGTAGTGAAAGCCCTGCAAGGAAGGGAATGTTAGGAAGGACAAGGGAAGGGAAGAGGGGAATAGATTGGAGTGCTGAAAGAGAAGATGCGCAAACACTGTGTTTTAAGGTGACTGAATGCACTGAAAGAGAATTTTGCAGGTTGGTGGGGTAGAGAGAAAGATGGTTCAATGCCAAACTTTTTACGGTTTGAAGCTCCTTGTGTTCTCCAAAACAATGGGAAAATTGTCCACAAAAATGGCGAGAAGCGCTACTTCACAGGTCTCTTCCTCTGTACTTCAACAGGGCAAGGGAAGTCCTTGCTGTTTGGAAGTACTCAAATATCCCCACTAGCAAAAGACGTGATTCTTATCATCTCGTAAAGAAATCATTGAGGGTATTTTGGTCTTTTAATATTTAGATTATATTACCCCAAATGCCTGTGGAACTTAGTTGTAAATTAGAGATTTTAAAGGATTTTTGGGTCATATTTTCTCTAGCTTAACTTGCTATCTGAGTGCAATTTTCCCATTTTTATAATATTCTCTCTCTTACCCATCAAATTATAAGTTACCCAAATCTTTAAAATCTATAAATAATTAGAAATCTACCTCTTTTTAGCTTTTGATTATTTCTAAGAACTTAAAAAGATCAAAAAATAATCTTATAATATATTTCTTTTAAAAATATGTGCCTTTTCATTGGAAAAAAAAAAAGCTTAAACAAACTAGGTGGACTTAAAAAGAGCTTTATAAAAATGGAAAATACGAAAATTTAAATTTTGTAAACAATAAATTTCTAAATAAACTGCTAATATCACATGAATCTAAATATCTAAATAAAAGTCAATTCAATTTAATGACGCAATTGATAGGGAAACATCAACTGATTACTAACTGTCAAATAATTGAGATGGGGTCAAAGAAAATTTAGGGAGTTTGGTCCGGGTTAATTTTGTAATTGAATATTTATAGTTCAATTTTTGGTCCTTCAAAAGAAATACAATTTTTAAGGTTTTTATTAATAAATATTTCTTTTTCTTGATCATTCTCCCTAATTTTCCCTAAAATAAGAATAAGAAAAATAATTTACTATTAAACTGTAGTTTATAAGCATAATATATTTAAAATATTTGTTATCTATCAAAATTTTTCAAGCATACCAAATACAAAATAGTAACATAGTGTATTTGAAAAATTCAGAAACCAGAATCGATTAAAAAATGAGCAAGAAGAAAAAAAAAAAAAGAAAGAAATTACAACATTTGCATTAACATAACTCTTATAAAAAAAAAAAAGGAGAAAAACTTATAAAAAGCATAACTAAAATTCAATGTTCAAGAACCCGGACCGGACCGGCCGGTCCGGCCCGGAAACTAGCGAACCAGCCGGTGGACCGGTCCGGGTTCCAATTGTTTTTAAAATTTTTTTTATATTTTTCCTTTAGAATTTCATACTATAAGCCTAAAATATTCAGTTTTTCATCGGTTTGGCCCCGATCTGACCCACTAACCCTTAACCCAGTACCTCGACCGGTTCGAGTTTTAATACCTCACTAAAATTAGACCAATTAAGTAATACTGATAGTAAAATAAGACCAAGTAATTTAAAATATACGTTAAAGATTAAATATTTATTTTGAATCAAATCAAATTTTAGAAACATAAGATAATGGATCACAAAATTCCATATTTTGAAGTTAAGATAATAATTAAATTAGAAGAAAAATGAATATATATTTTTTGGTTATAATATTGTTAATCATTACGCAATAGAAGTAAAGCTCAATAGATATTTCAGAGACTTGGAAAAGGAACATGGGAAGAAGGAGGAGTAGTTGTTTTTGCTCCACGCTTGTCTGGATTGAAAGTGGGGTGGTGATCGGCAGTGGAGGTAGAGGTGTGGGCTATAACAAGAGTTAGAGAAAGTATGTTTATTTAGATGGGGAAAATAGGGGAGAGAAAACTTATAACGCCCCAAATTTTATTCATCAATATGCCATGTAATAACTTGAAGTATTTAATGAAATGGAATGGTGAATATTAATGATCATAGGAATTAAATATTAAAAATTTGAAATGTGAATAGTACTGCAAGTGAAATTTTTTGCAAGACACTGAGTTTGTTATGTGATTTTGGATGATCAAATGATGACAAAAAATTATGAAATTTTACAGGATAAAATTAGACATCCTAAGAGGAGCTGTATGTAAAGAGTCATGAATTTTTGAAGCCTAGGAAAACTGTCTATTTCTGGAATAGCGTCCAAAAACTTAAATTCTGGAAATTTTCAGCTTCCAGTTGGCTAAAGGCTATATTTTCCTTGAAATTAAACTTAATAAGGGTTTCATAGCCTTTAGAATCACTTTAATTCAATGTCTATAAATAAAGTTGTGATTTTTCAAAGTTTCGATAGAAAATCTGCCAGAGTTGTCAATAATCTGAAAATGGAAAAAATGTGATGGCAAATATTGTAATTGTTAGATAAATTAACATTAGCCTATTTTGCTTTTCCTATAGGCTTGGGACGTCACTTAACTAGAGAAGGGAAATTTGGTTCATTTACAATGGAGGTTAATGACACCAATTTCATATAGATAAGCCCAAGAAAAAGGTGTCATCAAAAAGTCAAAATTTTGGGATTTTGTAATTAAGTTAATTAAGGGGAAAATGAGATATTTTAAAAACTCATTCCCTTCATCTTTCATGCTCATTTCCATCAGCCAAGAGGAACAAGAGAGATAGAGAGAGTGAGCTCAAGGTTAGAGAGAAGGAGGAGGAAAAATCACAAGGTAGGTCTTGATTTCCTTTGTGATTTAACTTCTAGTTTGTGTAATCTCTTTCCTAAGCTTCTCTTCTCTATGGATTCATGTGTTTAGCAAGCAAACTTTCAAGGTTTGAGGAGGGAAAGATTTTGGCTAGAGAGAGAGAGAGAAGGAGAAATCCAAATGTCACTTCAAAACCCTCAAATCTTGGTTGTTGTTGTTGTTGTTGAAGTTATTGGTGGATTTGTGGTTGGTTTGCTTCGATTTGTAGGTTTGGGAAGTGATAACCCTAAGGGGTTATATTACCCAAATTTTCTCAAATCTTGGGTATTAAGTGTTTAAATGGTTAATCAAGTGATTAGGAATGAGAAGGAGTAAGCTTTTGAAGTTAAAAATCAAAAATCACATTTTCCCCTTTTTCACGTGTAAGTTTCGGCCAAGACAGAATTAGGGGGAAGGAGTTGGATTTTTAATAATTTGATTATTCCATTATGTTCAGGGGGAAAAATTAAGTGGGGTTTATGTTGAACATTTTTTCAGAAAAACCCTAGAAAGTGAAATGAATAAAACCCTAAACCGGGGCTGTCAAGGGCAAAATTATCATTTGGCAGTGATTTTTTGAAAACCGAGGTCAAAAATGGATTCCTTGGGCCAAAATAGGTTAGAATAGCCTAGGATCAAAATTTCCGGAAACGTACGGTCGGATCGGGTACGATGGGGTCGGGACCGGGTCTTAGGGGCATTTTGGTAATTTTCAACTTTGAACTAATATAACCAATAAAAACACTTTGGAAGTGTCTAAAATAGTCCATGAATGGGTTTTAACCTAATTTTTGTACATTTGAAATTTTAGGACCGGATTATTTGTCTGAGCCGTTGCACGAAGTTCGAGGAACATCACACAAGTTAAAAATGTGTTAAATTAGTAACTTTATCTCTCATACACTATGTGAATATTGACATGTTGTATGTTGCTTTATTTTGTGATATGAACACGTGCTGAGGGCACATTACCTAACTGTGGTCGAAGACTCAACTAAGGTATATGGACAAGTAGGTCCAAACATTCATTTGGTCCTGAGCATTGTGTACACACTTTATTGTATGAATTTTTCATTTTAAATTATATGATGCATTGCATATTTAATTTTTTCATTTTATATGATTGATTGTATGTTACTACTGAGATTCTTTTGAATCTCAACCTTTTTTAAATAAATACCTATTCTAGCAAAAGGTAGTGGCTCTAAGGGCAAGACAACGAATACGACCAGTTGAGGGGTGTGGATCATGAGATAGGAGTTTTTAGTTATATTTGTCAAATTTTAATATTTTGGACAATTTATATAATATTACTAAACCTCGAGGGGAACACCGGTAATGTAATCAAGTACTTTATCTTAATATATCAGTATATTTATGATATTTCTGTGTTGCTGACCAAACTGCGCAAAGGCTGCTACTTTGATTAAGGTTAATGGTAGGTGGTATGTAAGACAGGGTCTTACAAAACTAGAAAGGAAAACTTCACATAATGGTAAAAAAAATTAACTATTTTTTAGGAATTTTTCTTGTTAGAACTGGTTGACACCTAAGAGGGGGTGGATTGGGTGTAAGATAAATCTTAAGAATTTTGAAAATCTTTTCGTATTTTAGTTAAAGTAGTAAATATCAAAGTAATGAATTATAAATCAACAGTTAGATATTTAAATAATATATGCTGGACATATAAAAACTTAGGGAAGACAATATACAAACTATGATTTATTCTGATTCGGTCCAATTCACGATGACCTACGTACAGTCCCCAGGTTCCTTCTAAGATTTTCAATCCACTATCTTCTTATTTAATCCAAGTACAAGAGAAACCTCTACAATCCCATAAGTTTAGTCGGGTACTTGCAAAGCTTTTTACAAATCTCTCATCGAGTTACTCTCCCTTACGCACCATAAGGATACAACCGAGTTACTCCCCTTACACATCGTAAGGATACAACCTTGATGATGAAAGATTATAATCGATCTTCTCTCTCAGAAGTGAATACGATGAATACTGAAGTACAATACAAATAATCTCTCTCTCTCTCTCTGAGGTAAACGATATCGAAGGTAGATAAACAGAGAATATTCGGGTAGGAGTGGATGCTTCATGATCTTAGCATGTTTTTCATTGTTGCTCTCTGCTTGAATCTCCTGTATTTATAGTTGAATAGGATATGACTGTTGTGAGTATTACCTATCCATTAAGTCCCGTTGCTTCATTTGATGACTCTTCATATTTAAAAAAACTAGTCGTTACGTTCGGTGGACACTCCGCTCTTGTAAAGTAGCTTTTCTTCTCTTTGCATGATCTTCTCATTGTTTTCCTTAAGAAATACTTTCAATACTAATACAATGAAGTGTTAGAGTGATTAGGAGTAAGAAGAATGAATTACACAATCATTCCATTGATTTTCAGAAGTTACAAAGCATTGTCTGAGGCATCACTCGAGTCATTCCTTCCAGATCTTGATAGAGAGTATCACTGCTACATCACTCGAATGGTTACTCGAGTAATCTCAAGTCATCACTCGAGTGATCACTCGAGTGATTTGCTAATTCTGAATTCAAATATAGCAAATGACCTATCATCGAAAAGCCCTCATCATCTACATTCCAATACAACAAGAATCAGCTCCAAACTTATTGTATTCTGAAAGTTATGATCTAAATAATGACTACTACATTAGACAGTGTTTGAATTCACGAGCGTCGAATTTCAGAAGGCGTACCTCTTCGAATATAACTCCAAATATAACCCATGACCTATCTATAAAAATCTCTTTAAGTCTAATTTCATATGCCACCAATTTCATTTCAATCGGAAGTGATTTTAAGAGTTATGCCCAAAATACCAAACACATAGTGGAATACAATGGTGATTTGTGTGTCATCTTCTAAAACTTATATCTCTCATATATGAACTCCTTTGAGCTTTCTCTTAGTGTCTATGTGACGTATTGAAAGTCTAGTTTCATATGCATAAGTTTTAGCTCAATCAAACGTATGGTTTGAGAGATATGGCCAAAATATTGAATCTCTGTCATGTTGAAAGAAAACAGAGTACAACAGAGCACTCATCACTCGAGTGGTCACTAGAGTGATTAAGGGAATCACTTGAGTGATCACTCAAGTGATGCCTTCCAAAACTTGGCAGAGAGCCATTACTCAAGTGATTACCTTGTGGAAGTTCCATAACTTCTATATAAGTTATCTTAGCTTCAAATTGACCCATTCCAACCTCTATTTGATCACAGAAACCTCTAGTAAAAGCTTGAATTTTGATATTCTCATTAGATCTTGCAAGTTCTTCTTTTTTCAATATCTTTCTTCTTGTTTTTTCTCTTAATGATCATTCTTCATAACCTAACTAGATATCTTCTTTCTTTGCTTGACTAATCTACAAGATATTTCACATTAAAGATAGTAATTAGTCAATGTAGCAGATAAATACATTGTACAAACTTTGTGCTCTTAATATTTGAAATCTACATTTGACATCATCAAAACTAATTATATCTAAAATTTGCCTCTAATATTCTTTCCTCCCTAAATTGTTTTCCAGCAAACAAACACTGATTAACTACGATCACAAACTCCTTCTAAAGATACAAAGCAAACCAAATTCAATAAACAACCCCAAAATCCTGCCACCAGCAATAGGAGGAAAACCAAATCAAATGAGACATGAGCATGCAACAAAGAATGAATAATCACAACAAACAAACCTTGCAAGCATCAACAATCACAATCACAATGCAATCAACAACAATCACATCACAATGTAAAAAAAAAAAAAAGAAATACAAAGCCTTTGTTTGGTTGGGTTTTTTATTTCGATAAAGGGGCAATTTTGCCCTGAAAGTTTTTCGAGAAGCAATTTACCCCTGAAGTATAAAAAAGGGAGTAACTTTGCCCTTGCTGTTATCCCGATTACTTTTAATCATTAGTTGATCAAATATACTAAACTAGTAGTCCACATGTCATCTCCATTATTTTTGTTAAGGTGTAAATTTGCCCCGAAAGTCCATGTGTCATCTACTTCCAATGACAACTACCACCACGTCATCACTGACGACCATACTACCACATTACTTCAAAAACATATTTTTTTAAAACAACTATCCAAACAAATTTTTTTGTTTTTTATTTTTAAAACTTGTTTCCAAAATCTGTTTTATAAAACTGTTTCTAAGAACAAAAAACAGAAAATAGAATCAAACAAGCCCAGAGTTTCCACCTATTGGTTATTAGCTGGAAGGTGGTCTCCCTCATTTGAGAATATGCAAGATGGGTTGTAAGTCGAGAAAAAAAAATTCGGGCCGAGCCCGTCGGGCCGGCCCATTTAGGCCCGAGCCCTTCAAGGGCCGGGCTTATGATTTAGAGGTTAAAAAGAGAAGCGGGCCTAAAAGGGCCGGCCCTTTTAGGCCCGTTTAATATTTTTTAAAATAAATTAATATATATAATATTATTATATCAAATTATCAATATGAGAGACACATAAGTACCTAATAGAGTATTAATAACAGGCAAATACTTATTAATTGGTTTGATTTATTTTTTTTCTACAATGATTTATTAATTTAAACTTTAAAAAATAGGCTAATTTGGACATTAGATGATTATTTTAACTAAAAATTTATGAGTTTTAAAAATAATGTATCTCAATTTAAAGCAAAATAATAAATAAATTGTAAAACTTGAAAAAGAAATTTTTTTTTGAATTAAAATGAGTTTAAGTCCGTTTAGGCCCGAGCCCGTGAAGGGCCGAGAGCCTAAAAAAATATTGTACTTTTTAGCAAATGGGCCTAAACGGGCCGTTTAGGCCCGAGCCCGTGAAGGGCCGGCCCTGTAAGACCGGGTCAGCCCGTTTTCCCGGCTCTAGTTGTAAGAGGCATATATTATACATATATATAGGGAATCAGTTATAGTGCCTATCGATTTGGATCATCTAGATGGAATTTGGATAGTCCAAATTTTATATTTTTAATTGATGATTTTTAAGTATTTTTTTTTAAAAATATTAGTTAATAGACTATCTTTATTTTAAATTCTCTACCCATTAAAATAATTTTTTAAAAATACAAAAGTAAAAAAATTAAATTTGGACCGTCTATTTTGATACGTGCCATAATTGGTTCCATATACGTAGTATAATATATAATGAATTTGAAAATATTATAATATCCTTGATTTGGCTCAAACAGTGATTTTAGAGCCAGTCAGACCGTTGACCGGAGCTCTGAGCGGTTCATTTCTTAATTGAAAACCGTTTTGAAGGTTGGGCTGTGTTGAGCCAGAAATCGCTATCAAGTCGGGAATTGGAGTGATTTTTTAAAAATCGGACAATTCACACCAGTGACACTAAAAGCGAAAGAAGAAGAAGAGGAAGAACCAACAAAAAAAAAAAAAAAAAACCTAGTACCCAGTATCTACCTTTATGAAATAACCGAAAGAATGAAAAGAAGTTGGCGACAAATCAAAATATGAAACTTGAATCACTTATTAGCCATGATTCTCGAATATGCTATACTTATCCAGCCAAGAAAATGTCGAAGAAAGAAATTTAGAAGACATGGGAGGGATGAAAGGAAAACGAAGGCAAACCGGTCTTACAGTCACTTGCTGAAGGAAAAAGTATGACGCAACAATATTCTCTTTCCTTTGCCATTGGTACAGTCACTTTAATCTATTCTCACTTTTCAAGGTAAAAAAGTGCGATTCCTGATTGAGAGGAGAAAGGAAATAGGTTTAGGGTATTGATGTAAATTTACAACCCTAATTACTCATCTTATCCTAATTAAGGATTTATTGAAAGTATAGGCTTTAATGTGAATTTTGGTATTTCAACTGAATTTAATTGAAATTTTCCCTATTTAAAACATGGGCATTTTACATTTATTTTTTAAAGTGTGAAATTGACTTAAAACAAATTCGCATTTGCTAATTAAATAATTAATGAAAGGAGAGATATTATACATAATTTAATTCCAGTGCATTCCCAAATATTTTAAATAATGAATTATACATATTTATACATAATCACGTCCATCACAGTCATGATTTCTCTCCTTTAATCCATCTCAATCGACTCTATATTAAATCTCTAATAATTGAGTTTTTGTTGATTTCAACATGTGTTTTTCTATAGATGTGTATGCTGATTTGATCAAGCTTGATTGATCTATGAGATCGCCTAGCTTGTTGATCTCGTTTGAAGTTGCTGGTACCACGACGAACTATGGGAGGAGTAGTGATTTTTATTTTGGGCTGATTGATAAAGGTGTTTTAGGGATTTTATGTTCTTAATTTTGATTATTTTATTTTATTTTTAGGTTAAACCCACTCAAAATCCTTATACTTTAATTTTAATAAATTTTATTGTTGATTCATGTACTTTTAACAAAATTTGGTTTTAGTTTCTACACATAAGCTAGCTGTATTAGTCATAACCAGCAATCCAAGTCATTAACGTCCTATCAACAAAGTTATTAACACCGTTAAGCTCATATTTAAATCTTTATGAAAGTATAAAAAGCAGCTTTTTGAACGGTATAAAGTATAATAACAAAAGATAATGAAAAATTATAGAAATCAAAATCAAAACTAGTAAAAAATATCAATGTTCATTAATCCGGACCGGACCGGCCGGTCCGGCCCGGAAACCCGCGAACCGGCCGGTAGACCGGTCCGGTCCGGGTTACTAATTAAAATTTTTTTTTTCTTTAGAATTTTATACTATAAGCCTAAAATCTTCAATTTCTCACCGGTTTGGTCCCGGTTTAGCTCCGGTTTGCCCCTGGTCTGACCCACTGACTCTTAACCCAGTACCCCGACCAGTTCAATACCCGGTCCGGGTTTTAATACCTTGAAAAATATAGAGAATTAGAGTTAGTTTAATTTTTTATATTTTAATTAATCAATTTCAAACTTTTTTCTTCCTTTTTATTACATTCCCTTCCTTCCCTTTCCTTTAAAATACATTGAATAGGGTAGTCTCTTCTGTTACTACTTTAACTAGGTTAGAATCCGTGGAATGCACAGGTGCAAAGGAAAAAAAGTATAATATTTAAAAAGAGACCAAAATGTCATAGTAAAAAAATAGAAGAAAAGGACAAGATCTTATATTATATTTTCAAAGGAGACCAATAAACGTATCACGATATCTCCTATTTATTATATCTTCTTCTAGAAATGATCATGTTTTATATTATATATATATATATATATATATATATATATATATATATATATATATATATATATATATATATATATATATATATATATATATATATTAATTTTTAGATGGATATATTAAAATAGTTATACCGTGGATAAAAAACTTATCTAGAAACTTTATATTTCTTAATTGATTTATGATATTTCAATTCAAGAGAAATAGTTGATTATGGTTAGGAAGTTATAATATATTAATTTTGCAAAATTCTAAATTTCACTAATAAGTGGGAAGTTAAAAAAATTTATTCTAGTAAGGAGGTCTTCGATTTATTTTTGCTCAATTTATGAGAAATTTTTAATATCCTTTTTCTAATGGGCATGAAGTCGTGTTTTTTTTTTTTTTTTGCTATTTCTGAATTTTATTTAAACAAATGATGGGAAGCTATGATTTATGATAAAATTTTCTATTGTTATCTTTTGATTTTAGATAAATTTAAACTTTAATATTTAAAGTTATGATTAAAATATTCAGATTTCTGGATTGACATCATTGGCCGATGAAATTCTAGATTCGAATCTTTATTGATTTCATTAAACTATTCTTTCTTTAATTTTTATTTTTAATTCAATTTCATCATTATTGATAAAAATTTTAAAATTTATTGATTATATCTACAAATAAAATAAATTCACTCAAAGTAGCTGAGAATACTTTAGTCAAATAAGATGAAAAAAAAAATCTACCACATTCTTATTAAATACATATTTGAAAAATTTTGCAGCTTTCCTACGTATTGAGTCAAAAAAAGAATTAAAAATATTTATAATAAATAATTAACATAATATCTCATAGTTATCAAAATTCTTCCTTCAAATAGCATGGAGTAGTAAGATATTAATTTAACTATTATAAATTTAAGAAGATAATTGATGAGTGGAACATATTGTAAAAAATACAAAGATTTAATATTTATAATTCGGATAACTCCAAAAAAAAAAAAATAGAGATATGGGTATATTCCCAATTGATTTAAAAATAATTTACAAAAACAATCAAGTTGTTATGATACTCCTAAAAATTATTAACTAACCGGATAAAAGAGGGGATTCCAAATTAAAAAAATATATACATTTTGTAATTATAAAATCTTAAATAAAGTCTTTTATGAAATATAAAGACTTTATACTTCTAAATTGTATAACTCCTAGAAAGTATTTTTAGGAACCTCAATATATTTGGCTTTGTCGATGAAGGCGACACAGTAGTGGTTCGTAAGCGCCTTGCATCTTGACTGACATTGAAATTAGAAATCACCAAATGTTTGCGGTGGCTTTACACCTTATATCACACGATAAACCAAATAAATATTTTGTGTGTGTGTGTGTGTGTGAAAGAAGCTAATGTGGTAAAAACACAACTGGCATATTAATAATGTAAACAAAAATATTTCTAAAACAGACTTTTACATCACGAATGATGTCACGCCCTTATCTCAATTTCAACCTTTTTTGAAGTATTTGCGGAAAATGATATGCGGTTCGGTAAGCAATACAGGAATAGCATAACTATACTGATAATATGTGCATGATTATATAAATTCCCCATAGGGGTTTGTACATGATACTTATGATTAAGGAAGCCGCACAAGGCTATTAAGGTGTCTAAAATCATCCCAGTGAAACAGAGACTTCTTCCCATCTTTGTTCCACTACTGTAATCCCCTTATACGATACTCTGCATTGTTGTTTGCATATCTTCTGTCGTCTCCTGTCTAAATTGTAGGTAGGAGAGGGTGAGATTCGAGAGAATCTCAGTAGGAAACAAATACTATAATGCATGCATGATTGATGCTATGTGTATGACATGTTAGCTTTATCTAGATGTATGCCCCATAATGACATTTATGCATGTTCAATGTTTCATACAAGAAGCCTATGGCCACAGCGAAAACAGAAACAGAGCTTCATTTATTCAAATATGTTATACACAATCAAGTAAAGCAATCACATACATCATTACACAAGCAAAGATATCAAATACATGCAAGTAAGGTAAGTCCCCTACCTCCAATCTTTCTCCTCGATTTGTGTGCCAACAGCTCGTGGCTCCATATTCGATCCTACAATGTCAAATGTACTATTCAGAAACTTCCATAGTGTTTCTGGGGGTTATGAGTCTCTTGAAAAAATACTAAAATACCCCCGGGGACCCGGCCTGGCCCCGCTGTACTCGGTCCGACCGTACTTTTCCCGATATTTTGACATGGACTATTCTTACATATTTTCACCCAAGGAATCTATTTCCGGATTCAGAATTTTCAAATTCAATGTCAAATTATGAAATTACCCTTGGCAGCCCTACTTTTAGGGTTTTAGGGGCATTTTCATAATTATGCTTTCTCGGCCTTTTCCGAAAAAGTGCCCAACTGTAACCCCGCCTAATTTTTACTCCTGAACTCAATGGAACCATCAAATCATTGAAAATCCAACTCTAAGACCCATTTACAGCCCTGGCCGAATTATATGGGTTTTCCGGGAAAAATCGGGGTTTTTCAGTTTCGGCTCCGTAAACACGTTCCTTTCTACTCCTAACCACTTTATTGACTATTCCATTAGGTTACAACTACCATTTAGTACCAATTTTGGCAGCATAATGTAACCCCCTTCATGATTAAGGCCGAGATTTAGTTCGTAAACATGTAATTGTTGTAGAATTAGAGACCTTAGATGATTTTGGGACTTAAACAAAATCAAACTTCCCAAAATCTTGGCTTACAAAAAATTTTACAAAATATGTTCATGACGGTCTCATATTCACATTCCAATACTAAATGGCCTGTACAAGTTGATTTCATTCACAATTATCAGAGCATAAAGCAAATTCCCGACACACTCGGGTTCCATTCATTAATAAGGGTTTTACAAAGGCACAAAGCCCACAATTCATTACCCTTAACTTGGGGATTACACAAAACCATACTACCAATCCCAATATACACAATTGTTTCCCAAAAATATCTAAAAGATATACATGATAACCAATAACTCAAAAATATACACCTAACTGGAGTTCTAACTACTCTTCGTCGCCCGCTTGCCTTTTGATCCTTCTGCCCTGTCTAAAACATGGTTTTTGGGAGAGTGAGATTCTAAGGAATCCCCGTATTAACAAATCAATCATATAATGTACAATAATAATGCATGTAAGAAAATCATTAACCACAACAAGCAACTACAACGACAATTACAACGGCAATGGTTAGTATGACACATGTCATCCCTTACGATTGCTCACGTTGAATTGCTCACGTTGCATTGCATCACAGCAATCCACACAATACATTTCACCACAGTTGGGATTCATATAATACATTTCATACACAAGCCATACAGGCAAGATACACACAGCCCACGGCTGGATTCACAAACGCTGCCCCACGGGTCGGATTCACAATATCCATGTCGATTACGACAGCAGTTCAACGGCCGACCTAGAGATGACCACCGTCAATCCCTACACGGCTCACGCCGTAATGGACCATTGCACACATTTCACAAATTCAACGATAAGTTATGCATGCCAAAACATCATACATGATATGAGAGAAGAGTCACTACCTTGATCCTTCCGTGCGTGTCCTAGCGCCGGTAAATATCGTATCCTAGAATCATGATTAGGGACGAAGAGTTATATTCTATTCCAAGACTTATTTAACTTGAAACACTTAATTTTGGTTATCATAATTGACCCTTAAGATGCCACAAATGCCTCTAATAAAAGCCCTAAAAGGTTGGGAAACAATAGGTTAGAGATCTCCTTTCGAAAACTCGAAGTCTTGGAACACGGGGGTGGGCCACGACCCAAATATGGTCAGAAGGTCGTGGGCTGCGGCCAGCCACTCTTGGGCCGCGGCCCGAATCAAGCCAGAAAGGTTTGGGCCGCGGCCAAGAAATTTCCTGACTCTTGGCTGAACTTCAAAAAACCATAACTAATTGTAGAAAAATCGAAACGGAGTGATTCCAAAGCCAAATGAAAGGTATATGAGTCCTATTTCAAGGAAAAATATAGCCCATCACTGGAAATCACTACACCAATACAGAATCACCAAAAACTAAACACTACTCCAAAACAGAGTTATGTTTCAATCCCAAACTTTAGACAACCATATCTCACAGAATTCTAAACGAAATAAAATAAAATATATGTCCATTTTAAAGCTTGGGATGTGAAATTTAAGACTGAAAATTTTCATAATTTTCCAATACCATTTGGTCATTCAAAACGCTCATACAAACTTACTGCGCAAAACAGAGCTCAAACTAGACAACTTTCCAACTTTTCCCCAAGTGATTTTAATGAACCCAAAATCAATAACCAAGCTCATTCCCACACAAAATCACTCAAGGAACACAATGGTGACTTCAAAATGACCCAAAATCACAACCCAATTACATGCCCTGTTTTTGCCCAATGCACAAACCAATATAGAGTTCCCAAACTTCACCTTCAAGCTTCAATTCAATACCATTCATTCAAAACACTTAACAAGGCACTAATTCCATGTCAACAACAATTCAAACACCACAATACCCTAATTTTCGAAATTTCAAGCCAAATTTCTAGAATTTCCAAGCTAAATCATTTGGCACAAAACTTATATAGAAAGGTTTCTTAAACTCATCTTAACAACTTTCTCAAAGGGAGTTCTTGATTCACCACCTCCCAAAATTTCGTGTGGCCACAAACCACAACCAATGGACAAACTACAACCATAGAAATGTTGCTCTTAACTCAAGGATCAACTTTAATGAAGGGAGTTTGAGCAATAGAGGCCATTTACCTACTCAAAGATCAAGCTTTCTTCCTTCCCTTGCCTTCAACAATGGCACCCATGAGAGAGAAGAGAGATGAGAGTGAGAGATGGAGAGATGGAGTAAGGAAGAAGAAGCAGTCATCACTTCCCTCCTACCCACACTTCAGCCGAAAGAGAGGAGAGGAAGGAGAGAGAATTGATTATTTTAATCAATTTTGACTTACACACATGCACTCTCCCCCACACCCTCTATTGCCACATGTCAAATTGCTATTGGCTCTCACCAAATAAGTCACCAATTAACTTATCTAATCTCTCCATTAGCCATTTTAATCACACATCTCATTTTCTCTTAGTTAGTAATTAATTTCTCCATTAATTACCACTTATGGCCAATATTTCCATTATTCCAATTTTTCAGTAATTATGACATATTAATCAAAATAGCCATAAAACACATAATAATTCAATTTAAATTCATAATTATCCATAATAATCATGATTAACCCATAATCGAAAATTGGGATATTACTTAGCTCAAGTGGTAGTGGGGATGCATTGAGGCGCTACTTACCCCCAGGTAGCGGCTTCGATCCCCACGGAGGCGAAAAATCCCGCCAAGGGGGCGGGGGACTCTTGTGAGTCTTGGGCCCGTAAGCCCAATGGACTGCACTGGTGGGTGAGTCCAGCATCCTTGCCACGCCCTGGGTGGGACGCCCAGTGGCAGGTAGGCCGGTTGGCTGAAGGGGGGATGTGACACATAACCCCTAGGTCATATCAATTCCCAAATTTAAAACCAAAGACAATTCGGTGAAATTTCACCGATTAAATTGTTCACAACAGCCAGAATAGTCAATATACGAAGGTTTGGAAGTCACCTCAAGCTCCCACTTGATTTTCCTTGACTAGGCTGAACCCTAGCTCACTCCAAAAAGCAAATTTGAGCTTCCAACCCTTGAATCACATAGAAGAATAGCTTATGAGCGGAGTTATACACATTAGGAACCGATTTACCGAAGAAATCACTTACCCTTACAAGCTTTTTCCTCTCCTTCTCTCTCTAAAAATCTCAACTCTTCTCTCTCTCTAAAACTGAAAATGGCGTCAGTTATGGCTGCCGGAAGGAGATGATCACTTTTTATTTTAATATCTAATATCTTATTTCATTTATTTGATAATTTCCCAATTTTCGGATTTTTACAAAATTCTGGCAGATTTCTTTCCAAACTTTGAAAAATCATAACTAATTCTAGAAAAATCGAATTGGAGTGATTCCAAAGCCTATAGAACCCTTATTGAGTCTAGTTTCAAGAAAAAATATAGACTTTTGCTGAATGGAACCACAAAATTCGCAGAATTTCAATCTTTGCATGTTATTTAAGAAAATTTCCAGTTTTTCTGGGCTAACTTTAAAAAATCATATGTTTTTCTATATAACTCTAATTAAGTCATATGACCTATCAAATTAAATCTTAGGATGTTTACTTTCATCCTGTAAAATTTCATAATTTTTTCTCATCATTTGATCATTCAAAATCACATGACAAGATCATTACCTCATAGGTGATTTCACCAAAAACATAATTACTTTCTTCAAAATTAACCATTTTATTTTCTTTAATGCCCCAAAGATATAAGAAACATTAGAGAATATATTTGGGACACCTGCAAAACTGGGGCTTAGCAGTCCGCTTAATTTAGGCTTATTCTCAAGTCTCTAATTCCAAAATTCAGGATATTACAAATGATCATTTTCATTGAAGCACCATCACGAGTAACCTTATGTTTAGACATCAAAAAGTTATGTTAGTTGAATGAATGCAACAAAAGCAAAATTTCTATATGGAACTTTGAGTTGGTTACCAACTCCACAGAGGATATGGGGAGGCTCGTGACATTGAGGTAGAGTACATGGGAGGTGAAGAGTGGGGTGAGAGGAATATGTTCAACAATTATTTTATGAAATTTAAAAATAATTTTAATTTCTAAAAAGTATTAGTAGTGGGATCAAGAGAGGTGCAACTTGATAAGATTTCAAAATATTTTGAAACAGCCTTTTCATTATCTCTCTATTTTTAATATATTTATTTTAAAAATATCTTATTTTATGTTATCATAGTCCAAATTAAGGCCTATATTTTCAACAAATTCCTAATCAGGCCAAGCTGCCTAGTTTGAAATTTTGGTTACATTTGTATAATTTCTAATTTATAAACATTTTTATCCATTAAATATATTTAATTAAGTATTTTATTATTTCCAAATTTTTCCAAAGAATAAACTGTTTTTATTTTTTTGTCTTAAAATTATGTATATATAAAATTCTTGTCATTTTTAGTCATTTTCCACCTAAACTTGCTTTTTAAATAATTATCCAAACAAGTTTCAATTTTAAATAAAGCTACTTCTATCACCGTCAATTCAAACAAAAATCACATTACAGTATTTAACTTTTAACCTAACTTGAGTTTCCAAAAGTTGGATTGAAAAAAATCACTTTTACTACCGCTAATTCAAACACACCCTAATTCTTCATAATATACATTCAATGTTAATAATCAATAACAAATTTAAGATTCATGGAAAAAAAATAGTCCTTTTGATTCTAAATATGAAACTTAGTTTATAAGTGAATTTTAATCTTAAGTATAAGATGTTTTTTTTTTTTTTCATTTTATCTCTTTAAGCCACCATGTAGAACACATGTTTGCGTGGGAATTCAAACTCAAGAGCACATGCTGAAGCCTAGCTTTGCTAATTGAGTTGGGATGAATCTGCAATTTTTAATGGTAAAATTAAATGTACATAATATTTGAATCCAAAAAAATAAATATAGTATTTATATTATAATTCAATTTATTTTAGGGCCTGTTTGGTTGGAGGGGAGGGGAGGGGAGGGGATGAAAAATGAGCCCCTCCCCTTGTTTGGTATGAAAAGTAAGAGGGGAGGGGCCCCAAAAAAGGGGCTCCAAATCCCTCCCACTCCCTCAAATTGGCTCCCTCCAAATTGGGGGGTTTTGGAGGGAGCCAAAAATTTGAGACTATTTTACCCCCATAATCTTTTCATATTTCTAATTATATCCTATGAGTCTTCAATAAAAATATAACTTCTTTTATCATCTCCAGTGTTTCACGCTTGTGTGTGTTTTTTTCCAACCTTGTAGTTCAACCAAATCATTAGTATGAATATCTCCAGTGGAATGAATGGCGATTAAAATATAATTTTGGTGATGATATTTTCGCAGGTGAATTCGACTGTAAAATGTTATCCATAAATCTTTTTTTTTTTTTTTTACCAGAGTTATTCATAAATCCATAATACAAGTGTGAGCGCATGACATCTATCTTTTTTTTTTTTTTGCAACTCCTCTGCATTATTTTTCAATAGAAGGAATTTTTCATTTAATTTAATATGATAATTACTGGAATATTCATATAATAAGAAATTAAGTTGAGGGAAATTGAAAAATATTTCTATTTTATATCTTCATCTTTTTTTTATAAATTATATAATTCATATTGAGGTGTAAACTAATTTAAATAATTTATATAAGGAAAAACATATAAACTACTGTTTAAGGATAAAATGATAAATTAAATATTATCTTCCCTCCCCTCCCTTCTTAAACCAAACAAAGGATCATTAAAAAACCTTTCCCTTCCTCCCCCTTCAACCAAACCAAACAAGGTGATTCTCCCTCCTCCCATCCCATCCCCTCCCTTTAAACCAAACAGGCCCTTAGAGTTAGTTGGGCAAACAAAGTATATTTTAGGATTAAGATTTATCCAACACTTAGAAATAATTTTTTAAGCATATCTAATGTCATAAAATATTTTGTGGTACATCTAATACCTTATACTATTATTTTTTGGGCATCCATCAAATAAAATCCCTTGTTTTTTTTCAATGTGCAGGCCCAATTGTAACCCCATAAGCTCTCAACCTAGTAGCACACCGCCTAAGTTCTTGGTTTCACTTTCTGTCCTTCGTCAACAATGGAGGATAAGTGCAAAAGATGGAGAAAGTGAGCAACACTTGAACAACGAATCAAAGGGTATCTGAAGAGGGAAAGGCAAGATCTGAAACGAGATGATCGGCATCTCTCGTGAAGAGACTGGGAAAAAGTATCCCGGCCAATGTCTTGATAACAAAGAAGGGTATTTGGTTCTCAAGCAGAGTCAGGTCTGTTAGAACAGAGAAGAAAAGCTCTGGGTTCTGAACTATAGGATAAGAAGAATGATGGTGGGACGCATCGTAATTTGGAAATGAATTCAAGAGCTCTAGTGGTGACAATCAAGGAAGGAGCTCTAACAAGAAACAACCATCCAAAAGCATAATCTTTGCAAGTTCATGGGGATCATACCTGATATTACCACTATAGCTTGCTCGGATGGCGTCGTTTAAGCGTAGAATGACGGAGTCATATTTGTCTAAGGCAGAAACAGGATTTTGGGTTCGGTTAAGAAGGGACAGCATGTAACGCCATTTGTGTTCTTCCATGGCAAGAAGGTGACTTTTGGATCCTCTGTGAATGGGTCCAATGGTGACGAGTTTAGGGGAGTGAGCTTCGTCATTGGGTTTTTGAAGATTAGAGGGGACGCTGGGAATGCTGCTTATGAATGATTGAACTTCCCTGTGATCAAGAGAGAACCCAGTGTGACCTTAATAGAATGCATCCATGCACACTTATTTGGGGTTTAGTCCATTGCCTTAAACAGAGGAAGCTCACTCACGTACAGAGCGACTAGTTAAACAGAGGAACTTCCAAGGAATGTGAGATTGTGAAAGAGAGCAATTAAGGGGTGGTCAAAAAAGAGATTTTGATGATGGAGATATGGTTCCTTCAAATGAATGCTCCAAAAAGTCCAAAGATCTTGCGTTGCTACTTGCTTAGCTCTGTATTTTTCCTGATGGGTCCCACTCGACTTTACCCTTTTTGGGACATTATCTAGATTTGATCTTGTGCACTTGACCCCCATTCGCTCTCCGTTATTGCTTCCTTATAAGATAGCCCTATGCTTTTAAAAAATTACGCAGTGATTTAAAGTCCTATATAACCCTCATTTAAGTATAATCTAAGGGAAAATATTAGTTACTTCCAATTCCAGGATAAATTTTCCAGAATCATCGAACAAATAACTGATCTAGAAAATATTTCAGATTCAATGCCTAACTTCAAAAATTCATATTTCACAATCTGCAAATCCAAATGACATCTATTATTTATCAAATTAAAGCTTATAATATATACTTTTGTTCTGGAAAGTTTCATAGCCATTTGACGAGATTATATTAATAAAAAAAACATCACAAAACCAAACTGTCAGAACCTAGACGTCCAGAATTTCCCCTATTTCTGACTTAATTTTCAAAAATCATAACTCTTTCTACAAATATCGAAATAATGTATTCTTAGACTCATTTTAAAGCTATGAATGTCTACCATATCACTGTAAAATTTCATAAATATTAGATAAGGTTTGTCTCTCAAAACTCAACATGAATCTGCCTGTCTTCCAAAAATGTCAGTTTTGACAGTCTAAGTTTAAAAATAAAAAACTTATTTATTTTCACTCTAAATTGCACTCTTCTTAACTCTATCATTAACTACACATCCTAAACTTTCTATACAAAAAGACCCATTCAAAAACTCCATCTATAGCTTCTGTTTAAGCTTCTGAAACTTTCATGTAGATACTCTATTTTTCAGTCAGTAAAACAGGGTGAAGAAAACTAACATACAACCATGAATTTATACTCTAAACCTCATGAATTTTAACTCTATACTCTCTTACACATATGTCCTGAGGTTAATGATCAAATTTCAGAACCAAAGGATCCTAAACTGAACCCCAAAATCGACACACAACTGCCATATTTAACCCTGTTTGCTGACAGCAACTATTTCCATAATTATACAACTTCCAGCAGCCATAAATCCTCATGAATAGCCCAAACAAATGAAATAACAATGGGAAGAGATAGAGAAGACTCACCTAAAAATATTTATGGTGTTGCATGTAAGGTTTTATAGCTTCTCCTTCCTCTTCTTCAGCATCAACTTCCTCCTATTTCACTCTCTCTCACTCACATCTCTCTTTCTCGTTCTCTATTCTGTTTCTTTCTTGTCTGGGGTTAGAACGTAAATGGGAGTTGGAGGAGGCTGATATGGTTTTATTTAATAGGTGTGTATGTGTGTGTAAGGAGTTGATTGAAGGTGTGTGTAGTGTTGAGTGCTTGTACGTGAACGTGTATGTGTGAGTGTGTGTGAAACAAGTGTCCAGTAATGATGGGAGATGTATATATTTAGTGACAGGTGTGGTGTGAGTGTGTCGGTGTCTGGCTGTGTGTGTTTTTATGTAGACATAGGTATATTTTTATCCTATTAATTACACATATTATATCCTAATTTTTCCCTTTATATAATTTAAGATTCCTTAAATTTCGTACATTCCATAGTTTGACTTATTATCTGATTCCATAAATCAATCCGTAATAATTTTTAAAGATTTTGTTCTATAATTAACTTCAGAGAGTCTTAAAAATAATTTCTCAAAAATTCCCAAGTCAAATTATGATCTCTAATAATTGTTTCTCGATTTTTTCGGGAAAATAGACCTTTAATTCCCAAGATTAATTTGTAACATCATTTAAATTTTTTTAAAAAAAATTTAATAAATTTTGGGATATTACAAAAACTTAGTCCAAGAATAGACGAAGCAAGACATAAGCTTAACACTGGACGAAATACAACACCAGACACAGAAATAACTACAACTGACACGAGTAGAGGAAAGCTCAAACATAGGCAGAAAATCTTCTTAAATCATAAACTTGCATGTGACACTACATCTTCTCTTGCTTAACAATTTTCAACAATCTTCCTTCAGGAGCTATGTTTGGTGATGCTTGATTTTGGGAGCTAGATTCAGTTGCAACAACATTTATGTTCAAGTTAGCCTTTCTTTTTCCTTTTGGAGGGGCAGCAAATATATTCTTTCCAATCTGTAACAGTGTCATCTCAGCTTCTTCAACACTGACTTCATTTGTTGCTTGGGTCACAGGGGTATGTAAACCAGACACAGCACTTTAATTGCTTTGAATCTTTAATTATAGCAGACTTCTTAATTAAGATGTGTTTCTATCAATGATGCATGCCTCATGGTATTCACAACCCTAAAACAATGATGCATGCTCATTTTTATCGATTGATACTAAAGATTCCATCATTGATAGCATGGCATGTTCAATAAGATAGGTACTTACAGATAACATATGCTTATATGCTTTTAAAAGTCCAAGATTGATTACATGTGGTTATAATATCATGCATGTTGAGACGTTTTCAGTTTAATGTACCAAATAACATATTTAAATTGGAGATTCAATCATATGGTTAAAGATAAAAATAATAATTAATAAAGTATTAATTATTATTAATAAATTACTCATCAACTTTATTCGATTGAATTTAAACATGAAGACAACTAAAGGCTAGGAGGAAAACGAAATTCGCTTAGTCAAGGTTGTACGGGGTAAGTAATAATATATGAAGGTAAAAAGTAATCTACAAATTCAATTGTCTAAGGATACCTAACAGTAAACAAAAAAGATCGCCAATGGAATCGCATGACTAATAGATATTAACCAATGCACAGTATTTTAAAAGCACCATGCTTTAAATAAGTCTTAGCATGACCGATGCAAGGTTGCTTACATGTTTAAGGAATTTATGCCTGTAATGTCTAAAGCGCCTTGTACATATTCTGGAACACAGAAGTGTGACTAAGTAGGAGTAGACATTGTAAAACACCTTTCCAGAGATCTCAACATTTATATTAAAAGGACAAATGATTACTATCAAAAGGGTGGCATAGCTGCGGGTGAATTTTTCATTCCTTAAGCACCTGCATCTACAAGTTTTGAAAAAGTAGAGTGCATATCCACACAATGGATCAAATACATCACTTGACAGCACAATGAATTCTTTCTTGACAATTACAGCACAATGAATACCACATTTTATGTCCTGAAAGGGATATCTCATGATTCCTTTTTCATGTAGTTTGTCCTTCTGCCCTCATGGTATTGAATGCTCCAAATGGCATCAGACTTCACTTCAAGGTTGCCTACATATCGCCCCTGCTAAAGCGATTTCAATCTTATCAGTGAAAATGAAAAAAATATATTTGTTAGGCTATTTTCGGATTTCAAACAGGACAAACTATTATCCTTCTTCACTGAATCTACATAAAGCTCCATATAGGTACCAGATAAAGGACAATGTTTTCTTACCACATTTAAAGACCGAATATGAACCAAAGGGTAAAAGCATAACCCATGGATATAATCTCTCGGTTCATATCACTAAAATTATCCAAAAGGGCACCATCTGAGTGTCCTTGTAGTCTTTCTCCAACTTAGTTTTAGTTAAGAGTGTCTTTGTCTACGCAATGTGTTGGTGCCTATTATTGTGCTTCACTTCCTTTCTCTACTTTATAACATCATCAGTTTATGTAACTCATGTCCCAATAGTTAAGATTGTCTTTGTCTGCTCTGTTATGGTTTCATTGAAGTTGTTCCATTAAGTTAAGTTAGTTGAGCTTATGTTTTCAAGGCTCAGTCTTCATCCATTCCTCATATTCTGTCGTGTTTTTTACCATCATATTGAACTTGGATGTTTAACTTGCGTATTTATCACTCGGAATTTCGCGGGGTGCTTGGGTGCAGGGTATCATGAAGACTAATTAGCATCAGAAACCAAGAACAGAAAAATGAAACATAAATTAAAGTAAACACTTCGTTCTGGCATGACTCATGGCATGACATGAACCAAACCAGATCATTGTACAGAGACTAGGCTAATGGAAGGAAAAAAACTCCTAACAAACACAGCAAACAACATGGTAAAACACTCAGACATATTCCAGTGCTTTCCTAGTAAATTCTGTTAAATCTGGAGCAAGGAACACCCTAGTGAGGGTGTGGGGAAACGTGGAGACTGGAGAAAAATGGGGCAAACATTATACAAAGAGAGTGAGGGTGTGGGGAAGATATAGCGTGTGGGGAGAAATTGAGGGTCGAGGATTGTGAAGTTCAAGATGACTGATTCATCATCGAATATCAAGGATAAGTCGATGCAGAAGAAATGAAGACGAGATAGTGTATAGAGAGACGAAGAGAAAAGTAAGGCAGGAGATTTTGAACTTTGAATTCAAAATCAGAATACAAGATATCATATCTCCCAATGTGGGGAACGGAGCCATTTGTTTGAGCCATTAGACAAAGAAAATTATTTTGGAGCCATATTTCACTGTGAAACAGTAAATGAGTCTAAAGCCAAAGATGATAAGCCATTTGAGTTGCGGCTTGGGTGGAACAGTATTATATGTTATATAGATATTATACAAATCCCAAACAAAAACAAAAACCGCGAGAGATAGAAATAATAAATGTGTTTATATCCAAGAGTACCAATATCGCCTTTATTTTTTTTTAGGGAGAATTATGTTTAGGTCCGTATAAGAGAAAAAAAAAATGAAGAAATAGTCTCTTAAAGTTGTCAATGATATCCTTAGACTTATGAATACAACCATTTCTTCATTTTTTTTTCCTCTTGTGCGGAACCTAAATGTAATTCTCTCTCTGTTTTTTTTTTTTGTATCATCATTATATATCCGATTTGGGGTTTGTAGCTACTCTTTGTAATATAAGTGTCTCTTTTAGGACTTAAATTTGAGAACCAGCAAAATTGCGCTAAGCCTTATGCTGTTAAACCAACTCTATGTTGGTACCACTATAGTCTTTATTATAAGTCCATTTTTAAATGGAATTTTTGGTCTTAAATATAAATCCATTTTAGGGTTATTAGCGATTGTTTTTCAACTTTTTCTTTATTTAATTCTCCTTGTAATTTGTAAATAGAGAAAGAGAATATAGGGGTGTGAATGATTTGTAAATGTAGAGAGACACAATTTTAATAAGGAGTAATAAAAGCATATTTAATGAATTAATTATTACTTAATGAAGAGTATTATTTGATATGTGAGAATTAAATAAAATAGACCTGCAATAACTATAATGGTGGCTGTTCGTTATCTTGCTGTTCCACATCTTGGCTCATGGTGAGAGAAATTTTGAAGATAAAATTAAGCAAGTTTAAAGAAAAAATGATAGAAAAATACCATTTGAATTACAAAAATTCTAAAATATCTACTAATTTAGCAAAAGGATAAATAGGTAATCTAGTAAGAATATAAGATTTTAAAATTTAAGTGTTGATAACTTAAGCATAGGAATTAGCAACTTAGATATAAAAATTGATAACGTGAGTTTTCTAAGTTATCATTGTGTATTCCCAAATTATTAATTGTTATTCTTAAGTTATCATTTCCTAATTGTTATTTTTAAAATGTCATTGCCTACTAGATTACCTATTTATCCTTTTATTAATTTAGTAGATATTTTAGAATTTTCCAATACAAATAGTATTTTTCTGTACTTTTTTTAAGTTTAAATTCTTTTTATTATTCGTGAAAAGCTCAACGCCAAATGCCTGGTTATTACTGAACACAATGATTGTGTAGGATTGACGAGGAGGTAAAATTAGGTGGACATGAAGAAAGCAATCATGATTTCCCTAATGAGGACAGTACATTTGGCATCCAATGTCCAGTGAGAACTGATGGCGTCCCCCAGTGCCATGCTCCAACATTTAAAAGTGTATGTTTATGGGATGTGAGAACGTGATCTCAAGCAAGCAAGCACCGTAGATACCAAAATCCACCATTTGAAAGTAGAAAAACCAAAACTGATCAAACTTTAGGTACAGATGACAATAGCATTATCACCTTACAAGTCATGGGTTCGATTATGCACGCCTAAGTGACAATAGCATTAACACAAACTTATAATAAAGGCCACACGTGATTCACAGCTTGTTAATAATGAAATTCCTTGGTGCTTTTCTAAATCTCAATACGAGTTACGCGCTGCATAAATGGTCTGCATAAAAGTGAGAACGAGCAGAGCCATACCGCTCACAACTCCGATGAACCTCCAAGGAGTGCCCAAATAAATATCTATGAAACTGAGAAGCATGCTTCCTAATCCTCGTTGAAGCCATTCCAGAGAACGCCGCCAATAGTGCCACGCCATTCTCAAAGTGAGCACACACCCTCCTGCCACACCATTCACCTTGATTTTGTTCAATCTCTCGCATAGGTCTCTGTATCTCCCATCCATCAGTTTCGCCCCCGTTACGATGCTTTGGAACATAATCAGCAAATCCTCCTCCTTGGCCTCCGTATGCACTGTTATAACTCCTTTCTCTTTAAGTAGTTGGATGTCATGAACACAACACACCAAACCTTTGAAAAAATAAGCGTAGGACGTGAATTTGTAGCCGACTCCGATCAACCCGCCGATTTGCTCCCAAGCAATGAAATTCCTCCATCTGATTTCTGTTTCTTCTTTTATGTGCAGGGTCGGGATGATCAGTTCTCGCTGCTTCTCATTAAATTCTATTTTGAATTCGAACTTGTCCATGAATTCCCTTGACGCAGAAGCCATGTTAATATTGCCTGCGATGATGCAGCAAATTTGGCTGTTAAAGATGAATTACTACTTCACTGATAGCTCAAACACTAAAGGTATAGTACATACTGCCACCAACAGGTTATTACCTTCACAATCTATGGTTTGGGGAGCCCTGATTGTGATTCCAAAGGCTTGGAGCTTTCTGGCGCAGCGATCCAGTTGGAGTGGATGTTTGCTGAGTACGTCTGGGTCTTGATAGGGATCAGGGGAGCACAAGTGGATGAGATGAAGGAAATGACAAACATCGTCTGTGAAGTCATCGCCGGCGACGTTGCATCCAAAGAGTGACTCTACAAGTTTTTTGGGAGAAAGTTCCGAGTTCGGAGAAAGTACTAGACTGACAAGTTCTTGTCGGTGGTCATCAAGGATGAGCATTGTGGATAAACATGAGGGGAGAAGGAAAGGGACTTGGTTCTCAAGCAGCATGAGATCAGTGAGAAGACGCGACATCTTTTTGTCGTCATTGATATAGCCCATATCAGAAGGAACACTCTGATTCTCAGAGAGCCTAATCAGAAGCTCCAAGAGAAAGCAGGCATCAAGTAACATGATTCTGGCAAACTCCTCTGTTCCCATGTGTATTCTGTCCCCATAACTCGCTCGAATTATACCCTCTAATCCTTTTATGTCCTTATAGATATCTTTGATCACATCGTCGCCTGCGTTTAGACGGCTAAGAAGCTTGTCAGTGTAGCGCCATTTGGTCAATTCCATGGTTTGGAGGTCGATTGTGGTTCCCCTGTGAATGGGTCCCATGGCCACAAACTTAGGCCTGTACCACTCATTGCTTTTCTCTTCGTTGGCTTCTCGAATTTTTTCTGGCACCCTGCAAATACATCCTGTCTTTACTCCGTCGTACTGGTTTATAAGTCTCAGCGTCATTTGAATATCTACGGTCCATTCATCAACTTCCCCTGACTCTGACATTCTTAGGCCTTACAAACAACATTATCAAGTTAATTATTAGTAGTGAAACCAAAATATTTACATGTATAAACAATGAAAATTCATGGATGCATATCACAAGCCTCAATAAACTCAATGTCTACCACTTCACCTTCTCGATTTCCTCTTCTGCCCTTCGGAGCCTCGCATACTAATATTGTGGATCCCAGGGAGTAGTTTAATTTTGAAACATTTATTTAAAACACGACTTTGACTTTTCAAAATATGGCTATTTATATACATGTCATTATATTTTAGCTTTTATTTCTCGACTGCATTCAGCTCTTGCACATGATTACTTGATAATTCATAAATACAATGTATGTATAGGTGGGACATCAATCGTTTTAAAACAAGAAGACTTCAGTTAACTTAAATGTTTTTCCCGTTTCAACTATAATCATGATCAAAGTAACACCCACAAGCTAAAGATGATATGAAGTCTTTACCAAAACAAAGTTGAATGACTTCAGGCAAGAACTCAAACAAATAAACCAAGGGTTGAATGGAACAAACAAGATGTGAAGTGTCGTGCACGCACGTGCATACAAGGAACCAAAAAACCGATGACGAGGAGAATGAGATAACTGGAACTGGTGATTGAAATCAGAAGCAGATCGTATTTCTCAGGAAAATACGATCAAGGATGAAGTTAAAGGTGGAAGAAGGATTTAAATAGTAAAAACAATAAAGCAAATCTGAACACCAAAGTTGAAGAAGATGGAGGATCTGCCGAGAAAAGGAGAAGACAAAGTCGAAGAACTAGTGATTGAGAGAGAGGAGGAACCAAGAACCAGTCAGTCGGTGGATCGAAGAGTTAATACACGGTCTTGAAACATGACGAAGCATGTCTAGGATCACTTTTAAAAAGCTTTTCACAACATAAAACTTCTCTTATGTTATAAATTATGATTGGAAAGTTGTTTTTGAAGATATGGAGTCACAAACGTTCACCTTTCTCCCTCTACGATCTGTGATGAAAGGACAATAAGGAGGGATGAGTTGCAGAGGTGAGTGATAATGGGAAAGAGGATGAAGCAGGTAGAAGAGTGGATGAGGTTGGCGGAGGAGGACGCCTCTAGAGAAGGTGGAGCCCACGGTGAGGAAAAATATCTTTATTTATCTTAAAAATAAATATATTTGTTTTATTAATATTCTTATTAAAAAAAATTACGTAAGGATATAATTATCCTTTCATTGAAAGAATTTAATTTTATTTTGATCTAAACGGTGCAGTGAAATTTCATAATTTTTTAAAAGTTAACTAAAATAAAATGGTTTTCATAGTGTCTAAGTGATATTTTTCAATTAAAAAAATATTAAAATAATAGAGAGAAGGCTGGTGAGACCTACAGTACAAAAAGTAATGGAAGTTGAGTTTTTTTAACCACATTGCTATATATGCTTCCAAATAAATTTTTTATATCTAGTTTTGCTTCCTAAAATAAATAGTTCTTATGGGTATTCATAGTGAAATTGTTCATTATTAAATTTGTAAATTCGTGTTAAAACAATAAGATAGTATATTTTAAAAACTTTCAAATTTATTTCCCAAAAAAATATCAAGAAACTTATTTTCAAATCAATCAAATATATGATAATAATATAGTGTATTTTAAGTTTTCAATTTCTTGAATCAATAAAAAATAAGAACAAAAACTTAAAAGGAAATTATTACATATATGTTCAGGTCAACTAAATTTAATAAAAATAAATATTCATTTTCAAATCACAATTTCAAACTATTACCAAAAAAAATTTACACTTCCAAACGGAAATTTTTGAATAAAAAATTAATTTGTGAATAAAAATAAAACTACAACAAGTAGGAGTATGACATTAGAAAAATACTTTGACTATCAATAAATTAATTTCCAAATAAAATTTAAAATAATAAGGTACTAGATTTTAAAATTTCAGCTTCCCAAATCCACCAGTCAAATAATAAAATAAGAACATTAATAATTAATAAAATTTTAAAAAAAACTAAATGAATTTAATATGTAACTTAAAATAATTGTCAACTATCAAATATTAAGATCAAATTATATAACAAGGTAATGGATCATTTTTTTAAATCAAGAAAATAATAACAAGGGAGAAAGAAGAAATACTTGTTGATTAAACAATGGAATATTTTTGCTCAAAACAAACAAAGGAATCTTAACCAAACATGCAGTCAAAATGTTTGATAACTATCCAAAATAAAAATAAAAAAATTTTCACATCAAACAAAAAATTGTAAAGTAGATGGGTTTGAAAATTAGGACAAACTAAAACAAATAATAAAATAATATTATTTAAATAAAATTTAAATATAAGGTAATGGACATTAAAACTGCAGATTTTTAAATCAAGTAAATAATAGAAAAAGCTCAAGAACAAATAGTTAATGATTAAAATAAAATATTAGTTCAAAGAAAACGGAAGATGGTGGATTTTAAAATTAGACCAATCCAATAATCATATAAAAAAATAAGGGAAAAATTAACAAGAATGATCAAGGAAACAAAATATTTATTAATAAGCAATTAAAAATTGTAATTACTTACTCCAGTCCTATTTATAAGTAACTTTTTCCTTGATTGCACAAAATGAACTGGTAGTTAAAAACAATAAGTGGATAAAAAATGTCATGTTTTTTTCATTTATGCCCTTATTTATGAAAAGCAGGGTTATCTAACTCGGATCGGCCTGGCCGAACCGGACCGGAAACCGGCGACCCGGCCTCTAAACCGGTCTGGTCCGGGTCAGATTTTTTGTTTTTGTTTTTTTAAAAAAAAATTTTAAAACATTTTTTCTTTAGAATTTCATACTATAAGTCTAAAATATTTCATTTCTCATCGGTTTGGTCCCGGTTTAGCTCCAATTTGACTCCGGTCTGACCCACTGACCCTTGACCTAGTACCCCGACCGGTTCACTGACCGGTCCGGGTTTAATTACCTTGATGAAAAGAGTATAGGAGAGAGAATAGATAAAAAGTATGAGAGATAATGAGTATAAGATGTGAGAATGAATGAATATTTAATAAGGGTAAAATAGGAAAAAGAAACTTACATTTTTTAGACAAAAAGTGAAAGTTGCTTATAAAGAGGACCAACCCTATTAGAGAGAAAATTGCTTATAAATAGGACCGGAGGGAGTATTTTCAAGGAAAAAAATAAAATATAAATTTTTATAATGAGATTAACCTTCTCTAACCTCATCTTAACGGTTAATTATCAAATTTGATGATATCTTTGATAAAGAAAAAAAATCTATGTGCAACTCAATATTTTTAAAGAAAATTGCACCTAGATCCCAAACTAAAAAAAAAAATGATTCAAAAGTCCCTTAAAATCTCTATTTTCCAGGTAAGTCCTACCAGATATTTGGGCAATATAAGGCTACTCTCTCTCCCTCTATCTGTTTTCAGTCATTTACTTTTACTCTTTCTGGTCTACCTTCATATACATTCTTTGCTTCCTCACGGGACACTATCACACTCTCCCAGTTGTCTTCTCACAACAAGCCGTCTCTGTTTCTGAATCCCCAATTCTCCTTCTGACTTTCTCTTATTTTCAAGTTCTTCTGGCTCGCACATATTGGATTCTCTGATTTTTGCTGCTTCTAATAACTGCGGCTCGTATTTTGGGGAATTATTTTTGGGTGAAAGCTGTCATGAAAGTAACTGAATACTAAAAGAATTGTATCTTTTCTATTCACAGGAAGGTACTATATATATACAAAAGTGAGGAGTCTAAATATTAATTGCTCCTAAATGAGGGAATCGTAACGGTCAATCAATCCCGTTAATTATGCTAATTGATCTAATAATAATGATAGAATAATTCTAATAATGATAAAATATTTCCTTAACACTCCCCCTCAAGTTGGAGCATATATGTTAATCATGCCCAACTTGTTACAAAGGCACTCAACCCGTATCCCAGTCAACACTTTTGTCAGAAGATCTGCTAGCTGGTCGTCCGATCGCACATGTCCTGTAGATACAACATTTTCTTTGATCTTGTCCCGAATGAAGTGACAGTCGATCTCAATGTGCTTCGTCCACTCATGGAACACAGAGTTTGATGCTATATGAAGCGCTGCTTTATTGTCACACCAAAGCTTCGCAGGTAATGTCGTGACAATGCCAATTTCCTTCATGAGCTGAAGTACCCATACAATTTCTTGTAGAGATTGTGACATAGCTCTGTATTCTGCCTCTGCACTTGATTTAGATGCAACCCCTTGTTTCTTACTCCTCCAAGATATCAGGTTGCCACCAACAAACACACAATAACCCGTAGTGGATCGTCTCGTGGCCTTGGATCCTGCATGATCCGCATCACAGAAACACTCAACTTTAGTGTGCCCAAAATCCGAATAGAGAATGCCCTAACCTGGGGAGCCTTTCAGATAGTGCAAGATATGTTCTAAGGCTTCCCACTGTGCCACTGTTGGAGATGCCATGAATTGACTAAGTATACTAACCGAGAAGGTTATATCCGGAAGTCACTGTCAGATAATTCAGCTTTCCAACCAATCTTCTATATCTCTCAGGATATGCAAATGGCTTCAGTTTCTCTGGATCAATCTTCTTTTTCAAGTCATCAGGAAGTTCATCAAACATACTATCATTCAAGTCCAGGTATGGATTTGAAATCATGGGAAGGCTACTTGGTGCAGCTCCAAGCTTCCCAATTTCCTTTAGGAGGTCGAGAACATACTTCCTCTGAGTCAACAGAATGCCTTTCTTGTTCTCATAACTTCAATACCCAGAAAGTACTTCAATGATCCTAAGTCTTTCGTCTGGAAGTGGAGGTTGAGAAAGACTTTAAACTCAGAAATTTCAGAAGTGTTACTCCATGTAATCACAATGTCGTCAACATATACAACCAGAAGAATCATACCTGCATCGGTCTTCTAATAGAACACAGAATGATCACTTTTGCTTTGGCTCAATCCGAACTTCTGAACCACGTTACAAACTCTATCAAACCAGGCACTGGACTCTGTTTTAGACCATACAATGACTTTCTGAGATAGCACACTTTCCCATACTCCCCATGAGCAACAAAACTAGGAGGTTGCTCCATATAAACTTCCTCAAGAAGGTCACCATTCAAAAAGGAATTCTTAACATCCAACTGATGCAAATCCCAATTATAGGTGGCAGCTAGAGAGACAAGAAGACGGATGGAAGTGAGCTTAGCGACCGGGGAGAAAGTCTCAGAGTAGTCAATGCCATAAGTTTGAGCATACCCTTAAGCAATAAGCCGAGCTTTCGGTCCAAGGAACCATCAGCCTTAGTCTTAACCACAAACACCCACTTACACCCAATGGCCTTCTTCCCAGAAGGTAGATCAACAAGAGTCCAGGTACCAGCCTTGTCAAGGGCCATCATTTCTTCTTCCATCGCAGCACGCCAACCAGGATGGGCTAAGGATTGGTGAAGGGTGGTAGGGGTGGTGATGGACTTAAGGGTGGCCACAAGGGAAGAGGAAACAGGAGACAAGTGTTGGTAAGACACAAAGTTTGATATAGGATACGTGCAGTCAGCATAGCGTTTAGGAGGACAATGGGGGCGGATACCTTTTCTGAGGGCAATAGGGAGGTCATTAGACGGGTCAATGGCAGAATCAGGTACAACTATATCAGGGGCAGGAGCTGGAGGGTCTGGGGTCGCAGGAACAGAATCCGATAGCGAAGCATCTACTGATAGAGGCGCAGAATTGGCTGGATTAGTTTCAGTAATGATAGCAGGAACCGGAACAGCAGCCTGAATTGGTGGGACATGATAAACCAAGAAATCATCCTCCGTATCAATGACCGAAGGAGACGCAGAGAAGACTGAAGATGGGAAGAAAGAAGAAGACTCATGGAAGGTGACATCAGTGGACACAAGATAACGACAAAGATCAGGAGAGTAACACCGATAACCTTTCTGGACGCGAGAATAACCAAGGAATACACACTTTAAAGACTTGGGATCGAGTTTACTAACACTTGGACGAATATCCCGAACAAAACAAACGCAACCAAAGATTTTCGGATCAACAGGGAAGAGCTTAGTGGTGGGGAACAAAATAGATTAGGGAATGTCACCACTAAGAACAACCGAAGGCATGCGATTGATAAGAAAACATGCAGTAGATATGGCATCATCCCAAAACGGTTGAGGAACACTAGAATGAAACAGAAGAGCGAGGGCTGTTTCTAAAAGGTGGCGATTTTTTCTTTCGGCAACCCCATTTTGAGCAGGGGTATCAACATATGAGGATTGGTGAAGAATACCATGGCTATGCATGTAATCAGAAAAAGGGGCGGAAAAATATTCTTTTGCATTATCACTTCGAAGGATTTTGACAAGAGTATTGAATTGAGTTTGAATTTCAGCACAGAAGTTTTGAAAATAAGTAAACAATTCAGAGCGTTGTTTCATTAAATAAAGCCAAGTTGTTCGAGAAAAATCATCAACAAAAGTGACAAAATAACGATAACCAGTCTGAGATAAAACTGAACAAGGACCCCAAACATTAGAATGTACTAACTCAAAGGGGGACACAACCTGTTTATTGACTCGAGGTGCCAAATGAACACGATGGTGTTTGGCGAACTGACACGACTCACAATCCAAAGCAGACACAAAAGAAAACTGAGGATATAACCTCTTTAAAGATGAAATTGACACATGACCAAGACGATAATGAACTTCAAAGGGAGAGGATCCACCAGAGTAGGCAAAGGAACGCGTCACCTGATCATCCAGAATGTAATGCCCACCAGATGCATAACCTCTACCAATAATACGCTTCGTCGACAGATCCTGGATTAAACAATGGTCAGGGAACAGTGAAATGAAGCAATTCAAATGACGAGTTAGTTTACTGGGAGACAGAAGATTAAATGTGAGATCAGGAATATTAAGGACAGAGGATAACGTAATGGAGGGAGTGGGGTTAACAATGCCTGATCCAACAACACGGACGTGGGAACCATTGACAACATAGATGGAAGATGGGTTAGCATAAGGGGCATATGATGAAAATAAGTGATGGTTACCTGTCATGTGGTCGGTAGCACCAGAATCAATGACCCATTTCGAGGAAGTGGTAGCAAGACCAGAGGGCAGAGTACCTGCGGATAAGGCCGCGGCAGAGGGCGAACCAGGTACGATGAAAATAAGTGATGGTTACCTGTCATGTGGTCGGTAGCACCAGAATCAATGACCCACTTTCGAGGAAGTGGTAGCAAGACCAGAGGGCAGAGTACCTGCGGATAAGGCCGCGACAGAGGGCGAACCAGGTACAGGTTGATCAGAATTCTGGGCAACATGAGCAAATCCACGCTGCTGATTACGCTGCTGTTTATTTTGTAATTTGCGACAATTTTTCTTGATATGCCCAGGTTCCTTGCAATAATTACAGATAATACTGCCAGAAGTCATGTGTGGAGTACTAGAACTCTGTTTGGATCAATAATTCTTGAGGTCAAAGGGGCCCCGACCAGCCAAAGCACTTGCATTTGGATCCATAGACGGACGAGTCATACCATCAGCGTGAAGAACACGGGCGAACACATCGTCAAGAGATGGGAGTTCTTGACTAGACAGAATCTGAGAGCGAATGGTCTCATAAGAGGGATCAAGGGCTTCGAGAAAACCAATGATGGCCTATAGTTTTAGATTCTTAATACGAGTGGCAAGATCTGCTTGTGGAGACATGAGGACTTTCATTTCCTCATACAATCGCTTATAGCCCAAAAAGAAGTCCTTCAATGGACGACCCTGCTGCTGAGAGCGATAAAAACCTTTACAAACTTCGTGAACACGAGTGAGGCTCCCTTTACCAGAGAACATAAATTCCAAATAACTCATTATTTCCTTAACAGTAGTACAATGACTCACTGAAGACAAGATCCGGAGTTCAATAGAATTTCTAATTTGAAATAAGATTCTAGCATCAGCCCTTTTCCAAGCAACCAGTTTTTCTTTGTCACTAGGGGGTTCATCAGTTAAATGTTCTTCCATCTCAATACCCATAATATAGATTTTAACAGTGGTGCTCCAATCACTATAATTAGTCTAGTTCAATTATGAGAAAGTAATCTTAGCCGACATGGGTAACATTTTAGGAGTCTTAGAGTCAGCCATGGAATCCAGAAGCGAATAACAATAATAAAGAAGTCAAATCCAACGAGAAAATCCCCAAATTTGGGCACAAAACCGAACACTAAATAAGATACTAGGAACAGTACCTGAATAGTGAGAAAATAGCCCCCAAACAGCACCAAACAGCACCCTAAATAGTGCCAAACAACGTCTTTGAATAGTGCCAAACAGTGTTTCGAAATAGTGCCAAAACAGTGTCTATGAACAGTGACCAACAGTGTCTCGGAACAGTAACAAACAGTGATCTGAACAGGGTGCAACAGTGCCGATTAACAGTGCAAAACAGTACGATCTACAGTGCCGACACAGTACCGAAAAACAGTGCCGATGAACAGTGAGAAATAGCGCAGCCACAGTATCGAACAGTGCCGATGAACAGTGCTACAGTGCCCCCCCGATGAACAGTGAATTAGGGAAAAAAAATTCAGAAAACCCTACACTCGCTCTGATACCATGTCACGAAAATAACTGAATACTAAAAGAATTGTATCTTTTCTATTCATAGGAAGGTACTATATATATACAAAAGTGAGGAGTTTAAATATTAATTGCTCCTAAATGAGGGAATCGTAACGGTCAATCAATCCCGCTAATTATGCTAATTGATCTAATAATAATGATAGAATAATTCTAATGATAAAATATTTCCTTAACAAAAGCAATAACCATGGAATAAAGAGACAAAGAGAATGTCGCAGACTGGAAAGATGATGCAGGCACTGGGGTTTGATTCTCTCACTTCTTGATTCCGCGATTTGTTGGGTTCTGATGAAAACAAGCCTGATGGAAGAGATATGTTTTCATGTTCTGATGAAAACAGACAGAATCAGACCGTTTCTTATGATTGGATTTGCAAATTTTGTCGGCCTGAGGGAGAGGTGTGGGAGGATGGAGCTTAGGCGTAAGACGATTATCAACACTGGGGGTTGCTATGTTCTGGCTTCTATCATCCACTCGATACTAGTAATCTTCATCCTGTTCCTGAATCTGCAATAAATGGAAAAACCCGTCGGAAAAATTAAACAAGAGCAGAATGCACGTAATGGACGGCGAGATGGGGAAGTATATTGTACTCACAGAGGCGAATAACTGAGACAGGCGAGAAGGTGGGGGAGGTGATGAAGAAGGAGATTTGGAAGAAGGAGAAGGGGCCATTTCCTTATGTTTATTGCGTTTTTCGGTTGGTGCATTTATCTGCTACAAGTGGGGGGTCAATGCAAAGAGAGACGCATAAGTTATTTGAAAACTGTGATTTGAGCGTACAAAGCGTTCTGCGTTTTGTTTGTTTTCAGTTTCTTTTCATTCTCTACATGGCAATTTCTTCGTCGGCACGTAATCATGATCCTGAACAAGTGACAGGTGGGCGAGTTCTCCCAACAGCGAAGGGGCTTGTTTTAACTTTTGTCTATACTCTATAGTGGATCTTTAGGAATCTTTCATTAGATCTCCGTGTTATAATTTTCTTAACCTTGTTATTCTAGCAAGTTGAAACAGGGAAAATAAGTCTGTTTGATGGCACGATTAACGGGTTAATCGTTATTTCTTTTTGACCAAGCAAGCTTTAGAAGAAGGCAGTGAAAGCCCTACAAGGAAGGGAATGTTAGAAAGGACGAGGGAAGGGAAGATGGGAACAGATTGGAGTGCTGAAAGAGAAGATGCGCAAGCACTCTGTTTTTGTTGTGAAAGCGGGATATATATAGTAGACATGTGGGATAATTTTTAGGAAAAATGATTTATTATGATTATGACTTATTAAAAATGACTTAATAAAAAGGTCAATTTTTGTAATATGATTTATATTTGGATGAGTGATTGAATAAGTGATTTTTCATAAGTCAAAACTTGTTTAGATTGGTGATTGTATAAGTTTTTTTTTAAAAATAAAAACTTGTTTGGATTGGCGATTATATGAGTGTTTTTGTGTTAATTATAACAAAATAAAATATTTAAAATTAAAAATTATATGGAAAAATTGAAGTTAGAAAATGTGATGCCAAAATATATAATTTCACATACAATTATTTTTTTATAATTAAATTGGGATTTTTAATGCATTTTCTGGGGCATTATTATATGATTAAGCACTAATTTGAGTTAGGGACATTTATATATTGAATTAACTATAAATAGGGGCAAAATGATCATAATTTGTTAATTATTCATGCAAATATTTTCTCAAACTTTTGATGCTACCTTGTGCTTAATCTTATATTGTAGGATTTTTTGGAAGAAAATTGGAGATTTTGAAAAATGTCAATTGAGGTAAGAATTAATTTTTTTTAAGATGGGGGAAATTTACAGAAAATTGCCCTGGTCAAAATGTTCACTGTGGACCTCCTTCCTCGGGGCTGGACGCTGAAACATGGCAGAGAGGGGAACACAGTTTTGATGCCAATCTTTCGACCAACCAAACCAAAAAAACTCATGCAATTTTTTAAAAATAAATAAACAGATAGGGTTTATTCAAAAAGCATTTTTATCGGGCTTATATTTTATTGTAAAAAGCTCTGCCAACACTGTCAAAGTGGGTTACCTTTTTATTTGGGCTTATTTGTCAAAAGACGGGTTTATTGGGCTCAAAAAGCCAAACCAAACACTCGCATAAAACATAACTGATTATATTAAAAAATCACAATATCAGAAAATAAAATTTTTAAATATAATTTAACAATATAATAAATTACAACTACTATATCTAATAACAACTAATAAATAATAAATAAGAAAAAAATAAGAAAAATATCTAAATCTAATTTTTATTCTAAATAATTTACAAATAAAATATTATAAGAGAGAAAAAAATACAAATACAATAAACAATTGTTAAGGGATAAAGAGAAAGGGAAGAGAGGGCTCCTTATTTATACTATGAGAGCCCCCCTGCATCATAAAATCCCACTGATGTGGGACTTCCATTTTGCCACAAATAACAGCTTTAAGGTGACTGAATGCACCGAAAGAGAATTTTGCAGATTGGTGGGGAAGAGAGAAAGATGGGTCTATGCCAAACTTTTTACGGTTTGAAGCTCCTTATGTTCTCCAAAACAACGGGGAAATTGTCCACAAAAATGGCGAGAAGCACTACTTCACAGGTCTCTTCCTCTGTACATCAACAGGGCAAGGGAAGTCCTTGTTGATAGTAAGGTTTGGAGAAAGATCCCCACTAGCAAAAGACGTGATTCTTATCATCCCATAAAGAGATCATTAAGAGTATTTTGGTCTTTTAACAGTTAGATTATATTACTAAAATGTCTTACAGGATTTGCCACCAAATTGGAGATTAGGGACATTTAGGTTGTATTTTCTCTAGCTGAGCTTGAGATCTGAGTGCAATTTTCCCATTTTTTATAATATTCTCTCTCTTACCCATCAAATTATCTTTAAAAGTTACCCAAATCTTTAAAATCTATAAATAATTAGAAATCTACCTTTTTCTAGCCTTTGATTATTTTTAAGAACTTAAAAAATAAAAAAATAATCTTACAATATATTTCTTTTAAAAATATGTGACTTTTCATGGGAAAAAAAAAGCTTAAACAAACTAGGTGCACTTAAAAAGAATTTTATAAAAATGAAAAATACTAAAATTTAAAATTTTTAAACAATAGATTCCTAAACACTACTACAAAAAGGTTGAAAGGTGGCGCACATTTTGTGGCACTTCTTTAACTGCCTTTTTTTTTTCTTTTTCTTTTTCTATTTTATTTTTTTTTAAATTTTGGGTACCAACTGTGGCGCCTGGTTGACTAGATGCCACAGTTGGTAGGCCTAACTGTGGCACTTGCCAAGGCAGACGCCACAATTGGGTGCATGCTACTAGCTGTGGCGCTTGGAAAATCAGGCGCTATAGCTGGTTGTATAATAAATAAATAAAAAAAATTTACTAGCTGTGACCCCTAGAAAACCAGGCGCCACAGCTTCTTCTATATTAAAAAAAAAAAAGAAGGCTAGCTGCCTCATGCCTTTATGGTTCTAAAGCCTTATAGTTTTAGGTGCAAGTATTCCTAAAAAAAAATAAAATAAAAATAAAAAATGGACCAGCTGTGACGCTTGGAATCCAGGCGCCACAGCTGATCCTATTAAATAAAAAAAATTTTTGACGTAGGTATTCCCAAAAAATAAAAAATAAAAAAATAAAATAAAAATGGACCAGCTGTGGCGCCTGGAATCCAGGGGTCACAACTGATCCTATTAAATAAAAAAAAAATTTGGTATAGGTATTCCCAAAAAAAAAATAAAAAAAATAAAATGGACTAGCTGTGGTGCTTGGAATCTAGGCGCCATAGCTGATCCTATTAAATAAAAAAAAATTTTTTTGTCAAAATGTTCAACTTATATAACAAATTTTTTTTTGATCTTTTTAATGGATTACACTATCCACTTCCCACCAATCACAATTCCCCCCGCTCCCACCCTTATCTTTTTTCCCTTCCCGTGCAGTGGCCTCCTTCCTTCTCTTTTAATTTATTTTGACTCATCCCACTTTAATTATTTCCTCCTTTCTCACTTTCCCTTTTCATCTACACTACAGCTTCTTGCAGTGGATGACCGTCATCCCCCTCCCTCCATTTCCTATCATCTTCACACTTAAAAACATACCCATATGCACACATGTCTTCATCATTGAATCTACTTCTTTGTTTTGTTTCAAGTGCCATCCCCACTCCTCCTCCTCCTCACTCAAGATTGCGACACTAACAGGCAACGTGGTCCCTCACTCCACTGCACTGATCAATTAAGTTTGTAAGTTCAACGTGCTTCTTCCTTTTTTTTTAATTGGCATATAATTTCTGCAATTTTTATTTCAAATTGATATCTATGTTCTAATATGTGTTTAAAAAGTGGAGAATATATATAATATTTCAAAAGAAGTTATCCAAAAAAATAATATTTCAAAAGAAAAGAAAAACCAAAAGTGGACCATGTCTCGTGATTCCTTTAGCATGTTGATAAAAGATATCTTTACATATCCGGAGTACTTGATTTCATATTTTTTAGATCAGGCTTAATTTCAAAAAACCTTATTTTAGTAATTTAAAAGAAAATAGTCTAGTCTATATGTAACATCCTAATTTTTGCTAGCACTTAAGATTAAGATTAATTGTGATATAAGTTTTATTTAGTCAAGAGTACATGTTAAATTAATTGTTTAAAAGAAGTAGTAAGTTCTGAATATTACTCTACAAAATATATATATATATATATAATATCTCCTTAAAATAATTATTTTAAATATATGAATATGGGTGTGTAAACTTATCTTATCATTAAAATAAGTAATATAGAAGAAAAGAAAGTTGTTTGAATGTAACCACTATTATTTATTTATTTCTCAAAAAAAAAATATTATTTTAATGGATGTCAAACCCTAAACTACTTCTATATAAGACTCATATCTTCTCACTCCACCTATTCCCTGCCGCACCCTCAATTTTTTAGGTCAGGTAAACTACTTCTTCTTTTTCAAATTCCTGCTGCCGTCCATGGCTTGATCTCCACTGCAAATTTTCTTGTCATTGCTCCCAGACACACACAGAGATATACACACACACACCTTTCTTCCTTCATTTCTTTAATATTTTTCCCTATAGCATGTCTTGTCTTGTTTTATTTTTACTTTTCCTTTGCACGTTTTCTCCCTCAATGACTTCAAATCGTTTTAACATTACCCAAGGCGTTCCTAAAATCCCTCTCCCCTTCCTGTGCATACTCTAACTTTAAATTTATTCTTGTACTCGCTGCGTGTTCCTCTTGATTTCTTCCAATATGTTTTTGTCCTTTGTGCACATATTTTATTTCTTCTTCTTTCTATTTCACATCCAGCCTTGAAATTTTTGACTTTTATATATAAACTCATTTAAAACCGCTGAACTTACTTAAACATTTTACTCTCCTGCCTTATCTATCTTTCACTCTTTATTGTCTATTTTTCTTGTGAACCTAACATTTATCTCCCACTTTTTCTTCATCACCATCACAAGGTGTCATTTCAAACCTATATATATATATATATATATATATTCTTATCCTCATATTAAGCCCATACGGCTATGCACCGTTTTTTTTTTTGGTTTGTTTGTTAATATATATATATATATATATATATTCTAATCTATGAGCCCATACCTATATATATATATTCATTATCCTATTACTAAACCCATACACCTATGCACCGTTTTGTTTGTTTGTTAATATATATATATATATATATATTCTAATCTAATGAACCCATACCTATATATTCCCTTCATTATTTTATTACTAAGCCCATACGCCTCAGCATCTATATTTTATGTTCATCTTCCTTGCCATTTTGAAAAAAATCTGCGCCTATATTCCCTTTTCTCCATCTTGTGCGCGTAGGAAAGTGTGAACCATTTAGTATCATCTTATCTATTAAAATACTCCCATGTTAACTTGTTCACCCTTTTTGTTCCAAGATGATAAATCTTCCTATTATTATTATCCTATTATTTTTACTTTATTTCATTTCTCTTGACGGACATTACCTATATTTACAAGACAGGTTTTATCATGTTTAAATATTCTGCCATACATAAATAAATAAGATAAATTATATTATTGGTTAATGAGTGTATATAATATTAGTCTTCCATGGGGTAGCCATACTGAAGTTTTAGAATAGTGCTACATAAACTATATAATAGTTTTGGGTTAAAATGTTAATAGATAATTATGTTTATGTTTTGTAGACTCTCATTGAGAGATTTTGAGTCACTCCGTATGATTGCTTGTGAGTTAGGGAATACCAGGTAACTCTGAATATTCTTCCATATACTTGTGAATTGTGTATGATTGTGAATGATTATTTTTTTTGAAAGAAAAATGGACTGAATTATATGTGTATGTGTATGTATTGTTAATTCTCAAATAAATAGTGTCACAAGTAAATTTCTCTATAACTCATTTCACTCGAATGATTAATAATTTAATGATAATTAATGTATTATTGGATTATTATTTCCTTTTTAGCATGTTTGAATATGTGGTGATATTTGATAAGAATGGAAGCATGATTTATTGTACATTGTCTTTTAATGATATTATATTTATTACTGTCATGGCGGTTGCATTTGTGATGATGGGTTGGAGTAAGGAGGAATTTGTATGTTGAGATCTTTTACCACGTGGTATGCCATCACTCGGTGCACAGTGGATGGCACTTGTCAGGGCCCCTTCTTCCATGTTTTCCTTTGGCCGGGATTGCATTGGAGCTGTGGGACATGTGACACCTCCTTAGTTGTGTTCTTTTAAGGAGGTGAGCCATAGTCCAGACTTAAGCTCTACACCTTTGGCCGGGTGTATCTTAAGCACTGGTGAGCTTGGAACAATCCAGTCAAATGGATGAGTTTCTGTTGGACTATGTGTTAGCCTATGGCTCTAGTTAGCGGAATAAGGATGGACGGTGATATAAGGGAGGTTGCATATTACATATTGCATAATCGTATATTACATGTCATGATGAAAATACAGATTGACTTGATGATGATTAAACTTGGTTTTGTCTTGTATGAGGATCATAGTATATACAAGTATATATGTAATCAGTTCCTTCTTTTTATCATATGTGATTTGCTTGTGTACGGTAGAAACTTTCAGTAGTTACTGAGATGTTGAATCTCATCCTATTATATTAACATTTTTCAGGCGAATATTCTAGTAGCAAGGGAAGGCACCTGTGGAGCGAGCCTTGAAGGCTCTATTAAGCTCCTTGTGTATCTTTATGCCACTTTATATTTAATTTCCATGACACTAGGATTATTTTTCGTCCTAAAATATTTTGGTTGATAAATATTTGTTTGAAACTTTGAACTAATAGTGGAAAGTATCAAGTAATTATTGTTCAAGTTTTGTTCGGATAGAATCCCTAAGTTCATAAGTGACGTTTCAAAGGATTGAACATTAAGTATATATGTCTTTTCAAATGAGGTGTTACACTATACGCATGATTAAGAAAAATATAATATTTGTATCATAATATAAGTTTCTTTAGCTTAACTTTGTTGCCAACAGTTTCTAGTTTAACACTGGCCTCAATATCTTCAATTTTGAAAATAAATCTGGACAATTAATATTATTTTGTAACAATTTCTTTAGCTAAATTTTTTAATTTTTTTTAAAAAAATTACCCTCCTGTGGCACTTCCTCCAACAAGCGCCACAGGAGACCCCCTCCTGTGGCACTTCCTCCAACAAGCGCGACATGAGGGTATTTTTTTAAAAAACAAAATTTAAATGCTGTGGCGCTTTCAAGCACCACAGCTTCTTTTAGTGGCGTCCAGATATGTGGCACTTTTCTAGTGCCACAGTTAATACAATTATAAGTGCCACAATTTTATTTTTTTGTAGTAGTGAAATAAACTGTCAATATCACATAAATCTCAATATCTAAATAAAAGCCAATTCAAATTAATGATGCAATTGATAAAGAAACATCAATTGATAACTAACCATCAAATAGTTGAGATGGGGTTAATGAAAATCTAAGAAGTTTGGTTGGGGTTAATTTTGTAATTGAAGATTTATTTTTCCCTTATTTATCCTTCAAACGAATTACAATTTTTAAGGTTTTTACTAATAAATATTTCTTTTCCTTGGTCATTCTCCCTAATTTTCCCTAAAAAAAGAATAAGAAGAAATAATTTATTATTAAACAGTGGTTTATAAGCCTAATATATTTAAAATCTTTGTTATCTATCAAACATTTTCAAGCATACCAAATACAAAATAGTAACTTAGTGTATTTGAAAAATTCAGAAACCCGAATCGATTAAACAATGAGCAACAAGGAAAAAAAAAACAAAGAAAGAAATTACAACATTTGCATTAACACTACAACAAAATATTGCTTTTACGACCCTAAAGGACGTCCCTTTTTAAAAAATTGATGTAAAAAATAAAGGCGATGACATTTTTGTAATTCTGAGTGAGATTTGAATAATTTTAGACGTCCCCAATTCAAAAAGGGACGTCTAAAGTTAAATTTTTTTTTTTAAAAATCAGGAAAGCCTTATGGTCACTTTAGACGTCCCCAATTTAATTGGGGACATCTAAAGTCAATTTTTTTTTTTCAAAATCAGGAACGTCTTTTGGTCACTTTAGACGTCCCCAATTTAATCCGCATAAATATCATTAAACCGCTGGTTACACAATAATAAAACCACATGATGAGGCCGTTTCTGAACATTGAAGGACCATATACATTTGGCAATTTAAAATATACGTTTGGCAATTTTAAAATATACGTTCGGTAATTTTAAAATTTGACCCATGACCTCTGTAACGGAAATACTGATGCTTCAAAATTCAGATGCCAGCCATTTTCACAGAAAAATAAATTGTAGATTTTTCCAAAAAAACATTTGATAAAAAGTGCCCAATTTGTATTTTTTTTTGATACTGAGAGAACTACATAACCGTTACACTACCGAAAACTACTGGGGACCAAGTCCCAACTTCTCATCTTGCAACAGTGCCCGAAATTGAGATGGGCAAACATCGAAAAATGCTGATTTAGAGAGACCCTCTTTAGCTAGTGCATCTGCTAACTTATTCTGCTCTCTGGGAATGTAGGTGACTTTTAAATCCCAAGCATATTTCCTAAATGATTGTATCTGCAGAAAAACGGTGCTGCATCTGTCATCTGCTACTAAACCATGCATCATATCAATTAGATTCAAAGCATCCGATTCCAATACTACTTTCCTTAGCCCAAGTTCCCAAGCCAGCGTGAGCCCCTTGAAGATAGCCCACTCCTCTGCCTCCCTCACTTCACAGATACCTAAAAAATGAGAGAATCCCGCCACCCAGTTTCCATCATGATCATGTAACACTCCTCCACATCCAGTTCTACTTCCTGTTCTAGTAACAGCACCATCTACATTTAGTTTCACCCAGTTAGTTGGTGGTTTGATCCACTCTCTGCCCACCGAGTAAGAAGTTAAGGTCCCATCAGAATTTTGCATCTGGGTATAGCTATGCCATACATTACTAATGACTGCAGCTGGATGAGGTGGCTTTGTAAAATCAGGCTCGAAAATAGTTTTATTCCTCCAGAGCCATAGCTTCCAGACAGCTACGCCCCAAATACTCTGCCAATTCCCATCGTTTCCAATGCTCAAATCTCGCTTCAGATTCAAGGAGAACCAGTCTCGTAGCTGTGTTGAAAAGAAGCTAGAGCTGTGAGTATGTTTCACTACAGATTTCCAGAGTTCCTTTGCATAACTGCAATCTCGAAGAATGTGCAGTACTGATTCATCTGCAGAATTACAGAATGTGCATGTTGCAGAAACCGCTGCCCATTTGCTTCTCCACACATTAGTTGGTAATCTATCATTAAAAGCCACCCACAAAAATACTCTGATTCTTTCAACCCCTTTCCATTTCCAGATAGAATTATATGTCTTAGAATATGCATTTCTGGGTTGTATATCTAATAAATCATAGGCACTTTTAATAGAAAACAAACCATTGCTAGTATTGCTCCATGATAAAACATCATTCCCAGCTTCATTCATTGGTGGGAGTATTGTTATTAACCTTTGAATCACGTCACTAGGAAGACAGGAAGCCATTCTCACAAAATCCCATGCACCATTTCTCACCCAGTCGGCTACTTTACTGCTTTCTTCCTCTACTGACAAAAACCGTATACTCTTTTCTTTGAGTGTTTGATCATAAAAAAGCCAGTAGTCAGTAAAGAAGTTCACAGACTTCCCATCTCGAACATTCCACTTGCTACCTAATTCAATGAGACTCTGTTGCTGTGTCACGAACCTCCATAACTGAGAGTCCCCTCTACTATAGTTGAACAGATTGTCTTCTCCTCTGATCATATATTTCTTAAAAAGCACCTCTGCCCACAGACTTGAGGAACCCGATACTAAATTCCAAGCAATCTTTGCCCCACAAGCTCTATTTAAAGGGATCAATTTCTTGAACCCAAGCCCCCCGACCTCCTTTGGCGTTGTTATTTGATCCCACCCAATGGGATGGTACCCTTGAGTAGTATTACTGTGGCCCCATATAAATTTTCTTTGAATCCTTTCAATCTCTTGACACACCTTAGTAGGAATTCTTGCAACTTGCATTGGATATAGAGGAATGGAACTAAGTACAGACTTTGCAAGGGTGATTCTACCCGCTGTAGAGAGGCTATTCTCTTTCCATGCAGCCAGCTTGTTTCTCACCTTATCAACAATGTAGCGATAAGTCTCCGTTGGCTTCCTGTGTCTAGATAAAGGAAACCCCAAATACCTCCCAATTTCTGTTGATATCTTCATACCAGCGATTTGTCCAATAGAGCTTTTCAACTCTGTGTGCACCTTCGGTGAAAAGAAAAGAGAAGATTTATGCACATTAATCTTTTCACCTGATGCCTCACAGAATAATGTTAAACATTTCATCATACACCTTGTCTGAGCCTCCGTTGCAACCCCAAAAAGGAGTAAATCATCTGCGAACATGAGATGTGAAATTGCAGGTCCTCCATTTGCCACTCCAATCGGTTTCCAATTACCCCTCCTTACTTCATCACTTATTATGTGTGAAAGCTTATCCATGCAGAGCACAAACAACAGTGGGGAGATGGGATCCCCTTGCCTCAATCCTCTTCTTGCTTGGAAGAACTCTGTCTTAGCTCCATTCCACAAAATATTATATGAGACCGTTGTGACACAGTTCATAACCAAGTCAGTTAATTTCTGATCCATACCTGTTTCTTGAAGCACTTGATATAAGAAGTCCCATTGGATCCTATCGTAAGCTTTTTCAAGATCGATCTTCATTGCCATCAATCCTTTTCTACCCCTTGATTTCTTCATAGTATGCATAATCTCCTGCCCAATAATAATGTTATCCTGAATCTTCCTACCCTTAATAAAGCTTGCTTGGAAAGGAGATACCATTTTATCCATTAGTAGCCTCAGTCTGTTGGAAAGCACTTTTGTTATGCACTTGTAATGAACCGCACATAATGAAATCGGCCGAAAGTTGCCTATGATCTCTGGATTATCCACCTTTGGAATCAAAGTTATTAGTGTCTTGTTAACTTCTGACAGATCCTCTGTGCCATCAAAAACTTTTCTGACAAATTCGCTTACCGACGGTCCCACCTTATTCCAATTAGCTTGATAAAATAATGGTGGGAATCCATCAAATCCTGGTGCTTTATACGGCCCCATTCCAAACATCGCTCTTCGAATTTCTTCATCTGTTGGCCTCCTATTTAAATCCAAGAGAGCTTGAGGTTCTATTCCAGGAAAACCAATATCAGTTCGCAAGACTGCAATATTACCGATCTCTTCCTGATATAATTTCTTGAAATAAGAAATTACCATCTGCAATAATTCTTCCTCCTGTTCCACCCAGTTCCCCTGTGAATCCTTGAGCATTAGGATTTTATTTCTTCTTTTGCGCATGGTGGCCTTAAGATGATAATACCTCGTATTGCGATCACCTTTTGTTAACCATTCAGTTCGTGATTTTTGGAACCATTTAATTTCTTCCATTTTCAACAAATGATTAAGCTCCATATTCAATTCTTTCTCTAGGCAGCATAGGAAAGACGATCTGGGGTAATTAACCGAATGTTGAATACCATTCAGGCGGGCTAGAATGATTCGCTTCTTTCTCTCCACGGCTCCAAATGAAGACTTGTTCCATAATATCAATGCTTCCTGGGCTTCATCTAATTTTTTTGAAATCGAGTTTCCAGACCAACAGCTATTGAGAACAGCTCCAAAGTCTTCATGAGTTAGCCACATCGCCTCAAAACGGAAAGGCTTTTGTCCAACCCCTGTGTTTCCACTACACGGAAATTGCAATAATAAGGGATTATGATCTGAATAAGTAGTTCGAGGAAGTACCTTAACGTAGCAGTCCTGTAGGGCATCAAGAAAGTTGGAGTTCGCTAAAGCTCTGTCCAATCTCTCATAAAGCCGAGCATGACCAGTCAACTGAGGTCCTCTCCAAGTATATTTAGCGCCTTGGTATCCCAAATCAGTTAACCCACAATCCATTATTCTGTCGTTGAACCAATCCATCCTAGAGTAGCAGCACCTAACACCACCAGTGCGTTCCAGAGGAGAGGAAATGTCATTAAAATCGCCACACACCACCCATGGCATCCTCATCGCATCTGCTATTATTTTCAACTTTTCCCATAAAGCTTGACGATAGTTTGAGTGTGGGATAGCATACACCATAGTGAGACAAAATGGCTCCTTCCCTTCTAACTCACACTCAAAATGAAGAAATTGTTTATTACCTTCTATCACCTTCACTTTAATTCGGTCACTTCTCCATAATGCAACCATGCCCCCCGATCTTCCTTCACTGGGAATTAGCGTAAAGGCGTCAAATCCCCAATTCAGAATTGGACGAAACGGTTTGTCTTTATCTGTCCGAGTCTCACTTAATACCATCATGGTGGGCTTCATACCATTACAGACCATCTTTATGTTTTGAAGAAGACTCCTATTGGAGGCCCCTCTTGCATTCCAATACATTAGACTATCCATAAACATTAATTTATAAATAATAGAAAGCCCCAAAAAACAAGCCCAACTTACAACCCTGTAGCATTTTGGGTCTCTGGCACCATCACCACTTCTCTCGCTCCCTTATCTTCTTCTTCCATATCCATAGAGCCCATATCTGACTGCCCAATTCCTTGATCACCAGGGTCTACTTCTCCTAGGTCCAAGTAACAATTTGGTGTTTGGGCCACAAAAGAATTCGGCCCATTATCATGAGGTTCCTCAATCTAAAATTCTCGCTGACTCTGTTCCGCCCTTTTATCCTCTTTTAGTTGCTCGACATCGTCTCTCCTCCCGCTATTTTCATCTCCTGTTAACATCAAATTCTCCTCCTCTTGCACTTTATTTCGCATATCTCGTGATCTCTTCTCTGCTTTCCTCCGCAAGTCCTCCTCTTCCAATTTATCTTTTGCTAACTTCATTATCTCCTAATCCGTACTCCCCTTCTCCTTACGTTGCACCAAAGAACCTTTATGAAAATTCTGTTGGGACCGTACATAGGTAGTGCGCTTAGGTTGAACATGTCGTTCCTCCTCCAGCTGTACTATCGTACCCGCCACAACCTCGTTTCGCCTCCCTTCTCTATCTGTTTCTTCCACGTCAGCCAATACCCCAAATCTCGACCCCTGTTTCCCTGACGTCGGAGCACCACTCTTCTCCTCCGTGCTGTCTCTTGCTCGTCTCTGCCTCTTCGGTTTTTGAACTACTTTCCAGATATCTGAGGAAGCTCCAGTACCCGGCATTATGGATTTTCCTGTATTGTTGTCCTCATTGTTATTAGCTTCACTGTTCCATTGCTTTGTTTTTTTCTTCGGACAAGCTTCCAGCCGATGACCGTATACTCCACAATTTGTACATAGCATATGCAAACCTTCATATTCCAAATAGTAATCTTCACCGTCAAGCCTGAATCCTGACATTAGCTGCTTCCCTAAATCCACTAACACACAAATACGAGCGTAATGACCTCGCAACTGGCAAGATGTGTTAACATCTACTTTAATGGTTTCTCCAATTCTATTCCCTATCATTGTCAAAGCTTCTCTATCATAGTATTCAAGGAAAACATTTGGTAACCTAACCCAAACCGCGACCTTATCAATCTTTGCTCTAGCCAGAATGAAATTTGGTTCCCATGGCCGGACAGTTAAGTAGTGATCATACACCATCCATGGACCTCCTGTTAAAGCATGAACGTAATCTGCCCTGTTTGACAACTTCACCACAAAGTAGCCATGCCCTATATTAATTAGACTTAATATGCCTCTCTTTGCCCATAATGTTTGAAGTCTTGAGAGTAAAGCCTTGTACCCAATACTCCTGTCGAGCAGTTTTACTATAACTGCTTTCCTCCAGGCTCTAAACAAGCGTTTCTTCATTTTCTCAGACAAGGAAAATGTGGGAAAATTCCTTTCTGGATCTTCAATAGTTTTGCACAACGGTTCACTTTCCTGTTGTTTCTGCAGATCGTCCATCATCTCTTCATCAGATAACTCTTCTCCCTCATTTCCTTCTTCGTCCTCCGAGCTATCGTTCTCCCTGTCAACCCCTTTCAGCTTCTCTACAAACGATGGTCCTCCTTTGCTATAGGTTCTTCCTGCAGTTCCCAACTTCGGCCATACTTGCTGTATATCAATCTCCTTGCTCACTTTTGTTCCATTCTTTATTTTCTTCGAGCTACGCATAAGTAAATCATCTTCCTCTGGAGACGAGGGAACCAGCGTTGATTTTTCCGATGAGAGAACCATTGCCCTTTCGCTCATTGTTTGTTAATCTAATTCTTTTTTGCCCAATTTGTATTTAATTCACATGCAAGGGGCAATCACCGGATTTCCACTACATTTGTCTCTTGGTGGCCCTTTATTGTGCGCGTGAGCCCACTCTTCCTCTTAACCCATTTACTAACCCAAATTCAAAAGATGTAATATATACACTTGCATTTTCTCTTTCCCAAGTAATGTGGGATTTCTTCCATTTGACACATCACATATGACTTAAAACTCCAACAAATTCAAGTAGAGTGGCAAGTTCTTGTTGCGCAGCAGCTCCGGAACGCTTTAAAAGTTTTGAGGATAAAATTGTGAGAAGGAAGAAAGGGATTTGGTTCTCGAGGAGCGTGAGATCCGTGAGAACACGCACCATCTTTTTCTTGTCATTAATATTGTAAAAATCAGAAGGATCAGTCTCAGTCTCAGGGTCATTACTCTCAGAAAGCCTAAGCAGAAGCTCTAAGAGAAAGCAGGCATCAAGTAACATGTTTCTGGCAAGCTCCTCTGATGCCATTTCTATATGCTCCCCATAACTCGCTCGAATCATACTCTCCATCCCTCTAATGGACTCACTGCAGATTTTAACGGTCTCCCTCGTCAATAACCTCTCCGTTGGACGCGAAAGCAGCTTGTACATGGAGCGCCATTTGGTCTCTTCCATGATTTGCAGGTCGCTTCTGGTTCCCCAATGAATGGATCCTATGGCCACACACTTAGGCCTGTAATTGTGGGAGCCTTTGTCTCTGTCTTTGGCTTCTCGAATTTTCTCAGAAACCCGCAAATACTGCCCGTCTTTACTTTATCGTTATTTACGCATCCCAGCGTCTTTTGAATTTGAACGATCCATTCAGGTCATGAGTCTGACATTAGGCCTTACATAAACAACATCATTAAGTTTTATTAATTAGTGAAACAAAAATTTCAAAATAGAATATAATGAAAAATAAATAAATTTACACCTGAAACTCAATATCACTTCACTTACTTGATCTCCGCTTCCCCATAGTGGCCACGTCTGCCCTTGTCATCCCTCACATCGCCCTTGTTTATAACCACACTTGCTCCTAAACAATTGCATTTGTTGGGAAATTTATCCCAAAAAAAAAAAAACCATTAAAATATTTATTGATTGAAGGTACCTGAAATTTGTTTAAATACACATGTCCTTGGATAAGAGAAACTTGTTTTTAGCCAATTGCGTCTCTTCTCTAAGTCTCTAACCATATGTGTGATTACATATATTCAACTACTCCCTCCCTCCGGTCCACGATATAAGTTACTTTAACTAAATCATTAGAAATTTAGAATTAAGAATTGATAGTTAATTCATTAAATTTGTCTTAAATTGAAAGGAGCTTTTGAGTTTACCTATATTAAATGAGATGTTAAAGGAAAGCTAAAATACAAAAAGTCATATTTAAACATTAATTATACATAGGCAAAATTGATAAATAAGCATAATTTTCTTCCAAGTGATTTATACCGTGAACCGAATAGAGTATATACAAATGTTTTTCAGTTCATTTAAAAGGAAAAATAGACTACTTTCACACATAGTTAAAGATATAAGGTTATACACAACTTGAAAAAATTAAAATATATTCATTTATTCCTGGTCATTAAACAAATTTTAGATATAAATCTTTGGGTAATACATTTTTCATATGACGGAAATAAATCTTTAAGTATTAATAATTATTTCAAAAGGAATTTTTCCAATTTTTTTAATTTTAATTATTTATAAATAATCGTCACACATACTACAAACATCATTCATCTCAGTTTTCACACACACTCTAAGTACCTACTTTTCATTATTAGACCTATACATATAATTATATATAAAACATTTTTGGCACATAGTAAATTCTAAAATTTGCATCAATATTGATTTAACAAAATTTAAAATATAAAGATAATACTGATAAAAGAAGAAGAGCCGTAAAATAAAGTTAAAAACTTATGACTTAAACTTAGTCATGCATGCATAATGGGAGTTTAGTCATGCATAACGGGAGTTCTATAAAATTAATTATTTGAGTAAAATACAACAACTACCCTTTATTTTGTTCAAATTATAGAGACCTCATTAGTCTAACTTTTATGACTGTTAAGAATATTTCATCAGAGATTCTGAAATACTTAATTTTATTATTTGTAATTATGTTGAAAAATAAAAATTTGTTGATTTACCCTCATAATCTAGACTTTTTGGCTCTCCCAATTTAAATAATATTAAATAATTAATCATGGTAATATTATTAAATATAATTTTTTGAAAATATTTTATATAAATTAATAAAAAATTTTAAAAAATAAATTTAAATTACAGTAATTTATCCTTTATCATATTAAATCCCTAACTCATTAAGTTCTTTTATACATACATATTTGAAATATTATTTTAACCAAATTAATGTATTTAAAGACGTTATAAAATATAAGTTGTAGCGTCTTCAGAAAAAAAAAATAATATCCTATATATATATATAATTCACTTGGGGTATTATTAATTAATTTTTTAAAATATTATCCTTATTAAAATTTATTAAAAAGAAACTTAAAAGTGTATACAATGTTTTTCTGCGTTCTTTAACTAATAAGAATAAAACTGAAAAGTATTTTAAATAAAATTGATGGAAAAATTAAAAAAAAAAACCTTTTGAATTTTAAAATCTCAAATCGGTTTTGTTGCCTACAAGAGTATATGTATTAATTACATTTGAGTAGCAATTGACAATAGGGGTGGAAACAGGCCAGACCAAGATTGGCTTTTGCCTTAATAGGCCAGGCCTGTGTTCAATTAGGATGTCCTAATCCTAACCTATGACCTGTAAGAGGCCATTTTTTGGGCCTAAGTCTGATCTGTATAAAGGTCTAACCTAGACTGTGGCTTGTTATGGGATCTGAAATTTTATAAGATTTTAAATAGGCTTACAATCCACAGGCCTCACAACATACATAATAAAATATGAAACTAAATACAACAACATAACAATTTTCATTACAAGTTAACTAATTTAGACCGAATCAATGTGAAGCCACTGCATCAAATCTTCAATATAATTTCTTCTTCTCCTTTGAAGACCTTGAAAAAAAATAATCAAATGTATAGTATTAGAATATAAAACAATTTGACAAGTAATATGTACAAAATATGATATATGAGCCCATAATTACTTTCAACTTGATCAAAATCATCCCAAATAGTTGAGGTGTTTCGCCTCTTCTTCTTATTGAAATCATCATCATCAACAAAATATAACATCTTAGTCTATTTTGTAGTTCCATAAACTGTGTGAAAATACATCTATTACTAGTTAGAACAACAACTAGCAGAAGAAACTCAAGATTGAAAAACTCACTTCAATCCGGAAAAAAGCCCAGAAGCTCCATGACAGTGTTTATTCAATTAACAAATTTATCACATTAAGCAGTCACCATAAAGAATAACAAGATCTCAAATCGCAATTAAACCATATAGAATTATGGACGGAGAGCCAAGAACAGAACCAAAATCAAGAACAGAGTTTAATAGCCAAGAACAGAGTTTCTGCAACTTATCGAAGAGAGTTTAACAGCCAAGAACAAAATCTAGAACAGAGTTTAACAGCCAGGTTACAGCAAGTGTCATTTGGTGGTATATGTATGATACAGTCATGTCACTTTGTCAAGGAAATTGTAAGAAACATTTGCTAATCATATGATTGTTTTGCTATTTTCAGTATTTTGTTTGCATTTTGAGTTTGGATATATAATATTCATAATTTGGATGGTGTAATGAGAAATGACATTATTTTTATTTTTTTACCCCTCACCGGTTTGGGCCCGGGTTGACTCCAATCTGACTCACTGACCCTTGACCCAGTACTCCGACCGGTTCAGTGACCAGTTCGGGTTTAATTACCTTGGTTCTCAACATACCTCCTGTCTTCACCTGTCCAAATTGTTGGTAAGGGAGGGTGATATTCGAGAGAATCTCAGCAGGAAAATAGTACCAATAGACATGCATGATAAGTGCTTAATGCATGGCATGCTTGTATTACATAAACTCATGCTAACACAATGACATATCTGCATGCTTAATGTTTCACAAAACATACTTATGGCCATAACATAAATAGAAACAGAGCTTCAATCATTCATATATGTTTCACATAATCAAGCACAGTAATAACATGCATCAATACACCAGCACAAATATCAAATACACGCAGGAGAGTTAAGTTTCCTACCTTAACCCTTTCTTGCTTCAAAACATACGCCTCATAAAATGTGCCAACGATTGGGGCCACAACTTGATCCTACAATTCCAAATGTACAATTTAGACACTTCCATAGTGTTTCTGGTGGTTATATAAGCCTATTGTGAAAATTTACCAAAATGCCCCAGGGCCCGGCCCGGCCCCACCGTATCCGGTCCGACCATACTTTTTTTGAAATTTTGACTAGGGCTATTCTAACTTATTTTCACCCAAGGAATCTATTTCCGGACTCAAAATTACCAAATTCACTACCAAAAGACAAAAATTGCCCTTGGCAGCCCTATTTCAAGGTTTCAGAGACGTTTTCATAATTATGTTTTTTCGGGCTTTTCCGAAAAGTGATCAATTGTAACCCCACTTAATTTTCCATCCTAAACTCAATGGAATTATCAGAACATTGAAAATCCAACTCTAAGCCCTATTCTAGCTCTGGCAAAATTGAACAATATTCCAAGGAAAATTGGAGGTTTTCGATTCCGACTCTGCAAACGTGTTCTTTTCTACTCCTAACCACTTTTTTAACTATTTAATTAAGTTACAGCTACCATTTACTCCTAATTTTGGCAGCATAACATTTCCAAAATTCAAAATTAAAGACAATTCGGTGAAATTTCACCGATTAAATTGTTCACAACAGTCAGAACAATCGATATTCGGAGTTTCGGAGGTTACCTTAAGCTCTTTCTTGCTTTTCCCTTTGATGACCGAAACCCTAGCCTTGTCAACACTGGAATTATAGCTTCCAACACCTTGAATAACATCAAAGAGAAGCTTAGGAGATGAATTATATGCGTTAGGTGTGAATTCATTAAAGAAATCGATCTACCTTGAGAGATTTTTTTTTCTTCTCTCTCTTTTGCACACCATGGCTGACGTGAAAATGAGCATGGAAGAGGTATGGAAATGTTTTAATATACTTTAAATTTATCCCTTTATTTAATTATTATAAGAAAAATTGAATTTGATGACTTAAAGGTCTTTGACCTTATCTTGACCAAAGTGATGTCATAAAGTCCCATTGAGATTTAACTAATCCTTACCTTACTTGGTTACATGAAAACAGTCTAGGAGGGTCCTTCAATTAGCCTAAATGGCATTTCTCCATTTATCTCATATTTACAAGATTGCCATCACATTTTTTCTTCATTTTTGGATTAATTGGAAATTCTGGCAGATTTTCTGCCCCAACTTTGAAAAATCATAACTAAATTTGTAAACATTGTATTGGAGCGATTCCAAGGCTTTGAAACTATCAATGAGTTTAGTTTCAAGAAAAAAATATATTCTTTATCCAATTGGAAGCACATCATTTCCAGATTTTTAATTTTTGGAAGGTGTTTCATAAAATCAATAGTTTTTCTGAGGTAACTTCAAAAATTTATCACTTTTTGCATATAGCTTCAAATGATTCATATGAGTATCAAATTAAAGCTTATGATATCTACTTTTACCCTATAAAATTTTATAATTTTTGTACATCATTTAATCATCCAAAAGCCCAAGCAATCTCCCTATTTCACTTGAAGCAATGAAACGACAAGCACTTGCAACTTCAATAAATTTCATTTTTGTATACAGATTTCCCTTACTCCTTAATTCATGATTTTATTCCCTTTAATACCTCAAATATATAAAAAACATTAGGGAATAAATTTGGGACACCTGCTAAACCAGGGTTTAGAAGTCCACTTAATTCAGGCTTATTCTCTAGCCTTCGATCCCAAATTCGGGATATTACAGATGTAGATGTGGATTTACAGGTTTAAGAGGTTCTCCCTCCTAATAGGATAGTCTTTTGGGATTGAGCTTTTCCTTTAGGCTTGTGGTCGTTACATTGGTGCTTTTGTTGAAAGTCGGCCAACTAAAAAGGACTAGCTGTAACGCTTTAATAATAATAATAATAATAATAATAATAATAATAATAATAATAATAATAATAATAATAATAATAATAATAATAATAATAATAGGGTCTTTAAATAACCAACTTCTTCACACAATCTTGACCGAAACCTTCAATCACCGGTAATTATGATTTTACCCCTAGAGCCGCTAGCTTCGGTGCTGGAATATTTTTAATTTGAAAAACTGTGAGACTCGAGAGAATCAGTAGTAACATACAATCAATTATATAAAATGAAAAAAAATTAAATATGTCATACTCCATGTTATGTAACAAATACGGCATGTATACATGAGTTAAGGGCTCAATCCCCAACTATCCATAAAACCTCTGTTGGGTTCTTACTCAACAGCCAAGTAATAGTGCCTCCTTGCACTAATTGCCCTCCTTGGCAAAACCATGTTCATTAATTATATTATAGAAGATGGCATACACAAACATATAAATATTGACATAGTGTATTAAAAATAGAGTTATTACCTGAAATAGCCTTTTCCAGAAAAAATATCCATGTCTGACTACTGTGCTCTTATTTTTCCCAAAAATTCGCCAAACCAACACTGTTCCATATTTCCTTTTAGAAACAGAGCACAACTTTGAAAATCTATATCTTTTAGTATACAAGTCCAAAAATTACAAAATACCTATCAAATTAAAGCTCTATATGTCTACTTTAAACCTATAAACTTTCATAATTTTTAGACTAGGTTTGACAAACGAAATCTATTGCACAACAACACTGTCTCACTGGAGACAATTTAGACAGCATGCACTTGTAACTTCAACAATTTCCAGATTTGTATACAAATTTCCAAAAATCATGAACACCTATATTCCCACATAATTTTCCTTTCTAAATCTAATGGAACCGTCAGAATTACAAAATTCCAACTCTACCTTGAGGGAATAGTAGCTGGACGAATTTCACAATAAAAAGGGAAAATTGGAGTTTCTTGATTTTAATCCCTAAACCACCTTCTTTACACCTCTAATCACATGTTTCACCCATTAAACACCAATTGCACATGATTATGGAAAATTTTAGCAGCACTTCTCTCTATGGTTTCACACTTCCATTTTTACCAAACAACCAAATCCAAGCCAAAATCAACATCAACCACCACAACAACATCATACTAAGCAAGAGGATCAAGTTCATGAGATTACCTCTTGGATTCTCCAACTTTCTCTCTCCTCAACGCCTCATCCCTCTCTCTCTACACTCTTGATTTGGCTTGGTACAAGTGACATTCATGAAGAACAAGAGCTTAGAAGACGAACACGAACTACACAAGATAGAAGGCACAAGTTCTTGAATCACAAGATTTACCTTTGATCTTTGCTCCTTGTGCTCTCTTGTTTTAAGTCTCTCAAGCTCTCTTATCTCTCTCTTTTTCTTGTGTATGGCGTGAAATGAAGAAGGAAAGATGAAGATGAAGCATTTAAAATATCTCTACATCTCTGTTTAAAATATATTAATTTAATGGGTTATGACACATATTTTATTATTTAGCCTTATCCTCGTCAAATTGTGTCATAAATCCTTCATTTGATTTGAACCAATTCCTCCATCTCTTTAAGGCCCAAAATGACACCACTTATGGCCCCAATTAGACCAATGGGGCTTTCTCCGATTATCCCAACTAATTGCTAAACATATATTATTTTATTGAAATTCCACATGTGCTTAGATCTTAATCAATTCTTATTTAATCCTTTAACTTGAGATAATGACATTTGGCATATTTATTGTTCAAATAATTATTTTTCCTTCTCCTTTAATATTTTGGTAGCAAATATCCACCAATAAAGGGAAAATATGGGCTTTTACTTTATTCCACAATTTACACAATTGCCATTACACTTTTTTTTTTCTAAATTCACAATAGTTGGCAATTCTAACAAATTTTCTGACCAAATTTTGAAAAATCATAACTTTATTTGTAGAAATCAAATTGGAGTGATTCCAACAGCTATTAAACCCTTATTGAGTCTAATTTCAAAAAAAAAAAATATAGCCTTTAACCAATTGAGAGCTCAAAGTTCCCAGAATGTTGTTAAACCTTACATGTTCCAGAATTGGTTCCAGAAACAGGGTCTAAATTTGAAAAATCACATCTCTCAATCCTCAAGTCCAAAATTCACATATTTCCTATCAAATTAAATCCTAAGATGTCTACTTTCATCATGTAAAATTTCACAATTTTTGGACATCATTTGCCTATTTAAAAATATGCTACAAGAAGACTGTCACGCTAGAAAAATACATTGGCGGCAAATCCTCATTCCTGGAACTCTTGCTAAACTGGGGTTTAGCAGTTCACTTAACTCATGCTTATTTTCAAGCCTTTAATTCCAAAATTTAGGATATTATACTAGCTGCGGGGGGTTTTAACTGGAGAGGCTGACCAACAGAAAGGTTTTATAAGTTTTAGGGCATGTTTGGTATGAGGGGAGGGGAGGGGAGAGAAAGTAGGAGGAGGGATTTTTTTTTTTGAGTTAGAGTTAAGAAAATTACAAAAGTAGGGTTAAAAGTTTTTAATTAGTTTTTCTTACTTTTCCATCTTACGCATTCTTTTTATTAAAATTTTGTAACTCTGCTGCTCTACTTTTTTTAAAATTTAACTTATAAAAATTTAAGTAAAATATATTAATTACCCCTTTGTTTTACATAAATTACAAGAACCTACCCTTTATTTTGAAAACCTATATAAACCTCCCTTAAAATTAAAATATATGTTACACAAACCTTTCTTGTATATTTTTAATTCTATTTTCATGCACCCAACCGTTAGTTGACCGTTAAGTTTGACTTTTAAACATTCATTTTGACCAAAATACCCCTTCTTAACAAAAAAATTATTTAAACAATTATATTTTTTTAAAAAATACATTTAATACAACCGAAAAAATGATTCTGGTACCTATATTTTTAAAGTTCGCAATATGTTATAAAATTTGTTAAATTTTAATATGTTATAAAATTTTTTATCTTAACTTTCCATCATATTTATTGAAACTTATTTATTTATTATTTTAAATAGTTAAGAAATATTTCTAACACATATTTTGTTTGTTATACAGTATAAATTATACCAGTTTGAGATAAGTTTGAGAGGCTATATAAATCATTCATATTTATAATTTAAATTTTTAAAATTTGCTACAAACATTTATAAATATATTTAGAAAATATTAGGAAATTAATACGATAACGGGTAGATTAGTAAATAAATTATATTTTAATATAAATTATAATTAAAAATAGCATACTTTTAGAATTTTTTTGACGGAGTTAACGGTTTGCACTTAAGTACATGATTTCAAAATAGAAGGGAGATCCATGTAATTAAGACAAAAACGTAAGGGATGTTAGAATATTTTACTCTAAACATTCCCCTTTCAAATCCTACATACCAAATAGACCTTAAGGTCTGGCAAAAAAAAAAAAAAAAAACCTTAAGGAGTTCTCCCTCTTAATAAGCTTGTGGAATTGAGCTCTCCCTTTGGGCTTGTGGTCATTACATTGGTGCTTTCATTGAGAGTCAATCAATTGGAAAGGGCTACATGCCAAGTGAAGGGGCTGGCCAACATAAGGTTGAGTGAAATACCAAGTGAAGTGCCGTAGTGTGGAGCCGCTGAGAACGTAAGCTCTTAAGGGGGTGGCAATGTCATGAGACTCACATTGAGAAATATCACAAGTGAAGTGTAATTTATAAGTTTAAGGGACTCCCCCTAATAGACTAATCTATTAAAATCTGACTCTTCCTTTGGGTTTGTAATCATCACACTAAGTTAGTCCACGATTAACACTAGTGCAAAAATAACTTTTTAGACCGGTTCTGGAACAGGTCTAGATAAGCCGGTCTAAAAAGTCTGATACTTTTTAGAACCGGTCTAAAAAGTGTGACTTTTGAGACCGGTTCACAAAGATGAGATCTAAAAAGTTCACTTTTTAGACCAGTTGTAATTAAAAACGGTCTAAAAAGTATTACTTTTAAGATCGGTTCTAATTACAACCGGTCTAAAAAGTCACATTTTTAAAAAAAAAAATTGTAGAGAACTCCCTTATTGGTGGGTGTGTGCAGAATGGTCAGCTTGATCAAAGACTATGTCTCTTTCGTCAAATAAATAAGTCATTGAATGTGTTCTTGGAACAGATGAAGAAAAGAACAGTTATGTTGCAGATGAACTCCATTATCTGCCACATGAATGCCTTTGGAGAGACCAGAGAATAATCAACTCTATAATGAGAATGAAGATACCATCAAATAACTTAGGAAAGCAAAGCAGAGTTCAAGGCTAATGGTGGAAAAACAAATATATTTACAAGTTTTTCCTAAATGAAATCCAACATTCCAAGGGAATCCGATGCAGAGCTTCTCTCAGTTTACAACAAACAACTACTATAATTTACATGGAAATATCAAGAAAGCCGTAAAGATCGTGTAGGAAATAGAGCAGCAAGAAGCATAAAACTGAGCCTAAAATAGTTCACAATTAATGACTGAAATAGAGCAGCAAGAAGCAGTGAAGCAAAACACATTTCATTTCACCATCATCTTATTTCTTCCATTGCCTTAAACCAGAACTGTGTGTTCTGAAACAAAGGCCAGTCCCTGCATCAGTCACTATCTCAGCTGTAGTACAAATTGCACAATCTAGTAATATACTAAATTTATTTTATTATAGGCTTTGCCACTAGACAATAAAATTAAAATGATGTATCTAGTAAGGGAAACTATCCAGCACCCGCGTAATAACCGGTAATTTTATAATTGAAACTACGAATACAACAATATATAAGTGGTGAAATTATATAGTACATAGCATGCCACAACAAACATTTTCATGAAATTTCGGAAAACACCTCATAGTTGTTCGCTGCCAACATAAGTTATTTATCGTCGTCTGCTGGCATAATACATATCATCATCAGTGTTTGATTTTTGGCTTCTTCACGATCATCATAGTGCAATGAGCATGATGTGCAGAATAGTCACTTACACTACCCAAAACCGCCCTACATGCAAAAACAAAATGCTTCAAAATATGCAATGTTTTGAGAAGATTACCACTTGCAAAAGTGTTGGCTTATGTATGAATCTTTAAATACTCGCAATTCCATGATAAATTAAAGAAAGCCGGATGAGCCAAAGGAATTTGGATTTCACCTCTTTATAGTTCCATAACCATGACGGCCCACGACCAACACTGAAGCATGATGCCTTTCTACAGCATCATAGAGAACATTCCTTGCATCACCTTCCACTACTTCCAGTGCAACATCATTCAACTGAACGAAAATTGGTAATCAGATAATTATGCCATAGTTTATCTACATACATCTATCTCCAAAATTCACTTTCCCCGCTAGACAAAATCGGCAGGCACACATCAAACAAAGAATTTGAACCAAAATCTATACCATCAAGATATCAAGCATCAAATTTAAATATCTATCCCCCTAACATCAGCACATATACAATCATCGATGAATAAAAGACGGAATAACTTGGAAAACGACAGTGAATTACCGATTTATTAGCGCAAGTTTCTTTAGCTTTTTCGACTACCCTGGCAGCAATCTTGCTCAAATCGGCATCGACGACAGGCAATACATCAGGAGCTCCTGCAAACTAAGCACTGTATTAGCTCCCATAGAGACAAAGGCATAACACATTTCGGAATCTAGACACAGATCTAGAAAGAGCGTACCAGGGCCTGCAAGGACAACGGCTGAAGCAGCAGTAGGCTTGGCATGAACGGGTGTTTTGAACATGAGTTCTAAGTATAAAAAAATTTACATCAACTGCATAACCGGAGCGAGCCAATGGAGACATGCAAGGGCGATTGAGGAGTGACATGGGACGGAGAATGAGGAGCGAGGCGCGATGAAGGAGATGAGAAGAAGCTCATCCTAAATCGTGAGAGTGTGAAAAGAGGGATATTTTTGGATTGGTTATCTTGTGTATTAGATCTAAAAAATACATCTTTTTAGACCGATTATTTCAAACATCAGGTCTTAAAAGGGGGGAGAAAATTATTCTTTTTAATTCTGTATCTTTTAGACCGGTTATAAAAAATAACCGGTCTAAAATGTTTTATCTTTTAGACGGGTTATTAGTGACAACCGGTCTAAAAAGTTTCAAAATTTTTAATTTTAATTATTTTTATCTTTTTAGACTGGCTGTTTCTATAACCGGTCTAAATAATATCTTTGAGACCGCATATTTCAGGAACCGATTTTATAAGTTTTTTATAATTACAAAACTGTCATCGGTTATACTTTTTAGACCTTATCCGCAATAACCAGTCTAAATGTTACGGTCTAAAATGGCTATTTTGTACTAGTGTAATTAATGCGTATTGTATTTTTATAATTACAGGTTGAGTTGGGGAAAAGATAGTTAATAATTAACATGTGTCCCAGGCGGAAAAAAAATTAACATGTGCCATGCATACAACATATAATATTGACTCTTTCGGATCGTCATGCTTCTCAATGAGAGCGCTTAACTCCTTACAGTTAAAAATACTAATGGTTTCTATGACCAATGTTAGTATTTTAATGAGGTGGGGCAACATTATTAAGTTTTGAAACATTCAGGAGGACATTGAACACAAACATTTTTGGAACAACATTGCTCCTGAAATAAAATTGTGGCAAATTTTCAGCTTAACTCTTTGTTTATTTATTTATTTCCTTTGATCTTAACTCGGGACCAATTTTTATACTCTTATCAGTGCTTGTTCTTTCACCTGGCATGGTTTGAACTAGATCCATGACGAGATTTTGGAGAAAATCTCACTAGCAAAACCACTCTTCTTTTGTGTCCATGTTTATTACTTGAGTGAATCAAAAACTTGTGTGATTTTTATACCTGTATGAATTGAACTATGCATTAAGAAATTAGTTGGCGTGTCTTTTACTAGTGAATGATGTTGCAAGAGCAATAACTTCAAAGGAAAAATGGGTTAAGATAATATGAGTTCTATTGTAGAAATAAGTGATTCTTAGAATTTGTTTGTTTCTTGCGATTTTCCTTAGTGTGATTGTTCGAAACTCTCCATCTCACTAGCTGCAATTAGGCACTAAACAATGTCGTATGTGGTAAGCTTGATGTTGCACAGAGAAACAATGGAGAAATCAGAAGATAAAGCACAAACAATACAGGCTAAAATTAACTCTTTTTTAAAATACGAGGAGTATGCACTGATAACCTGAGGTTATAAATGGAATCAAATCCATGACCTACCACTTCAAGAAGTTTTTTATTTTATCAAGTTATTAGGCCATTGACAACTCTATATATACATTAGGTATGCTTAGCGCAGTAGTCAAGGGAATGAGTGTGCCTTAACAATCCTAATAACAAAGGTCTAGTTTAAGACAATATTTGATCCACAAGCAGGAAGAAATAACATGTTTAGAGAAAGAAAGCAAACAAAGTTACCACCAGGATAAAGCACAAACACGAGCAAGACCTATTAGTATATTGAACATTCTAACCACTATTATTAAATAACCTCTAAAGATTATATATTTGTTACAATAGAGCACACAAAATACACATACTCGTACCAAATGCAGGTGCGACACTATTTTATGTTGAGAGTAAGGGAGCAATCCGTGCCAAAAAGAGCATTTACAACTGTCCTGTAAGAGAAGTTGAAAGCACAGCTGTTACTAGTGAGATTTCAGTTCTCTTCTGATATTTCTTGGGCAAAGACCTCTTTGATCTATTATAATTCAAAGATGATTAAGATGTTTCAATTGCAACATCCAAACCAATTCTCTTCTAATGTGCTTAGAAGATAGTAAATGATTGTCCGTGAACCCACAAGTCAAAAACACAAAAATTGGAATCAATACAAGGAGCTATTGCAATTAGAGAAGGCTCCAACCCAATGTAGAAAGATCCAAATCCTTCCCCTCTTAGCATGCCCGAGGCAACCTAGAAAAGCTACTAGTGTGATCAGTTGTCCCAAAGGCAGATCTTACTGAGATGCAAAAGCCACATACCTCTGTCATGGTTTGATAACTAGGTTCAACAACTGATCGCAATCTCAAGACTAATGGATATGCTACCTACATCGATATAAACAAAATTTGAAAATGCTGGTGGCACTACTATAAAAGGGGGTTTTAACGTCTCTATTTTGGTACTTTTAACGTCTAAAAATTGGGGGACGTCTATGTGAGGGGCATAGAATGTTTTAAGAAAAGACATCCCAAAAAAAATGGGACGTCTAAGGTAAGACTTTAGACGTCCCAAATCTCAATTTGGGATATCTAAAGTCCTCCACCGTGGGGACTTTAGATATCTCAAATCTCAATTTTTATTGGACATCTAGTAGCAGCTGCTAAGGAATTAGCTTTCTGCAAAGCTTGTGCTTGACTTGGTCTTGGCTTGTATTTGTATCATGAAGATTAACCCTATGTTTAGATGAAAAGAAAATTAGGAAGGAAAGAATACTATACAGGAAAACTCTTAAAAATAGTAAATTCTTTTACTATTTGGGGAAATTTTCCTTCTTAGTACCCCCTTCACCCTATTTTCCTCTCGCTTTTCCCTCCCTCCAAACATAAGGTAAATGGCTGGACAATTTACCTTTGTGAAATCTGCTTCTGTTTGAAAGGTTATTAGGGTTGCTGCAAAAGTTATGTATATGACTAAATGTAAGTAGAAAGCAAGGGTCGTGCATCAAATACTAATCATTTGCATGTGGTAACTAGGGGAAGGTAGAAGTCACTTGTGTTTTGTTGAGACTTGATGTTTACATGGAACCGATTATTGTTGCTTAAGTTCATTGTTGCGTCCTCCTCCTCCTCCTCTTCAAGTTTTACGTGGCTTAAATTTGATATGGAAAGATAATGACTATTAATTAGAGAACAAATGCAGCAAGGGAGATATTCTTATAGGTAGTAAAGAACAGAAAAACAATTATTAGACAATATATGAAAATGTCATCATATCACGTGTGTAACAAACCCGGGAGTTGTGGGCAAAAATAAAAATAATAAAATTAAATTTAAAAATTAAATGATAGCAAAAGAATAAGAAAAAAATAAATTGAGAATTTAAATAAAGTTAAGGATATTAAGATCTTTACGGGAAAAAAAATACAAAATAAAGATTTAATTTTTAATTGATATTTTAATTTTATTACAAATTTCTTACTAAAGGGGATTGAGTAGAAACTTGTTTGTTGTGTACTATTGGGTTAGGAGTTGGATTGGGTACTTATAGTTTATTTTGATCCATGTTCATAAAATTTCAAATGCCCTTCTTTGAAATAATTAAATAAAAACAAAAAGCCCATCAGATATTTATTTCACTTTACTCTCATTTTCACTATTTGTTTTCACGGTCAAACACCGTAGAGCAGGGGAGGAAAAATTTCTAGATTGTTCAACGGGTTTCCTTGGTGCTTCTCCCCTTTTCCCTCCTTTTTGTCAATGGTTCGTTCATCTTCATCCATCTTCGTTCTTCTATCTCCTCTGGCCTTATTGTCATATAGATTTTGGATTTAAGAAAAATTCCTCATGACATAAGAAGGTAAAGAATAATTTTTCATATTATATTTGAGGCTTAACTGAGGTATAAATGAGAAAATTTACTTCAAAAAGGAATTTTTAATAATTTTTGGGTTTTGGCTTAATGAAGGATGGTTAGCTAAATTTAATTACGAAATATACAAGGAGGCCTCAAATAAATGGTAAAATAGGAGAAAGTAATTTTATGATAGGAATGTGTTCTTTAAAAAAATTACTTATGGAACATAATTCCAAAATATGTTAAGCAATTGATTACGGTAATTAGAAATATTACCATGGTTAAAGTGGATAGATGGTAAGATTAGTAAATAGCATCTCATCCAAGGCTAAAGAGGAGAGTTTAAAATCTACCTCAAGGATAAAATTAGAGGAATAAATGAATGACCAAAATTTAGTTTTGAAAAGTAAAGCTAATGATGTTCAAAGTATAAATTTGGCTAAATATGATTGGTTGAAGCCAAAATTGAATAAACCTTAAGTAGGTTAATCAAGCCTATGGAAAGTACAACCTATGACCATCTAAAGGACTTATGGGGCGTTATCACAAGAGAAGTGGAAATGGAAGAATGAATCTTGGCCACATGAGCAAAGTGAACCATTAAAATAATATTACTTGAAGGAAGTCTTGTAGCAAATATTTGATTTGATTTAATTTTGGATAAAGCCATGTAATTCTTCAAATCACCTCCTCATGCCCCGTTTGGTACAAGGGAACCAGAGACCAGAGAAGTGAAAGTAGGGATGGAATCCAATTTTAGGCTGTTTGGCATGAGAGAGCTCACTTCCTTGTGGAACTCACTTCCATAAAAAATGATGGAAGTGAATTCCTTGGGTAGACCGAAGGAATGGAAGTGAGATTTATGGACCATTATACCCCCTTATATTATATGAATTGACAACTTTGTCCATCCAGCTTTATTACCTATTATCTTTCTCTACACCCCAACTCCACAGCCTTAATCTCCCTCTCTCACGGTGATGGCGAGGTAGGACAATGGACGATGTCAAGGCAGCGATGACAGCGATGGAGGAGGGAGGATAGCGCTATGCTTAGATCTCACGAACTTTACTTCCAGATCCATCGTGCACTGTGTCTTCCTGACGTCCCCAACGTTGATATGCAAGCTTGGATCTTCTCTGTGATGATGGCGGATGTTGATTCTGGAAAACACGATGGCAACCCTCATGCGACAGTGCTTGACCAGCGACCCTCCCCTTCTTATGCGATGATGCTTGATCGACGACCCTTTCCTCGTCTTTGTCCATGATTCCAAGCATGAATCTTGATCAGGCAACCCTCCCCCTCTTGTCTTCATTTAGATCCAGCTCCCCTCCCCTCGTCTTCGTTTTTTATTTTCTCAACTTCCATCTCTGCATCTTCAATGTCAACTTGGGGTTTATACAATTTTTTTTTTAAAACTTTTGTTCTAGGTTTGATTGTTATTGAGATTGATTATTATTTAGTTAGAATATTACTGAGATTAAGTGTTTATGGGTTTAGCGATGATGAACAGTGTTTATGGAGATTGATCGTTATTCTCATCTTCATTCCGACAAAGGTTGTAGTTATGATGAACAGTGTTTTGAAGTCTGGTTTTGGACTAAGATTTTATTTTTGGATAAGGGTATATTTGTCTTTTTATATTATAAATACATATACTAAATTGAAATAATTCTCTAATTCCATTGTCATACCAAACACACTTTAAGACTCCAGTTCCACTTCCAATTCCACTTCTAGCTCAACTTCCACTTCCATTAAAAACTCTTCTATCGTACCAAACGGGGCATTAATTTTGGCACTTTGAGGGGAGAAAAAATGGAAAGAGGGTCCATGTGGCGTAGATCCAAGTCAAGAAGTAAGAAAGAATAGATTTTGAGCCACTGGATCAAATGAAACATTAAAATAATATTTTTGAAAGGAGGTGGATTTGAAATGTTGTAAACTAGAGTTAAATATACGATTAAAGCTTGTTTGGGATTACGTTCAGAGTCTTCATAAGAGCTTATGTTTTGTTAAGACCTGATGTTTACATGGAACCGATTATTGTTGCTTAAGCACATTGTTGTGTCCTCCTCCTCCTCTTCAAGTTTTACGTGGCTTAAATTTGATATGGAAAGACAATGGCTGTTAGAGAACAAATGCAGCAAATGAAGTTCCTTCTGAAGTCGGACTTGGTTGGCGCAATAAATTTGCAAACATTATTAATATCCAGTAATTTAGAAAATGCCATACTTTATGTTAGGGGTGAGTATTCAATTTTTCAGTTCAATTTTCGGTGAAAACCAAAATAACCAAAAAACCAAATAAAGTTAATTTTGAACATAGAACCAAAACTGATTAACCAAATTAATTGAAATATTTTGGTTCGGTTAATAATCAAATTGACTGCATTTTTTAACACCGTATTGACTGCATTTTTTATTTATTATTTAAAAATTAAAATGTGTATAAATAAATTCTGTAGAAAGATTATTTTTTATCCTTAAGATTAGATTTAGGGGGAAAATACATAAGATAAATTAAATAGATTTAAAATATCTATAGATTTTATCTAATATAATTCAAACTATACTCCTATTTAATTATACAAATATGCACTTGTCAAAAAGTATCTATTAAATATAAATATGTTACACATATTTCAGGTTTTTTTTTTTTGTTTCAACCAAATTATTTTTTTAATAACCAAATTTGGAAACCAAAATTTTCAAAAATAAAAAGCAAATCAATAACTGAAAACCGAATTGAGTTCGGTTCGGTTCGGTTTTAATTTACTCATCCCTACTTTACGGATATTTATTGTCATATTTGATTGTTTTGAATCATTAAGTATATTGGCGTCATTGGTACTCAGTTTTATACTTAGACATCTTTAGTTGGCTAATAAGTAGTGAAAAATTTGACAGTTAATTAAACAACAAAAGGCATCAAATAATAAGGTCATAAATTTGGTTTAGGAGGTTATTTTTAATAAGTATCAAGTATGTTTCAATTAATTGATGGTTAAAATGTAAGAACATCAAATAATATTGTATTAGTTTTGATCATTTTGGTGTTTTGGAGCAGTGCGACTTGGGTCATATCCTCTGTGGAGCCCTTTTTTTTTAATTCCTGTGTTAATAAAGTCATGCAAGTTGGTAAGAGGTGATATTTATGATTAAATTAAATGATTAATTAATTCTGAATTATTATTATTATTTATTTATAATAGGCACAAATAAAGAAAACAAAGAAAATAGATATTTGAGTTATCATGTACTAAAAGCCCGCTTGGTTCCATTGCATTGCAGGTGTGTAGTGGTAATTTTCATTGCATTACTATAAATGGTATGTTTGGTTGGAGCAAGGAGAAGGGAAGAGAAAAAGGAATTTGACTGAGGGTAGCTTAGTAATTTCAAATTTATTTTTATTCATTTTGATATAAAAAATTACCAACCTTCTTAATATCATGATAAGGATTGGATTGCATTGCGTTACAAAGTAAACCTACAATTGAACCAAATAGGCTCTAAGACTAAATATCAACGTCAAACAATCGTTCAAGTCTTAATTATTTTGATTAATAATCTTT